>CM034470.1:18913517-19046602 GCA_019925255.1 Litchi chinensis | reverse complement strand
AACCTAGCCATCGTAAACGGAATACAAGTGCAAAGTCGGCAAAATTGCTGCACAAAGCCACACGGTAACCCTAAACGAAATTAGACGGGTGCGTTGAGCCCCAAGCCCCTCGGAATGGTATGTTTGATGAGACGAGCAAATAAGGAGCCTCTTGGGCCCACCTAGCCACAGTAAACAGAATGTGAGTGTAAAATAGGTAAAAGTGTTGCACGAAGCGACACTATCACTCTAAACGAAATTAGACAGGTGTGTTGAGCCCTAAATCCCTCGGAATTGTGTATTCGATGAGACGGGCAAATTAGGAGCCGCCTTAGGCCCTCTAGTCGCAGTAAACGATATATGAGTACAAAATTGGCAAAAGTGCTATACAGAGCCACACGCCAATTCTAAATGAAATTAGACGGGTGCGTTAAACCCGTCACTGCTCGAAATGGGATATTTGATGAGACGAGTAAATTAGGAGTCTCATTTGGCCCTCTAGCTACAGTAAACGGAATACGAGTACAAAATAGTTAAAAGTGCTATACGGAGCCACACGACAACTTGAAATGAAATTAGGCGGGTGTGTTGAGCCCCAAACCCCTCGGGATGGGTATTTGATGAGATTAGCAAATTGGGAGCGTCGTGGGGTCACCTAGCCATAGTAAACGGAATATGAGTGCAAAATAGGTAAAAGCGCTGTACGAAGCGACACCATAACTCTAAACGAAATTAGACTGGTGCGTTTTGCCCAAAACCCTTTGGAATGGTGTATTCGATGAGACGAGCAAATTAGGAGCCTCCCTTGGCCACCTTGCCACTGTAAACGGAATATAAGTACAAAATTGACAAAAGTACTGTACGGAGTAAGACGGCAACTCTAAACGAAATTGGATGGTTGCGTTGAGTCGCAAACCCCTCAAAATGGGGTATTTGATGAGACAACTGAATTAAGAGTCTCCCGTGGCAACCTAGCCATCGTAAATGGAATACGAGTGCAAAGTCGGCAAAGCTGCTGCACGGAGCCACACGGCATCCTAAACGAAATTTAGACGGGTGCATTAAGCCCCAAAACCCTCGGAATGGTATATTGGATGAGACGAGAAAATTATAAGCCTCTTGGGGCCACCTAGCCACAGTAAACGGAATATGAGTGCAAAATAAGTAAAAGTGCTTTACGAAACGATATCGTAACTCTAAACGAAATTAGATTGGTGCGTTGGGCCCCAAATCCCTCGGAATGGTGTATTCGATGAGACAAACAAATTAGGAGCCTCCTGTGGCCACCTAGCCACAGTAAACAGAATATGAGTACAAGATCTGCAAAAGTGCTGCACAAAGCAACACAGAACCTCTAAACGAAATTAAACGGGTGCGTTGAGCCCTAAATCCCTAGAAATGGTGTATTTGATGAGATGAGAAAATTATGAGCCTCCTGGGACCACCTAGCCACAGTAAACGGAATATGAGTGTAAAATAAGTAAGAGTACTTCACGAAGCGACACCGTAACTCTACACGAAATTAGACTGGTGCGTTGGGCCCCAAACCCCTCGGAATGGTGTATTTGATAAGACAAACAAATTAGGAGCATCCTGTGGCCACCTAGCCACAATAAACGGAATATGAGTGCAAGATCTGCAAAAGTGCTGCACAGAGCAACACGGAACCTCTAAACAAAATTAGACGGGTGCGTTGAGCCCCAAACCCCTGGGAATTGTTTATTTGATGAGACAAGCAAATTAAGAGCCTTCTAGCACCACATAGCCACAGTAAACAGAATATGAGAGTAAAATAGGTAAAAGTGCTGCACAAAGTGATAGGGCAACTCGAAACGAAAATAGACGGGTGCGTTGGGCTCCAAACCCCTCGAAACGGTGTATATCACGAGACGAGTAAATTAGGAGCTTCCTTTGACCCTCTAGCTGATGTGAACGAAATATGAGTGTAAAATCGGCAAAAGTGTTGTACGGAGCCACATGGCAATTTGAAACGAAATTAGACGGGTGCGTTGAACCTTCAACCCGTCAGAAAGGAGTATTTGATGAGAAAAGCAAATTAGGAGCCTCCCGTGGCCACATAGCCACCGTAAACGGAATACAAGTGCAAAATCGACAAAACTGCTACGCGGAGCCACACGACAACCTTAAACGAAATTAGACTGGTATGTTGATCCCCAAACTACTCGAAACGGTATATTTGATGAGACTAGCAAATTAGGAGCCTCCCGAGGCCACCTAGCCACAGTAAACGGAATATGAGTGCAAAATAGGTAAAAAAGCGGTACGAAGCGACACCGCAACTCTAAACGAAATTAGACGGGTGCGTTGGACCCCTAACGCCTCAGAACGGTGTATTCTATGAAACAAGCAAATTCGAAGCCTCTCGTGGCCACCTAGCCACAGTAAACGGAATATGAGTGCAAAATCGACAAAAATGCTGCACGGAGCAACACAACAACTCTAAACCAAATTAACGGGTCGATTGGGCCCCAAACCTCTCTAAATGGTGTATTTGATGAGACGAGCAATTTAGGAGCCTCCCGTGGCCACCTTGCCACTGTAAACGGAATATGAGTACAAAATCCCCAAAAGTGTTGTACGGAGCCACACGGCAACACCGAACGAAATTAGACGGGTGCTTTGGGCCGCAAACCCCTCGGAATCGTGTATTTGATGAGACAAGCAAATTAGGAGCCTCCCATAGCCACCTTGCCACTGTAAATGGAATATGAGTGCAAAATCGGCAAAACTGCTGCACGAAGTCACACAGCAACCCTAAACGGATTTAGACGGATGCGTTAAGCCCCAAACCCCTCAGAATGGTGTATTGGATGAGACGAGCAAATTAGGAGCCTCCTAGGGCAACCGAGCCATAGTAAACGGAATATGAATGCCAAATAGATAAAAGTGTTGTACGGAGCCACACAGCAACTCTAAACGAAATTGGACGGTTGCATTGAGCCACAAACCCCTCGAAATGGGGTATTTGATGAGACAAGCAAATAATGAGCCTCCTATGGCAACCTAGCCATCATAAACGAAATACGAGTGCAAAGTCGGCAAAACACTACAACGCTAAACGAATTTAGACTGGAACGTTGAGCCTCAAACCCGTTAGAATGGTGTATTTGATGAGACGAGCAAATTAGGGGTCTCCTAGGGCAACCGAGCCACAGTAAACAGAATATGAATGCCAAATAGATAAAAGTGCTGCATTGGGCCCCAAACCCCTCGAAATGGTGTATTCGATGAGACAAGCAAATTAGGAGCCTCCCGTGGCCACCTACTCGCAATAAACGGAATAAAAGTGCAAAATCAGCAAAGTGCTACATTGGGCAACACCGCAACTCTAAACCAAATTAGATGGGTGTGTTGAGCCCCAAACACCTCGGAATGGTGTGTTTGATAAGACGAGCAAAATAGGAGCCTCCCGAGTCCGCCTAGCTACGGTAAACGGAATAGGAGTGCAAAATCGACAAAAGTGCTGCACGGAACCGCACGGCAACTCTAAACGAAATTAGACAAGTGCGTTGAGCCCCAAACCGCTCAGAATGAGGTATTTGATGAAACAAGCAAATGAGGTATCTCCCATGACCACCTAGCCGCCGTGAACGGAATATGAGTGCAAAATCGACAAAATTGCTGCACGGAGCCAAACGGTAACTCTAAACGAAATTAGATAGGTGCGTTGAGCCCCAAACCCCTAGGAATGGTGTATTTGATGTGACGAGCAAATTAGGAGCCTCATGGCGCCACCTAGCCACAGTAAACAGAATATGAGTGCAAAATAGATAAAAGTGTTGTAAGAAGTGACACCGCAACTCTAAACGAAATTAGATGGGTGCGTTAGACCTCAAACACCTCGAAACAGTGTATTCGATGAGACAAGTAAATTAGGAGCCTCTGATGAGAACCCCGTATATATATGATACAACGACACCCACAAACAATTGAATCAATAACCCTAAGAAAGTTTAATTCTAGAATAGATAAAAGAAAATAAAAAGAAAGTACCTTGACCCAATGATTAGCGAACCACGAACCAAGATAACAAAGACGCCACTCCCAAGAACAAGAGAAGAATGAGGGAGACAAGTCAAGTTGATAACTCAAGAATCAATCTTTGATAAATTCTTAAAGTTCTTCAAAAACAAAGAGAAAAAACTGAAATTTCATTCATAAAATTGGCTAATCTCGTTTTTTAAGTTTACATGGCCTTTTATAGGCAAAATAATTGAAACCCTAACTTCTAAAAATTACTTGGATACCCTAACACTTTAATACACCCCACTTGGGCTTAAATTAACTAAATTTGGGCTTAAAATAATTAAATTTGACAGCCCAATACATAACCTAATAACCCATCACGAAATAAAACAAATAAAAGCCCAATATTATCAAAGTTTGATACTTAATAAACTAATTGAACAAACTAACTTAATTAAAATCAGCTCATAAGCAAATTAGGCTCAAATTAAATACAAACAAATGAAACCAACTCAATTTGCCTTCAAATAGCCACCCAAGCCTTCAATATTTATGATCTTGGACTTGAATCATGTTTTGAAGCCTTGGAGTCCCTTCCATGTCATCCAACCCTTGTTGCGCAAGACTCTTAGCCCAAATCTCTTGAATCAGCCTATTTAATGTTTCCTTCATTCTCTTAGCTCTAGCCCTTGTCATAGGTTCTCTGTTGATGCTCAAAGGATCATTAGGCTTGCTTCCTTGATTTCCATCATTCCCCCTCTCCTCAAAAGGATTTGTCCTCAAATCTGCACCTACATCGAAATCAAAAGGAGAAAGATCAAAAACATTAAAGGTAGCACTAACATTATACTCACCTAGCAAGTCTATCTTGTATGCGTTATCATTGATGCGTTCAAGCACTTGGAATGGACCATCTCCATGCTACTGCAACTTGGATTTCCGTTGGTCAGGAAACCTCTCCTTGCGCATATGCACCCAAACCCAATCTCCTGGTTCGAACACAACTTTCTTTCGCGCTTTGTTTGCTTGCGTAGCATATTGCTCAGTCCTTCTCTCAATATATTGCCTAACTTTGGCATGTAATTGCCTAACAGATTCAGTTTTCTTCGTCCCATCCAAGTTTGCTATTTCCTCCATAGGCAAAGGTATCAAATCCATTGGAGTAAGTGGATTGAACCCGTATACAACTTCGAATGGCGAACACCTAGTAGTCGAATGCATGCTCCTATCATAAGCAAACTCTACATGTGGCAAGCAATCTTTCCAATTCTTCAAGTTCTTTTGGATGATGGAACTCAGCAAAGTACATAAAGTTCTGTTAACCACCTCCGTTTGTCCATCGGTCTGTGGATGGCAAGTAGTAGAAAATAATAGCTTTGTTCCTAACTTTCCCCACAAAGGCCTCCAACAATGGCTCAAGAACTTTGCATCTCAGTCCGAAACAATACTCTTCGGCACTCCATGAAGTCGAACAATCTCCTTGAAGAATAAATCAGCAACATGTGTGGCATCGTCAGTTTTGTGACATGGTATGAAGTGAGCCATTTTCGAAAACCTATCAACCACAACAAATACCAAATTTCGACCCTTTTTGGACCTAGGTAAATGATGGAAACCAAATAAAGCAAGTCTAATGATCCTTTGAGCATTAACAGAGAACCTATGACAAGGGTTAGAGCTAAGAGAAGAATGAAGGAAGCATTAAATGGGTTGATTCAAGAGATTTGGACCAAGAGTCTTACGCAACAAGGGTTGGACGCCATGAAGGGACTCCAAGACTTCAAAACATTATTCAAGTCCAAGATTATAAAGATTGAAGGCTTGGGTGGCTATTTGAAGGTAAATCAAGCTGGTTTCATTTGTTTGTATTAATTTGGGCCTAATTTGTTTGTGGGCTGATTTTAATTAAGTTAGTTTGTTTAATTGGTTTGTTAAGTATCAAATTTTGATTACATTGGGTTTTTATTTGCTTAATTTCGTGATGAGTCATGGAATTATGTTTTAAGCTATCAAATTTAATTATTTTAAACCCAAACTTAGCTAGTTCAAGCCCAAGTGGGGTGTATTAAGGGGCTAGGGCGTCCCTGTAATATTTAGAAGCTAGAGTTTCAATTATTTGGCATATAAAAGCTAATGTAGGTTGCAAAAACGGGATTAGCCAATTTTATGAATGAAATTTCAGTTTTCTCTCTTTGTTCTTGAAGAACTTTGAAAATTTATCAAGGATTGATTCTTGAATTATCAACTTGACTTATCTTCCTCATTCTTCTCTTGTTCTTGGGAGTGGCATCTTTGTTATCTTGGTTCGTGACTCGCTAATCATTGGGTCAAGGTACTTTCTTTTATTTTTTTATATTTATTCCTGAATTAAACTTTCTTGGGGTTGTTGATTCAAATTATTTGTGGGTGTCGTATCATATATATACAGGGTTCTCTTCAGTAAACCTAATACAAAATCCATAGAAATATCAATCCAAGGTTCACTAGGTATGGGCAAAGGTGTATACAAACCATGCAGTAAAGCCCTAAACTTCGACCGTCTACATTTTATGCACTTATCACAAACTCTCTCAACATCTCTCTTCATGTGCGGCCAAAAGAAATGCTCACCTAGCACATCTAAAGTTTTCCTCATCTAGCGCATCTAAAGTTTTCCTAACACCAAAATGTCCCATTAATCCACACCCATGTGCTTTCCTAACTAACAATTCTCTGATAGACCCTTAAGGAATACATAGTCTATTCTCTCTAAACAAAAATCCCTCATGCCTATAGAATTTACCAAAAGCAGTGTTCTCACAAGCAACATACACAGAAGCAAAATCAGGATCATTCACATACAATTCCTTGATATGCTCAAAACCCAATAATCTTACATTCAAAGTAGAAATCAATGTATACCTGCGAGATAAGACATCAACTACAACGTTTTCCTTTCCTTGCTTATACTTGATCACATAAGGAAACGTTTCTATGAACTCTACCCATTCAAAAACTTCAAGGACTCATGATCAGTATGGATTACAAATTCTTTAGGCCACAAATAATGTTGCCAAGTTTCTAAGGCCCTAACTAAAGCATACAACTCCTTATCATAAGTAGGATAATTCAATGATGCTCCACTTAGTTTCTCACTAAAATAAGCTATAGGACGCCTATCTTACATAAGAACAGCCCCTATACCTATCCCCGATGCATCACACTCTATCTCAAATGTTTTAGAGAAATCAGACAATGCAAGCAATGGTGCAGAACACAATGTATCCTTAATCAAATCAAATGCATATTGTTGCTCGCTGCCCCATTTGAAACCCACACTCTTTTTCACAACCTCAGTTAGCAGTGCAACGATGATACTAAAATCTTTAACAAATCTTCTATAAAAACTAGCTAGCCCATGAAAACTACGCACCTCACTAACATTCCTAGGTATAGACCACTCCCTAATAGTCTTAACCTTTTCTTCATCTACTTATATCCCTTTTTATGAAACAACATAGCCCAAAAACACAATCTTTTCAGTGCAAAATGAACACTTTTTCAAATTAGCATACAACTTTTCTTTCCTTAACACATCAAGCACACAATGCAAATGCCTAACATATTCATCTATGCTTTTATTGTACACTAATATGTCATCAAAGTAGACCACAACAAATTTTCCAATGAAAGAACGTAAAACATAATTCATTAGCCTCATAAAAGTACTAGGTGCATTAGTTAAACTAAAAGACATTACTAACCACTCATATAAACCATGTTTATTTTTAAAGGCAGTTTTCTACTCATCTCCGTGTTCATTCTAATTTGATGGTATCCATTTTTCAAATCAATTTTAGAAAACACACAAGATCCATGCAACTCATCCAATATGTCATCTAATCTAGGTATGGGATGTCAATACTTAAATGTAATTTTGTTGACAGCTTTGCAATCGATGCACATATGCCAAGTCTCATCCTTCTTAGGTACAAGTAGAACCGGTACGGCACATGGACTCATGCTCTCCCTCACATACCCCTTCTTTAACAACTCCTCAACCTAATTTTGAAGCTCCTTTGTCTCCTCGGGATTGCTCCTATAAGTTGGACGGTTTGGAATTGAAGCTCCGAGTATGAAGTCAATTTGATGTTCTATTCCCCTCTTCAGTGGCAATCCATCCGGCATCTCCTCAGGGAATACATCATTGAATTCCTGCAAAAGAGTTGTAACAACACTAGGCAAAGAAACACCAATGTCAGAGTTAGAAAAATAAGTGTCTTTGTATAAAAGTACAAACATTTGCTGCTTGGCTAGAAAAGTAACCCTCACATTGCTCATTTTTGCAAAAACACTCATTTTCTTTTTCTCACTTTTTCTTCTCTCATGCTCTTCTTTGCATTCAACCTTTCCACTTTTATTTTGCTCACACTCTAATGTTTGGGTGATCTTTCTCTCAACCTCACTAGTGTTTGAACTCTCAACCTCTCCTCTCACTCTCTTTCTCTCACTCGCTCTTATTCTCACTTGATCTTCATACACCTATTGAGGTGTTAAAGGTACAAGAGTGATCGTTCGTCCACCCATGGTAAAAGAATATCTATTCTTAAACCCATCATGTGTCACTTTCCTATCATATTACCATGGACGTCCCAAAAGCAAGTGACCTGTGTGCATAGGTACAACATCACATAACACCTCATCCTTGTACCTACCAATAGCAAAGGATACTAGCACTTGTTTCGTCACCTTAACTTCTCCACAATCATTCAACCATTGTAATCTGTATGGTTTAGGATGCTTAGAAGTAGGTAAGCTCAATTTCTCTACTAACTCAGTGCTAGCAACATTAGTGCAACTACCCTCATCAATGATCATACTGCAAACCCTATCCTTGATATGTCATCTAGTATAGAAAATATTCTCACGTTGCACCTTATCACCTTCCTTCACATGTACACTCAAAGTGCGCACCTAGCCACTAACAATCTCCCATCTACAACATACATAACCTCAACATCGCTAGCGTCTTCCAACGGTGGCATCTCATCATCATCACTCTCACCTTTGGTTTCTATGTCTCCATCTTCTCTCAAGATCATAACTCGCTTATTGGGACATTGAGAAGAGATATGTCCTATACCTAAGCATTTAAAGCATTTAATGTCCATATTTCTCTTCTGACTTTCCTCAAACTTGCCCTTATCGTGACTACCACCACCCTCCTTAGGTTTAGTACCCTCAGCCTTAGGCTTGAAAGGTGTCTTTTCATCCTTTTTACCCCAAGTCGATTCCCACGAGGATATAGAACTTGAATTACTACCATACCGTGAAATAGTACCCCTTCGCTTGAGTTGCCTCTCCACCTTCATAGCCATATGAACCATTTCCTCCATTTCGACATAATGTTGCAACTCCACAATGTTGGCAATGTCCCTGTTTAACCCTTGCAAGAATCGAGCCATAGTAGCCTCTCTATCTTCATACACATTAGCTCTAACCATGGCTATCTCCATCTCCTTGTAATAATCCTCTTCATTCCTAAAACCCTATGTAAGGCCTGCCAATCGTTGGTATAGCTCCATATAGTATGAACTAGGAACAAATCGCCTCCTCATAACGGCTTTCATATCATCCCAAGTGTTTATAGGACGCTCTCGATTTCTCCTTCTATTCAACACTAACTGATCCCACCAAACTACAGCATAATCCACAAACTCGGCTACGACTAGCTTCACTTTCTTCTCCTCGGTAAAGTTATGACACTCAAAAACCAACTCCACACGTTTCTCCCACTCAAGGTACACATCGGGATCTATCTTCCCTTGAAAATAGGATATTTTCATCTTTATACTACTATGATCCCTATCCTATCTATCATTCCATCTATCTTCCTCTCTCATTCCCATTCCCATAATTCCTATTATCCCTATTACCAATACCTCTACCTTCACGTCCACCTCTACCACCTCTAAAGCAGTCCCTATGGGCATTGAAGGCATTATCTTTAAATTCTAATTCATCTCCATGGAACACCCAAAAGTCATCCTCATACTCATCGTCATCACCACTTAATTCTGAAGTTCTCCTTTGTTGCCCTCTTTGCAAATTAGCTATGATTTCATCTTATCTCTCCAATCGATCTCTAATGTCTCCAAACACCACATTCATTCTCT
Source organism: Litchi chinensis (assembly GCA_019925255.1). Taxonomy (NCBI): domain Eukaryota; kingdom Viridiplantae; phylum Streptophyta; class Magnoliopsida; order Sapindales; family Sapindaceae; genus Litchi; species Litchi chinensis. The sequence goes on along the minus strand of CM034470.1, from coordinate 19,036,481 downwards.
CAAACTGTTGCTGCATTGCTTTGAGCATATTTGCCTCACCGATCTTTTCTCCTCCTTCAATATCTCTTTCATTACTCAAAGACATGATTGAAACCTGCAAAGAATATTAAAAAAAAATAATCTCACAACACTCCCTCGCATGTTTCACTCTAATCCTCACATATTTATTACTCGTCACTCTTGTTTTTACTCAACACTCTCTATCCACACTCAAAGTTTTGTCTCTAAGTTCTTTATGGAACTAATCAACCTACCAAGGTCACCCTTGAAGTAATCATCTTAACTAATCTTAACAAGAAAGAACATACATTTATGAAAAGGAATCATGCAACAAGAAAGACAATTAAGAACAATGAAGACACAAAAAGGAATTAATTATGGTCAAAGTAAGAAAAAAATGGAACTAGATGATTTCAATGGGAATTAAATTAGGAATGAGATAAAATTTGTCCCTCCTTGATTTAAGCAAGACCAGAATGGAAAGGAATAAATTTGATTTCTTTATTCATGCAAGGATAAAATAGCAAGGAGTTAAAATTGATTCATTTTATTTTGACAAGAATATTAAAAGGAAGGAAATATTTTGACTCTTTTAATTCTGACAAGAACATAAGAGTAAGAATATAAAATTTATTTCTCTAAATTTAGCTTTGTTTAAATGTAAGATGCCTAATTAAGAAGAAAATAAAATTTCGATCTCCTCCAATTAAGATCTTCTTTTTTTTTTTTCTTTTTTTTATCATTTTTTTCTTTTTCTTTTTTTTTTTTTTTTTTTTCTTTCTTCTTCTTCTTTTTTTTTTTTTTTTTGGTTTCTTTTTCTTTTCTTCTCTTTTTTTTTTTTTTTCTTTTTTCTTTTTTCTTTTTTATTTTTAATACTAGAAATCACACACAATGAAGAATATTATAGCTTGCAAATCCAGATGAAAGACAAACACACAAGAAAAAAGTGACGTGAACAGTAACAAAAGAAGATGAACAGATTTGACTTTTTTTTTTTGTGAAATAAATCCCGAATTAATTAACTTAAAGCTTTGATACCAAATGATAAGAACCTCGTATATATATGATACGATATCTACAAATAATTAAATCAATAACCTCAAGGAAGTTTAATTCAGGAATAGATAAACAAAAATAAAAAGAAAGTACCTTGATCCAATGATTAGCGAACCACGAACCAAGATAACAAAGACGCCACTCCCAAGAACAAGAGAAGAATGAGAGAGATAAGTCAAGTTGATAACTCAAGAATCAATCCTTGATAAATTCTCAAAGTTTTTCAAGAACAAAAAGAGAAAACTGAAATTTCATTCATAAAATTAGCTAATCTCGTTTTTTAAGTTTACATGGCCTTTTATAGGCAAAATAATTGAAACCTTAACTTCTAAACATCACTTGGACGCCCTAACACCTTAATACACCCCACTTGGGCTTAAATAACTAAATTTGGGCTTAAAATAATTAAATTTGACAGTACAATATATAACCTAATAACCCATCATGAAATAAAACAAATACAAGCCCAATATTATCAAAGTTTGATACTTAACAAACTAATTGAACAAACTAACTTAATTAAAATCAGCCCATAAGCAAATTAGGCTCAAATTAAATACAAACAAATGAAACCAGCTCAATTTGCCTTCAAATAGCCACCTAAACCTTCAATCTTTATGATTTTAGAATTGAATCATGTTTTGAAGCCTTGGAGCCCCTTCCATGTCGTCCAACCCTTGTTGCGTAAGACTCTTGGCCCAAGTCTCTTGAATCAGCCCATTTAATGGTTCCTTCATTCTCTTAGCTCTAGCCCTTATCATAGGTCCTCTGTTGATGCTCAAAGGATCATTAGCCTTTCTTCCTTGGTTTCCATCACCTCTCGTGGCCACCTAGCCATAGTTAATGGAATATGAGTGCAAAATCGGTACAAGTGCTGCATGGAGCAACACGGGAACTCTAAACCAAATTAGACGGGTGCGTTGAGCCCCAAACCCCTCGGAATGGTGTATTTGATGAGACGAGCAAATTAGGAGCCTCCCGTGTCAACCCAACCATAGTAAATGGAATAGGAGTGCAAAATCGATAAAAGTGTTGTACGGAGCCACACGACAACTCTAAACCAAATTAGATGGGTGCGCTGAGCCCCAAACCACTCGTACTATGGTATTTGATGAAACAAACAAATTAGGAGCCTCCTGTGGCCACCTAGCCACCGTAAACGGAATATGAGCACAAAATCGGTAAAATTGCTGCACGAAGCCATACGACAACTCTAAACGAAATTAGATGGGTGCGTTGGGTCGCAAACTCCTCAAAATGATGTATTTAATGAGACGAGCAAATTAGGAGCCTCTCGTGGCCACTTGCCACTGTAAACGGAATATGAGTGCAAAATCGACAAAAAAGCTGCACGGAGCCACACGGCAACTCTAAACAAAATTAGACGGTTGCATTGAGCCCAAAACCTCTCAAAATGGGGCATTTGATGAGACAAGAAAATTAGAAGCCTCTCGTGGCAACCTAGCCACTGTAAATGGATTACGAGTGCAAAATGGGCAAAACTGCTATACGGAGCCACACAGCAACTCTAAATGAAATTGGACGGGTGCTTTAGGCTTCAAACCCCTCGGAATGGTGTATTTGATGAGACGAGCAAATTAGGAGCCTCCCGGGGCCACCTAGCCACAATAAACAGAATAGGATTGTAAAATCGCTAAAAGTGCTGCTCGAAGCCACACGGCAACTCTAAACCAAATTAGACAGGTGCGTTGGGCCCCGAACCCCTCGGAATGGTGTACTTCATGACAAGAGCAAATTAGGAGCCTCCCGTAGTTACCTAGCAACAATAAACGGAATGAGAGTGCAAAATCGGTAAAAGTGTTGCACAGAGCCACACAGCAACTCTAAACGAAATCAAACCGGTGCGTTAAGCCCCACACTGCTCGGAATGGGGTATTTGATGAAAGGAGTAAATTAGGAGCCACCTTTGGCACTCTAGCCACAATAAACGGAATATAAGTGCAAAATCAGCAAAAGTGTTGTACGGAACCACACGGCAACTCGAAACGAAATTAGACAGGTGCGTTGAGCCCCAAACCCCTCGGAATGGGGTATTTGATAAGAAAAGCAAATTATGAGCCTTCCGTGGCCACCTAGCCACCGTAAACAGAATATGAGTGCAAAATCGGTAAAACTACTACACGGAGCCACACGACAACTCTAAACAAAATTAAATGGGTACGTTGAGCCCCAAACCCCTCGGAATGGTGTATTTGATTAGACGAGCAAATTAGGATCCTCCTAGGGCTACCTAGCCACAGTAAACGAAATATAAGTGCAAAATAGGTAAAAGTGATGCATGAAGCGATACGACAACTCTAAATGAAATTAGACGGGTGCGTTGAGCCCTAAACCCCTCGAAACATCATATTTGACGAGACAAGCAAATTAGGAGCCTCCCATGATGATATGAACCTCATAAAAGGAAGTGAGATCCGAAACCAATAATGATATAAGTTCCTAGGATCATCCTAATTCAGATTCTCAACAAACAAAACAACAACCTTGACCTGTTATCTATTAAGAGATAAGAACCAATGGTATAAAAAGAAGATGCCACACTCAATAACAAGGAGAAAGAGTTATGTGAGTGATAAGTCAAATTTGAATGCCACAAGAAAACCTTGATAAGTTCAAAAGAGTTCTTTGAAGAACCAAAGAGAAAACTCTCTTAATAATTTTTATTAATCATCAAAAACTGTCTCAATGGTGTTTATATGGCCTTAAATAGATGATAGAAAGAAACACAAAAGAAACCCTAAGACAATTGTCATACATAGCTACTAAATTAAATAAGAAACAATCTGAATTGTTTATGACTAAGGAAATAAAATAAAAACTAAAATGGTATCTAGTTGACTTGAAAATCAGGAAAGAAATAATCAAATTCTTGGAAAGTCAACATGCCAATTAATTGCTCTAATATTTGGCAAATAATCTCCCCAATTACTAATAATCAGCCCCAATGATTGCTTCAATCACATTGATTAATTTTTGAGCTTCTGAATGCACCATCTTGGACTTCTCCATTTTCTCATCAGCCCATATTTCTTGGATCAGCCAATTAAGTGTTTTTTGTAATCTCTTAGCTTTTGCCCTTGTAAGTGGCCCAACTGGAACATGTAATGGATCCTTTGGTGTTACGCTTTTATTCTCATCACGTGACCACCTAGCTAATGTAAACGGAATAGGAATGCAAAATCGGTAAAAATGCAGCACGGAGCCACACGACAACTCTAAACGAAATTAGACAGGTGCGTTGATCCCCAAACTACTCAAAATGGGGTTTTTGATGAGACAAAAAAATTAGGAGCCTCCCGTGGCCGCCTAGCTACCGTAAACGGAATATGAGTGCAAAATCGGCGAAACTGTTGCACGGAGCCACACGGCAACTCTAAATGAAATTAGATGGGTGCGTTGTGACAGGACCCTTCCCAGACCTTATCTAAGCTCTTGTCTGGAGGATCCTGCCGGGCACTTCAACGGACTCCTCGAAATTAACTTGTTAGATCGAAGAAATCCGAGAAGCGAACCCTAACTTTCTTCAACCGGTTTACTCGTTTAAACTCAAACATTCAGTTTTCTTTTAAACTAGTTGGGAGTGATAAAATTTTTCGTAACTTTTGTTTCAAATATTTTTATAAAATTTTCGGCAGCATAACGGCTGCATTTTTTATAAACCAAAATTTCACCTGTCAAGAAAATAACACTTCGACTAAAATCTCAATTCCTCCCAACTTCTTTATTCCCAAACATGCAATAATCATCATCATATTTCCACAAACATGCCACATCACCACTCAATTCTCAATTTATAAGTACAAACTCAAGTATAATATATCTAGATGCATCATATATATAAAATGCATGAATATTTACAAATATACAATTTCAAAATCTAAATATATGTTGCTCAATTACATATCCATCTCATACATAAAGTTTTACATCATCACATGTCATAAATCGCCCACCTATATATACACAACAAAATGATGATGTCCTGTCGTCTGCGGTGGCACACAATGAACTATAAATAGCTACAAAATAAACAAACAAGTTAATGCAATGAAGATATAATATCACATACACTAACATGACAATTTACCATTTGTTTTATGATTTCTTTCAAAACCCCCATGTATATCCTTTAAACATTCTAACCATCACAGGCGATTAGAACTAACGCCAACGTGAAGCTTACTAAGTTATCTCAACCACTACGTTACAGAATTTACTGCATCGCACGTAGGGCGCTAAAGCTTATCATTGAGCAACTACAATGCGGGATTTTCTGCATCGCAATTGTAGTGCTAAAACTCTGGGCAACTACGAGTGGAATTTTCTGCATCGCCACATAGTGCCAAACTATAAAAATAGCCAACTATGTGCGGAATTGTCTGCATCGCAACGTAGCGCTTATACTTTCTATGAAACTGGGCAACTACGGACGGAATTTTCTGCATCATCGCGTAGTGCTAACTTTTCTCTATTCTGAGCGACTACGGACGGAATTTACTGCGCCGTCACGTAGCGCTAAATCTCATTATATTTTAAGGAATATACATGGGTTTTAAAATTTACTTTTCAAGCGCTAAAGCATAAAACTCTTTATTTTTAAAACCTCTAAACACTTTTCTCATTTCATTCTTTTTACATACAACTTAACTATTATATTCATTACCAAACATCAATATTTACAAGAATTTGGAAAAGATCTTAAGTGGTGAACCACTTACCTCGAGGCCGCGTCAAGCATCTCGACGAGGCTCCTGGACACCGCTCACGTGCTCGTCACCTACACAACATGATCTCATCATTACTAGTAATAATTTGAAAAGTTGAGAATCTCAACTTCAAGGTTAATAATCTCAACTAAGACCCATTTTTCTTTATATAATCTCCTAACTTGTTTCTAACTCAACCGAAACTCTCTAACTTCGATTTCTTTGTAAAAGTTTTACTTCTAGACCCCTAGGATCATCCCCATATGTTTCGTTTGATCTCCAAAAGCTTAAAACAAAAAGTCAACTTTTTAATTATACGGTTGACCACGAAAAACAGAATTGAAACCAGCCATGGTTTCACCTCCGTTCCTTTTTCTAGCGTCTCCTTATCACATAACTAAGTCACCCGTAAAGTTTCGTCGAGAAACTCCATCGTTTGCTATGTCAAATCTAAGGAAAACGTCCGTTTTGGACACTTTCGGGCGCAATTAAGTGCCCGTTTTGCAAACTCTTGGTTTCGGGTTAGCGACGCTAGATTTTATTCCATAACTAAGCTTCATTTAACTTATAATGATGAACCAAACTCAAACCATGCAATAAAAATTGCATTAGGATAGCCGTTTCACTTCTCAGAGCTCTAACGGCGTTATTTTGTGCATAACTTGCATAATTTTTATCGGATTCGATCCGTTCCAAAACCTATGGTTTTCTATGGTTCCTAGGCATCATTTGAGGTGTAGAACATCCCCAAATAAGCCAAATATGGTCAGGTCTCCTCTAGCTCAAATTTGAGTACGGGAATCACTAATATTGTCAAAACTAGCTCTCTTGAGCTTCTCTTTATTCCTACATGCTTTCCTATACTTTTCTAATCATTTTTATGCTCAAACTTGGGTTCAAAACCTCTAAATTTCAGAGCTTATTTACTGTCTAATATGGTCATAACACACACATAAACATTACTTGTTCATTTGAACACTAACAATTCACTCAAAACTTTCATCAACTAGGTTGTGTGTGTGAAAAATAGATTTTCGTTTCTATGATTCTCAGGCCTATAACAGCCCATAAATCAAACCCTAAGCTACCATTTACACCCACAAACACATCCTCTTAGGTTATATAACAATCACTTAGGTTTTGACACCATTTCTAGTGCAAAACCTCCAACAATCTACCACAAAATTCTGAACAAACAATTTCAGCACACTGCTGAAATATTTTGTAAAGAAAAAGGAAGAGTAAGCCAATTTCTTACTTGGTTCTTGACTTAGAGAGTTGAGAGGGACTTGGGAGAGGGTTTAAAGAGAAGATTTGAGGCTTGGATGGGCTGGAAAGGGGCTGTCTTCATCCACTTTTCCTTGCTGCCATTTCTGCCCTGCAGTGTGCTTGTTTGCTGTCTTCTTCTGGTGCTTCACTGTTTCAGCTGAGGGGATGCACGAAATTGCCTTTGGTTTGCTGAAAATTTTCAACCAAGTGTAGCTTATATACTAGTTGCACTTCTCTAATTTGCATTCTTGCCCCACCTCTTTTAAATTTCACACAACTTCCTCTCAATTTCTCTTTTCTTTTCACTGCTGTCCAGTTTTGTTTATTCTCTGGCAGCTGCTGTTTTCTTCTTTATTTCTCACCTATTTTCATCTTTTCTTGTTGAAATCTTGCTAAATGTTCATTATATATGATTAGCCTTCATGAAAATGGCACTTAAGTCTCATGTTTAACTTGTTTGACCATCATTTTCCCTCCTCCTCTACTCTATACGGGAATCACTTTTGTTTTTGAGTTTTATGGTAGCTTTGCACTCTTCACTTGTCTACTTGGCTTCTAAGTGTCTTGTTTATATATCTTATTGATGTTCTATGGAATATCAAGCTTGTCCTTTGATTTATTTTTTATTATCATCAATCTCTTATTTAAATCGCTTAATAGTTGTCCATTACTTACGAACAACTAATGTAAAAATTTTCTTAATCGTGCACTCAACATTTTATTTTCTTTAACTTGTCTCTTATCTATGGATGAATTACTTTACTCTTCATTGATCTTTTTCTTGCTAATTCGGTTGTTGTGAAACTCTAGAATGGCTTTCACAAAATCGATGAATCGATTTAGCTTAACACTAACTTGATTCTATTGTAATGTTACTTAATTTTTATAATTGACGAATTTCGTCGTCGATCTTAAGTTGATAAATCTCTAACGCCATGAAATTCAATTAATCTAATGTCGAGATTTATCTTACCTCTCTAATCCATCTTTTAACACTAAGGGGTTATAGATAGAGACTAGGGGTTTACACGTAGGGCGCCAAACCACTCGGAACAATGTATTTGATGACACGAGCAAATTAAGAGCTTCCTTTGGCTCTCTGGCCATAGTAAACGGAATATGAGTGCAAAATCGGCAAAAATACTGCAGGGAGCCACACGGCAACTCTAGACGAAACTAAACGGGTACATTTAGCCCCAAACCGCTCAGAATGAGGTATTTGATGAGACAAGCAAATTAGTAGCCTCTTGTGGCCACCTAGTTACGGTAAACGGAATGAGTGCAAAATTGGCAAAACTACTGCACGGAGCCACATGGCAACTCTAAACGAAATCAGACGGGTGCGTTGGGCCCCAAACCCCTTGGAATGATGTAGTTGATGAAACAAGCAAATTAGGAGCCTCCCGTGCCACCTAGCCACAGTAAATGGAATAGGAGTGCAAAATCGATAAAAGTGCTGCACGGAGCCACACGGCAACTCTAAACGAAATAAGATGGGTACGTTGAGCCCCAAACTGCTCGGAATGGGGTATTTGATGAGACAAGCAAATTAAAAGCATCCTGTGGCTACTTAGCCATCGTAAACGGAATATGAGTGCAAAATCGGTAAAATTGCTGCACGGAGCCACACGGCAACTAGAAGCGAAATTAGACAAGTGGGTTTGGCCACAAACCCGTCAGAATGGTGTATTTGATGAGACGACCAAATTAGGAGCCTCCTGTGACCACCTAGCTATAGTAAACAGAATATAAGTGCAAAATCGGCAAAACTGCTACACGGAGCCACAGAGCAACTCTAAACAAAATTATATGGGTGCGTTGAGCCTCAAACCCCTCGGAATGAGATATTAGATGAGACAACAAATTAGGAGCCTCCCGTGGCAACCTAGCCACCGTAAACGGAATATGAGTGCAAAATGGGCAAAATTGCTGCACGGAGCCAAACGGTAACTCTAAACAAAATTAGATGGGTGCGTTAAGCCTCAAACACTTTATGAGATGAACAAATTAGGAGCCTCCTGTGGCCACCTAGCCACCGTAAACAGAATATGAGTGCAAAATATCAAAACTTTTGTACGGAGCCAAACGGTAACTCTAAACAAAATCAGACGGGTGCGTTAGGCCTCAAACCCTTTGGAATGGTGTATTTGATGAGATGAGCAAATTAGGAGCCTCCTGTGGCCACCTAGCCATAGTAAACAGAATATGATACAAAATCGACAAAAGTGCTGAACGGAGCCACATGGCAACTCTAAGCGAAATTAGACGGGTGCGTTGAACCCAAATAGCTCAGAATGGGGTATTTGATGAGACAAGCAAATTAGGTGCCTCCTGTGGCCACCTAGTCACCGTAAGCAGAATATGAGTGCAAAATCGGCAATACTATTGTACGAAGCCTCACGACAACTATAAACGAAATTAGACGGGTGCGTTGGGTCCCAAACCCCTCGGAATAGGGTATTTGATGATTCGAGCAAATTAGGAACCTCTCGTGGCCACTTAGCCATCGGAAACATAATATGAGTGCAAATTTGACTAAACTACTACACGGAGCCATACGGAAACTCTAAATGAAATTTGACGGGTGTGTGATGGAAACCAAGATAGTGAGCATGGAGGACGATGAGACAATTGGATAATGAGGCAATTGAAGGCTGTTGGGTTTAATCTTGAAGGCCTTGGGAGCTAATTAAAGGCAATTGGAGGCAAACTTTGAGATAAATGGGCTTTAAATAATTTGGGCTGAATTTATTTTAATTGTAATGAGTTTTAAATTAAGTTAGTTTATTTTATTCTAAACAAATGTTATTTGGGCTGAGACATTTAATTTAATTTAAGCCCATGAGTATGTTTAGTGAGCCCAATTGTTAAGGGGTTAGGGTTTCATGCTAGAGTTTTATTTGTTTGCCTATAAAAAGGTTTGTAACACCAAGTTGAATAAGTTGAATGATGATGTAGCCAACTTCTTGAATGAAAAGAATAGAGACTTGTTTCTCTTTTGTTTATTGTTGAACATGTGATCTTATCAAGCTTTGCTTGTGGTGATCAAACATGACTTATCTCCCACCTTCTCATCTATGTCTTGGGAGTGGCCTCAATATCCTTCTTTTTTATAATTTTGGTTCTTGATTGAGTTCTAATCAATGGGTCAAAGTTCTTTATAACTTTGGTTCTTGATTGACATATAATCAATGAGTCAAAATTTGTTATTTTATAAACGTGTTTTAATCTTTTTTAGGGTTGTGTTTCAATTTGCTTGTGGGTGTCGTATCGTTATATACAGGGTTCGCATCAGCAAATCCCTCAGAATGGTGTATTTGATGACACGAACACATTAGGAGCCTCCCGTGGCCACCTTACGACGGTAAACGGAATATGAGTGCAAAATCGACAAAACTACTGCACGGAGCCACACGGTAACTCTAAACGAAATTATACGTGTGCTTTGAGCCCCAATCCCCTCAGAATGCGATATTTGATGAGACAAGTAAATTAGGAGATTCCCGTGGCAACCTAGCTACCGTAAACGGAATATGAGTGCAAAATCGGTAAAACTGCTTCATAGAGCCAAACGGCAGCTCTGAACAAAATTAGACGGGTGCATTGGGCCTCAAACCCCTCAAAATGGAGTATTAGATGAGATGAGCAAATTAGGAACCTCCCGGGACCACCTAGCCACAATAAACGGAATATGAGTGCAAAATCAGTAAAAATGCTGCTCGAAGCCACGCGGCAACTCTAAACCAAATTAGACAGGTGCGTTGGGTCTCAAACCCCTCTGAGTGGTGTACTTCATGACACGAGCAAATTAGGAGCCTCCTGTGGCCAGCTCGCCATAGTGAACGGAATGGAAGTGTAAAATCGGGAAAACTACTGCACGGAGTCACACTGCAACTCTAAATGAAATTAGACGAGGTGTTGAGCCCCAAACCCCTCGGAATGGTGTATTAGATGATACGAGCAAACTAGGAGCCTCTTGTGACCACCTAGCCACTGTAAACGGAATATGAGTACAGAATCCACAAAAGTGTTTTACGAAGCAACACGACAACTCTAAACCAAATTAGACGGGTGCGCTGAGCCCCAAACCCCTCGGCATGGTGTATTTGATGAGACGAGCAAATTAAGAGCCTTCTGTGTCCATCTAGCCACAATAAAAGGAATGAGACTGCAAAATCGGCAAAAGTGCTACATAGAGCCACATGGCAACTCTAAACCAAATTAGATGGGTGCGCTGAGCCCCAAACCGCTCGGAATGGGGTATTTGATGAAACAAGAAAATTATAAGCTTCCCGTGGTCACTTAGCCACCGTAAACGGAATATGAGTGCAAAATCAGTAAAATTGCTACACGAAGCCACACAGCAACTGTGAACGAAATTAGATGACTGCGTTGGGTTGCAAACCCCTCATAATGGTGTATTTGATGAGACGAGCAAATTAGGAACCTCTCGTTGCCACCTCACCACAGTAAATGGATTATGAGTGCAAAATCGACAAAACTGCTGCACGGAGCCACACAGCAACTCTAAACAAAATTACACGCATGCGTTGAGCCTCAAACCCTCTCGAAATGAGATATTTGATGAGACAAGCAAATTAGGTGCCTCCCGTGGCAACCTAGCAACCGTAAATGGAATATGAGTGCAAAATCGACAAAACGGCTGCACGGAGACAAGCGGCAACTGTAAACAAAATTAGGCGGGTGCGTTGGGTCTCAAACCCCTCGAAATGATGTATTTGATGAGACGAGCAAATTAGGAACCTCCCGTGGCCACCTTGCCATAGCAAATGGAATATGAGTACAAAATCGACAAATGTGTTGCAGGAAGCTACACGGCAACTCTAAATGAAATTAGACGATTGCGTTGAGCCGTAAAGCCCTCAGAATGGGGTATTTGATGAGACAAGCAAATAAGGAGCCTTCGGTGGCAACCTAGCCACCGTAAATGGAATACAAGTGCAAACTAAACAAAACTGCGGCACAGAGCCACACGGCAACTCTAAACGAAATTAGACGATTACATTGAGCCCCAAACCCTTCGGAATGGGGCATTTGATGAGACAAGTAAATTAGGAGCCTCCCGTGGGAACCTAACCACCGTAAACGGAATACGAGTACAAAATCGGTAAAACTGTTGCATGGAGCCACACGTCAACTCTAAACAAAATGAGACGGGTTGGTTCAACCGTAAATCCCTCATAATGGTGTATTTGATGACACGAGCACATTAGGAGCCTTCCGTGGCCACTTAGCCACAGTAAACGGAAAATGACTGCAAAATCAGTAAAACTACTGCACGGAGCCACACAGTAACTCTAAACGAAATTATACGTGTGCTTTCAGCCCCAATCCCCTCAGAATGAGATATTTGATGAGACAAGTAAATTATGAGACTCTCGTGGCAACCTAGCCACCGTAAACGGAATAGGAGTGCAAAATCAGTAAAACTGCTGTACGGAGCCAAACGACAGCTCTAAACAAAATTAGACGGGTGTGTTGGGCCTCAAACCCCTCAAAATGGTGTGTTTGATGAGACAAGCAAATTAGGAGCCTCCTGGGGCCATCTAGCCACAGTAAACGGAATATGAGTGCAAAATCGGTAGAAGTGCTGCTCGAAGCCACACGGCTACTCTAAATGAAATTAGACCGTTGCGTTGAGCCCAAAACCCCTCGGATTGGGGTATTTGATGAGATAAGCAAATTAGGAGCTTCTCGTGGCAACCTAGCCACCGTAAACAGAATACGAGTACAAAATCAACAAAACTGCTGCACGGAGCTACACGGCAACTCTAAATGAAATTAGACAATTGCGTTGAGCCCAAAACCCCTCGGATTGGGGTATTTGATGAGACAAGTAAATTAGGAGCCTCCCGTGGGAACCTAGCCACCGTAAACGGAATACGAGTGCAAAATCGGCAAAACTGTTGCATGGAGCCACACGTCAACTCTAAACGAAATTATATGGGTGCGTTGGGCCGTAAATCCCTCAGAATGGTGTATTTGATGAGACGAGCAGATTCGAAGTCTCCCGTGGCCACCTAGCCACAGTAAACGGGATATGAGTGCAAAATCAGCAAAACTACTAATGAGAACTCCGTATATAACGATACGACACCCACAGTCAAATTGAAACACAACCCTAAGAAAGATTAAAACAGGTTTATAACAAATAAATTTTGACCCATTGATTATATATCAATCACGAACCAAAGTTATAAAGAACTTTGACCCAATGATTAGAACTCAATCAAGAACCAAAATTATAAAAAGAAGGATATTGACGCCGCTCCCAAGACATAGATGAGAAGGTGGGAGATAAGTCATGGTTTCGATCGCCACAAGCAAAGCTTGATAAGATCACATGTTCAACAATGAACAAAAGAGAATTCACTCTCTCAAATTAACCATAGTTGGTTGCACTTTCATTCATCCTATTCAACTTAGGGTTACAAGTCTTTTTATAAACAAAATAATAAAACATAACATGAAACCCTAGCCCCCTAACAATTGAGCTCACTAAATATACTCATGGGTTTAAATTAATTAAACATGGGCTTAAGTTAATTATATATATCAGCTTAGCCCACTACATAAATTAAGACTCAAGATAACATTAAATAGACCAATTTAATTTATAAACCCATTACAATTAAAATAAACTCAGCCCAAATTATTTAAATTCTAATTAACTCTAGTTGGCCTCCAATTGCCTCCAATTAGCTCCCAAAGCCTTCAAGATTAAGCCCAACAGCCTTCAATTGCCTCATTGTCCAATTGTCTCGTCATCATTCCCTCTTTCCTCAAGATGATTTGTCCTCAAATTGTGACCCATCTAGTTATCTGTAGACTTGATTGAAAACCTAAAAAGAATGTTAAAGAAAATCTCACACTCCCTCACGTGTTTCACTCCAATTGCTCATGTGTTTCACACTTTTTTTTTTCTACTCTCATTTTAATCAAACCAAAAAAATTAAACAAAAGAGAATCAGATTAGTGGCTGCAAAACAGACTTGAAACTGACTTGATATGGTGTGGAAAAGATGTAGTATTATGTGGAACACTAGAATATGATGACCGGATGCAACAGGTTTGTGCGGAACATATAAAGTGATTTGTGGAAATCAAACCAGCAAGATGATGGAACAAAATATTGTGGGGACACAAACTGATCAGATCTAGAAACATTGAGACCGTTCAACAACCAGAAAGCATGCACATGTATTTTATGACACAAACAGACCAGCAAGATGTATGTTGCAAGACACAAAAATTTTATGACATAAAGCGGCTGCAACACAAAAGAAGACAAAATAGACAGATGCAAAAATAATATAAATTTGATAATGAATGGTGGGTGATGCAGTAACTCAAAGAATGTAAAATTGATAGTGGCTGGTGTGATCGATTAAACAAAACAAAGTTAGAGAAAAGCAATGGACGATGGGCTATGATATTCAGCAAAATCAATCAATTATTAAATAAGGCACGACAAGGAACAGGTTCTGCGGCTCACAAAAACAAAAAATATATAAAAAATTGATGGTGTTAACGCAGACCAAAAAAAAAAAAAAATCAATGATTGCGGCTAATTAAAGGAAAAAAAAAAACAGAAACAGAACAAAAAAATAAATAAACAAATAGACTAATAAATCAAACCTGAATTAATACCCAAAGCTCTGATACTAACTGATGAGAACCCCGTATATAACAATATGACACCCACAGTCAAATTGAAACACAACCCAAGAAAGATTAAAACAGGTTTATGATGCGGAACCCCAAGACCCAAATTGTTTCTTAACTCTTTATCACTCAAACCAGATTTGATTCACACCAAATTAATTTAGATAGATTTGTTCTATCACCCAAGAAATGCGTTTTGACAAGAACCCAAAGAATTACCCTTGAACCCAAGATCAAAGCAATCAGGAACAATAGAAATAGGAAATAGAATTGAAATACAAAGATGAACTCAATTGCATCAATTCAACACCTTATGCATAAAATCACAAGAAAGCAAACTTTCTCATATTCCATATAGGAAAATGTTTGAAAACACATTCAGATATATCTCTAAAACAAAGCTAAACAGCCCTATTTATAGCCTTTACAACCCAACATGCATATTAATCTAGACATTAATCAAGGTAGTGTTACTCCCCATAAATTTCAAAATAACTCTTGTAACTCCTTGATTCTTGAATATCAAAATAACTCTTGTAACTCCTTGATTCTTGAATGTTAAAATAACTCTTGTGACTCCATAACTTCTTGCCATTAGTGAATGAATCTGGACACTACTTGGATGGCTGGAAATGAGATGGGCTGACTCTAAAAGCTAATCTTTTAGCCCAATCAAATTAATCAACTTGGGCTCTTTAAAATCTCCATGCTTGGACAGCCCATTATCAACCCAATTTTGCACAAATAATTGAAGTTGTTCCTTTAGCATTTTAGCTTGGGCCCTAGTGATTGGTCTGCTAAAATCTCTAAGATGAATCTCCAAGTCACTTCCTTAAACACTAGTGTTGTGTGGAGCAGCATTTGTATAAGTTTATAACAAAGAAATTGTGACCCATTGATTATATGTCAATCACGAACCAAAGTTATAAAGAACTTTGACCCAATGATTAGAACTCAATCAAGAACCAAAATTATAAAAAAGAAGGATATTGACGCCGCTCTCAATACATAGATGAGAAGGAGGGAGATAAGTCATGGTTTCGATCGCCACAAGCAAAGCTTGGTAAGATCACATGTTCAACAATGAACAAAAGAGAATTCACTCTCTCAAATTAACCATAGTTGTCTGCACTTTCATTCATCCTATTCAACTTAGGGTTACAAGTCTTTTTATAGACAAAATGATAAAACATAACATGAAACTCTAGCCCCCTAACAATTGGGCTCACTAAACATACTCATGGGTTTAAATAATTAAACATGGGCTTAAATTAATTATATGTATCAGCTCAGCCCATTACATAAATTAAGACCGAACATAACATTAAATAGACCAACTTAATTTATAAACCCATTACAATTAAAATAAACTCAGCCCAAATTATTTAAAGCCTAATTAACTCTAGTTGGCCTCCAATTGCCTCCAATTAGCTCCTAATGCCTTCAAGATTAAGCCCAGCAGCCTTCAATTGCCTTATTGTCTAATTGTCTCGTTATCCTACATGATTGCTATCTTGGTTTCCATCAACTACTGCACGGAGCCACCTGGCAACTCTAAATGAAATTATACGGGTGCGTTAAGCTCCAAACCCCTCGGAATGAGATATTTGATGAGACGAGCAAATTAGGAGCCTCCTGTGGCCACCTAACCATAGTAAACGGAATATAAGTGCAAAATCGACAAAAGTGCTGCATGGAGTAACACGTCGACTCTAAACCAAATTAGACGGGTGCGTTCAGCCCCAAACCCCTCGGAATTGTGTAGTTAATCGATAAAACTGTTGCACGGAGCCTCACGGCAAATGTACACAAAATTAGACGGGGGCGTTGGGCCTCAAACCCCTCGGAATGGTATATTTGATGAGACGAGCAAATTAGGAGCCTCCTGTGGCCACCTAGCCACAGTAAACGGAATATAAGTGCAAAATCGACAAAAGTGCTGCATGGAGTAACACGGCAACTCTAAACCAAATTAGACGGGTGCGTTCAGCCCCAAACCCCTCAGAATTGTGTAGTTAATCAAATGAGCAAATTAGGAGCCTTCCGTGTCCACCTAGCCACAATAAATGGAATATGAGTGCAAAATCGGCAAAACTACTGCACGGTGCCACACGGTAACTTTAAACGAAATTATACGTGTGCTTTCAGCCCCAATCCCCTCGGAATGAGAGATTTGATAAGACAAGTAAATTAGGAGACTCCCGTGGAAACCTAGCCACCGTAAACGGAATAGGAGTGCAAAATCGGTAAAACTGTTGCACGGAGCCAAACGGCAGCTCTAAACAAAATTAGACGGGTGCGTTGGGCCTCAAACCCCTCAAAATGGTGTGTTTGATAAGACGAGCAAATTAAGAGCCTCCCGGGGCCACCTAGCCACCACAGTAAACGGAATATGAGTGCAAAATCAGTAAAAGTGCTGCTCGAAGCCACACGGCTACTGATACGGAACCCCAAGACCCAAATTGTTTCTTAGAATTCTTTATCACTCAAACCAGATTTGATTCACACTAAATTAATTTAGATAGATTTGTTCTATCACCCAAGAAATGCGTTTTGACAAGAACTCAAAAGAATTACCCTTGAACCCAATATCAAAGCAATCAGGAACAATAGAAATAGGAAAATATAATTGAAATACAAAGATGAACTCAATTGCATCAATTCAACACCTTATGCATAAAATCACAAGAAAGCAAACTTTTTCATATTCCATATAGGAAAATGTTTGAAAATACATTAAAATATATCTCTCTAAAACAAAGCTGAACAACCCTATTTATAGTCTTTACAACCCAACATGCATATTAAATCTAGACATTAATCAAGGTGGTGTTACTCCCCATAAATTTCAAAATAACTCTTGTGACTCCATAACTTCTCGCCATTAGTGAATGAATCTGGACATTACTTGGATGGCTGGAAATGAGATGGGTTGACTCCAAAAGCTAATCTTTTAGCCCAATCAAATTAATCAACTTGGGCTCTTTAAAATCTCCATGCTTGGATAGCCCATTATCAACCCAATTTTGCACAAATAATTGAAGTTGTTCCTTTAGCCTTTTAGCTTGGGCTCTAGTGATTGGTCTGCTAAAATCTCTAAGATGAATCTCCAAGTCACTTCCTTGAACACTAATGTTGTATGGAGCAGCATTTGTATTAGCTACTCTAAACGAAATTAGACCGTTGCGTTGAGCCCAAAACCCCTCGGATTGGGGTATTTGATGAGACAAGCAAATAAGGAGCCTCTCGTGGCAACCTAGCCACCGTAAACGGAATACGAGTGCAAAATCAACAAAACCGCTACACGGAGCTACACGACAACTCTAAACGAAATTAGAAGATTGCGTTAAGCCCCAAACCCCTTGGAATGGGGTATTTGATGAGACAAGTAAATTAGGAGTGTAACACCCTCCCCTCGATCCTCGGTGTACTGGACACCGATAATCGAGACGGAGGACGTTACGACATTTTTACTACTTATTTACGAAAATACATCTATTAATTTAATAAAAATTTAATAAAAATATATATATCTATAATTATTGAAAATCCGGCAGAGTTTCCTCTGTTTTATTGAGAAATCCAAAATTCTCAAAACCTGTATAAACAAAGAAACACTTCAATATATCTTCCAATTTCTCAACTTCTATACTCGGACACCCCGTCCGTCTCAAAATCACTTCAACACACAATCTCAACCCAAAGTAAACATATTCTAATTATATTTTCAAAATAAAGTAAACATAAATACTTTAAAACATTTCATCAACATATTTTTTTCATCTTTTTGAGAAAACATTTAGAACCCCAATTCAAAATTTATATACATTAGAATTGACAAGATTTCATACACATATGCATTTACATATGCAAAATGTGAGTTCATAACATTTCTTTGATGTAACAAAAATATGTACATATCAAAATGACTACCAAAAGGATTTGAATTTGTGATGTGACTCTGGATGCACAACGGAAAGATCTTCTTGTCAGCCTTTCTCTCTCAGCTTACCTCAACTACCTGCGCGTGGAAAATCCAACGCGCTAAGCTAACATAGCTTAGTTGGTATACATATAAAATAATATCAATCACAAAATCCCACTAACATAACATATCGAAATCACAGGATTTTATAAACACAGCACGTACATATTATCTTTTCATAAAAACAAATAACGTTCCATATAATATATATTCAAACAACCAATCAAAACTTTATAAAATGCATTTCAAAAACATATATTCCACTCAAATTCATAATCGAGTATTATTCTATCATAAGAGCCTTTCGTAAATGCTGTCACGATACCATGGATCGGTACGGATTTCACATCTATCTCCGGCATCGGACACTCGGTGCCTACCCGCCGGAGCTCAATTTCACAATCGTTTCAATTTCTGGACCGGACACTCGGTGCCTCTCAAAGTCCGTTAATCATATCATGTATAAACGTAACGGTGCAGTACTGCTAATAATATCCTATTGACATGCCAAACACCAATCCCCACCTACCAATGTACAGGTTTACTCAGGCTCTTTATAATTCTATTAATAACGAAAATTATCAATTTCAATTAAACTTTATTACACAATTTCATTCGTTTCTCATTTCCTCTTGATTTCAAAAGATGGTTTTCGAATTTTGCTCTTCGAACCCATCATTAATCACACAACTCATCGCAACATAATATAAATAGCATGGGAATACAAACGAAACGATAAAAAAATACCCCTTGATTTCTTTATGTCTTCAATTTCAACTAAGGGGTAAAACTCTCGAAAATTAATTTCGTTTTCAAAAGTCATGTCACAAATCACTTTAATATCATTCGTTAAACACGTATATAAGTTTAAAAAGACGAAAATACCCCTAACCCTTAATTAATTCAAATTCGGATTTAAAGGGGGTTTTACACGAAAACTTTATTTTACTTGGTTTTAACCCATAAAATCCCTTCCATTATTATCCTACCCATACATACATATCATAAATAACAATTAATCACATAAAAATCATATTATCGCAAAGTTACGAAACAAAATAATAAATTTTCGCCACTAAAAAAAATTAAATTTCGAAACTAAGTGTATACCAACCTTTTAGAGCTTATAATCAAGCTCCTAGCCCTCCAAATAGAAGCTCAAAGCTTCTCCTTGCTCTTACTAGATTCCCCAAGCCCTAATTTATCACCTAAAGTTTAAAATTTATACTTTTAAAACCATAAAAACCAAAATAATTTAATTAAATATAAAACTCACTAATTATTCATGCTTATGGATGTATTTACATGCATAAAAATCGATTTAAATACAAAAAAATTGATCAAAACAGTACATACCTCACTAAACACTGTAAATCCGAAAATTTATCTTGGATTTTAGGGGGGGTTTTGCAAGAAATTGGATTGTAAATATGTATAGAGACTTAAATGAAAGAAATTTGAGTATTTTTGGCTTGAAAATGAAAAAATTTTGAAAGAAAAAAAACTGCAGCAGCTGATCGGCGACTGGGGAAGAAGAAATCTGAAACTCTCAGATTTTTCTGCCCTTTTATACTAACATACTTTTTAAAATTGTAATTTGACCCCAAAACTTTCTAAAATTGCATTTTGGCCCCCAAAACATTTTAAAATTACACTTTAACCCAAAAATTCTGACACACACCCCTCTTTTATTGAACAATACTAACAACTCACCAATAATAATTTCCAACATCAAATCTTTCCCAAATAAAAGTCTAATTAAATCATTTTCCTAAAAATTACTTTCAAACTAATTTTCTAACAATTAACTATATTAATTTACTAATTATATTAATATAAATAAACTAATTTTTTAATCCCACTTAATGCAATTATATTCTAGAATTAATAATATTGTTTATACGGAAGCAATTATCGGGATGTTACAAGGAGCCTCCTATGCGAACCTAGCCACCGTAAATAGAATACGAGTGCAAAATCGGTAAAACTGTTGCACGGAGCCAAACGGCAACACTAAACAAAATTAGACGGGTGCGTTAGGCCTCAAACCCGTCAAAATGGAGTTTTTGGTGAGACGAGCAAATTAGGAGCCTTCCGATGCCGCCTAACCCTAGTAAACAGAATATGAATGCAAAATCGGTAAAAGTGCTGCTCAAAGCCACACGGCAACTCTAAACAAAATTAGACCGTTGCGTTGAGCCCAAAACCCCTTGGAATGGGCTATTTGATGAGACAAGCAAATAAGGAGCCTCTCATGGTAACCTAGCCACAATAAACAGAATATGAGTGCAAAATCGGTAAAACTACTACATGAAGCCACACGGTAACTCTAAAGGAAATTATACGTGTGCTTTCAGCCCCAATCCCAACGGAATGAGATATTTGATGAGACAAGTAAATTAGGAGACTCCCGTGGCAACCTAGCCACCGTAAACGGAATAGGAGTGCAAAATCGACAAAACTGCTGCATGGAGCCAAACGGCAGCTCTAAACAAAATTAGACGGGTGCGTTGGGCCTCAAACCCCTCAAAATGGTGTGTTCGATGAGACGAGCAAATTAGAAGCCTCCTAGGGCCACCTAGCCACAGTAAACAGAATATGAGGGCAAAATCGGTAAAAGTGCTGCTTGAAGACACACGACATCTCTAAATCAAATTAGACAGGTGCGTTGGGTCTCAAACTCCTCGGAATGGTGTATTAGATGAGACGAGCAAACTAAGAGTCTCCTGTGAGCACCTAGCCACAATCAACATAATAAGAGGGCAAAATTGGCAAAATTACTACACGAAGCCACACGACAACTCTAAACAAAATTAAACGCTTACGTTGGGTTGCAAACCTCTCAAAATGGTGTATTTGATGAGACGAGCAAATTAGAAATCTCCAGTGGCAACCTAGCCACCGTAAATGGAATAAGAGTGCAAAATCGATGAAACTGTTGCACGGAGCCAAATGGCAGCTCTAAACAAAATTAGACGGGTGCGTTGGGCCTCAAACCCCTCAAAATAGTGTTTTTGGTGAGACGAACAAATTAAGAGCCTCTCATGACCACCTAGCCACAGTAAATAGAATATGAGTGTAAAATCGGCAAAAGTGCTACAGGAGTAACACGGCAACTCTAAACCAAATTAGACGAGTGCGTTAAGCCCCAAACCCCTCGGAATTGTGTATTTAATCAGATGAGCAAATTAAGAGCCTCCCGTGTCCGCCTAGCCACAGTAAACCGAATATGAGTGCAAAATCGGCAAAACTACTGCATGGAGCCAAACGGTAGCTTTAAACAAAATTCGATAGGTGCATTAGGCCTCAAACCCCTTAAAATTGTGTATTTGATGAGATGAGCAAATTAGAAGCCTCCTGGGGCCACCTAGCCACATAAACGGAATATGAGTGCAAAATCGGTAAAAGTGCTGCTCGAAGACACGCGGCATCTCTAAACCAAATTAGACAGGTGTGTTTGGTCTCAAACTCCTCGGAATGGTGTATTAGATGAGATGAGCAAACTAAGAGCCTCTCGTGAGCACCTAGCCATAGTCAACGAAATATGAGGGTAAAATCGGCAAAATTGCTGCACGAAGCCACACGGCAACTCTAAACAAAATTAGATGGCTACATTGGGTTGCAAACCCCTCAAAACGGTGTATGTGATAAGACGAGCAAATTAGGAACCTCCTGTCGTCACCTTGCCACAGTAAACGAAATATGAGTGCAAAATCGACAAAAATACTGCACGGAGCCACACAGCAACTCTAAATGAATTAGACAGTTGCGTTGAGCCCCAAACCCCTCAGAATGAGGTATTTGATGAAACAAGCAAATTAGGAGCCTCCCATAGCAACCTGGCCACCGTAAACGGAATACGAGTACAAAATCGACAAAAGTGCTGCACGAAGTCACACGGCAACTCTAAAAGAAATTAGACGGTTGCATTGAGCCCTAAACCCCTCGGAATGGGGTATTTGATGACACAAGTAAATTATGAGCCTCCCGTGGAAACCTAGCCACCGTAAACGAAATACGAGTGCAAAATCGACAAAACTGCTGCACGGAGCCTCACCGCAAATGTAAATGAAATTAGACGGGTACCGTTGGGCCTCAAACCCCTCAAAATGGTGTTTTTGGCGAGACGAGCAAATTAGGAGCCTCCCGTGGCCACCTAGCCACAGTAAACAGAATATGAAAGCAAAATCGGCAAAAGTGTTGCAGGAGTAACACGGTAACTCTAAACCAAATTAGACGGGTGCGTTGAGCCCCAAAACCCTCGGAATTGTGTATTTAATCAGATGAGCAAATTAGGAGCCTCTCGTATCCACTTAGCCACAATAAACAGAATATGAGTGCAAAATCGATAAAAATGCTACATGGAGCCACACGACAACTCTAAAGGAAATTAGACGGTTGCATTAAGTCCCAAACCCCTTGGAATGAAGTATTTGATGAGACAAGCAAATTAGGAGCCTCCCGTAGCAACCTAGCCACCGTAAACGGAATACAAGTGCAAAATTGACAAAAGTGCTGCACAGAGTCACACGACAACTTTAAGCAAAATTAGACGGTTGCGTTGAGCCCTATGTAAACCCCTAGTCTCAATCTATAATCTCTTAGTGTTAAAAGATGGAGTAGAGATTTAAAATAAATCTCTACGTTAAAATTAATTGAATTTCATTGTAAGACCCGAAATTTCAGTTCCCTGGAAGAAATAGTGTTTCTCGGATAAAGAATATTTTCGGACGGAATAGTGTTTCCAGATGAATAGTGATTTCGTGTGAATGATATTTTTGAGTGAATAGTAATTTCCGGGAAAAGGAATATTTCCTTAAGTTTCGTGAAATAAAAATTTTTCTGTGAATAGTATTTTTGAGTGAATAGTGTTTTCGATGAATAGTATTCACATGAATAGTGATTTTCGAAAAATGGATCCTAGATATCAAAAGCTCCATAATATGAATTAGAGTTATTAGAAGCTGAAGCGGAGTAAAGATGAGTTCGTTTGAGTGGATTTTAAAGGTTCCGAATATTTATTGATAAAAACGCTCGTTGAGAACATTGTAGATTTTAATGAGTTTATAGTTGATTGAAATTTTTTTCAAAGCATGGAATTGGAAGTTAAGATGCCCAATTAGAGGATTGCATGGTCAATTTGACGATAGGATGATCATGGAATATTTTTGGAATTAATTGGTGTTAAGTAAAGATTAAAATTTAAGTTAAATATAACATTAAATGTGTAGGAGATGATATGTATTAAAGAAGCACAATCCATGTGCTTGGGTGAAGGCCAATGATATTGTGACATCTTTAAGTCAAAAAGCAATTGATTTGGTTGAGAGTTAATTAATGAAATGGAATGTGTTGTTAGTGAATAATTGGATGAATCAATTAACCAATCAAATGTTTTTATGAATAAGTAATGGCATTGTTGTGATTATGGCATTTATTTAATGGCAACTTTGGCATGAATCAAATGTTAAGTCGGTTGAGAGAGGGATAAGTCGGCTGAGAGACAAGCTGGAATCGTGAAATCAAACTGCACCCGTGAAAGAAAACAGAACCGAGAAGAGAGAGGGCAGATCGTGAACTGAAACCGAGAGGGAAAGAGAGAGCTGCAGGCGCGAGCAGAACCAGAAGAAGAAGAAGAAGAAGTCTGCAGCCGTGAAAAAAGAGAGAAACCGTGAAAGAGAAGCTGGAACTCATGAGCTGACCTGAGAGAGAGGGCTGGCACCGTGAGCAGAACGGAAGAAGAAGAAGAAGTTCTGCAGGTCGTGAAGAAGAAGAAGAAGAAGAAGAAGGAGAAGAGGAGGAGGTGATCCATCCTTTGTAGCCCCTCAAATCCATCCACCTTCGTCAAGAAAGAAAGGTGAGGACAAGTGATGTAATTTTGTAGTTGGTTGATGGATTTTTGGTTGTTATTAATTTATATGAGGTTTTGATGGATTATTTGGGCAAAATCAAGGTTGGGCTTCATTAATCCATGCTTGGAAAGGAAGAAGAGGATTAAATAATCTTGGATCAATTTTGGAGAGGTAAGAGTTTGGGGTTTGATGAATTAAAATTGATGATTTTAATGGATTCTTTTTGTTTAAGGTTATAATTGATTTTATGGATGATTATTGAAGTGTTTTTGGTGATTATTGATTGAGATGAAAAGGATGAATGAGGTTGTTATATATACTAGTATGTGATTTAATTATAAAGTATTGGTGATGAAATTGTTTGAATGATTAGATAAAATCATATATAAGATTTATGTTGATTGAATGAAAATCTTCAAAAGAAAAGCAAAGAAATGAGTTGTTGAGGAATAACTATATTAGTGCTTGAGCAATTGTTGTGTTTATATGTGTTGAGCTTATTTTAAAATGATTGAGTGAGTTGTATAAAACTATGGAATGAAAATGAGATGGTTGGTAGCTAAGAATGGAATAGAGATAGAAATGAAGCTTTGAAAACAAAAATGAGTGATTGTGTTGTTGCATGTATTTAAGTTAATTTTTAAGATTTGAAGAAGTGGTTTAGAGTTTGGGAATGAATTTGTAGTGATTGGAATTATAAAGATGCAAGAAAGATGGAAATTTGATTGTTGGAGGATTATGTTAGTTAAGATTAAATGTGAGACAAAATTTATCATTTAAGTAGATTACATGTATTTTGATGAGAATTATAAAGTGTTTGAGTGTTTTATTGTCAAAGAAATAAATAGGAATGGATGTGAGAATATTGATTGGATAGTTGATGGAATTATGAATTTCTTGAGAATATATATATTGAGTTAGACTAAATTATCTATTGGTAAAGCATGTGTTGAATCTAAAGTGAAATTGTAATATCTTTTGAATCCTAAACCAAGATTGTTGGTTGGATTATATTGTAGGAGAGCCTCAAAAAGCGAAAAGGAGTATTGGAGAGATGGTGAAGAAATTTGAAGTGACTTGTAAGTGGTTCGCCACTTAAGATCTTTTACAAGTTCATGTTAATTCTTAATTTTGGTAATGAATGAAATAAGTTAAGTAATAAAAAGAAAATGAAAATGATCTTCAATATCAAGTTAAAGTTTGAGTATATAGGGTCCTATGGAACCTATATAGAAATAGAAATTGATGCTAAGTAGTTATGAAAAGAAATTGAAATGAGAAAGTTTTCAAGATCTCTAAACTAGTGAGTTTGTGCTTTTGGCACTAAATAAATATAGTTTTAAAACTCATGTATGTTCCTTAAGACATAATGAGATTTAGCGCTACGTGACGACGCAGTGAATTCCGTCCGTAGTCGTTCAGAGTAGAGAAAAGTTAGCACTACGCGACGACGCAGAAAATTCCATCCGTAGTTGCTCAGTTTCATAGAAAGTATAAGCACTACGTTGCGATGCAGACAATTCCGCACGTAGTCGGCTATTTGTATAGTTTGGCACTACGTGGCGATGCAGTAAATTCCGCTCGTAGTTACCCAGAGTTTTAGCACTACAATTGCGATGCAGAAAATCCCGCATTGTAGTTGCTCAGTGATAAGCTTTAGCACCCTACGTGCGATGCAGTAAATTCCATAACGTAGTGGTTGAGATAACTTAGTAAGCTTCACGTTGGCGTTAGTTTTAATCGCCCGTGATGGTTAGAATGTTTAAAGGATATACATGGGAATTTTGAAAGAAATCATAAAACAAATGGTAAATTGTCATGTTAATGTGTGTGATGTTATATCTTCGTTGCACTAACTTGTTTGTTTATTTTGTAGCTATTTATATTTCATTGTGTGCCACCGCAGACGACAGGACGACCTTATTTTGTTGCGTATATATAGGTGGGCGTTCATGACATGTGATAATGTAAAACTTTATGTATGAGATGGATATGTAATTGAGAAACAAATATTCATATTTTGAAATTGTATAATTATAAATATTCATGCATTTTATATATGATGCATCTAAATATATTTTATATGAGTTTGTACTTATAAATTGAGAATTGGGTGTTGATGTTATATGTTTGTGGAAAAATAATGATGATTATTGCATGTTTGGGAATAAAGAAGTTGGGAAGATTTGAGATTTTAGTCGAAGTGTAAATTTCTTGACAGGTAAATTTTGGTTTATAAAAAATGCAGTCGTTATGCTGCCGAAAATTTTACAAAATATTTGAAATAGAATCGAGAAAATTTTTATCACTCCCAACTAGTTTAAAAAGAAAACTGCATTTTTAAGTTTAAACGAGTAAACCGGTTGAAGAAGTTAGGGTTCGCTTCTCGGATTTCTCCGATCCGACAAGTCGGTTTCGATAAGTCCGTTGAAGTGCCCGGCAGGATCCTCCAGACAAGAGCATATATAAGGTCTGGGAAGGGTCTTGTCACCCTACACCCCTCGGAATGGAGTATTTGATGAGACAAGTAAATAAGGAGCCTCCCGTGGAAATCTAGCCACCGCAAACGGAATACGAGTGCAAAATCGACAAAACTGCTGCACGGAGCCTCACCGCAAATGTAAATGAATTTAGATGGGTGCATCAGGCCTCAAACCCCTCGGAATGGTGTATTTGATGAGACGAGCAAATTAGGAGCCTCTCGTGGCCATCTAGCCACGGTAAACGGAATATGAGTGCAAAATAGGCAAAAGTGCTGCACGGAGTAACACGGCAACTCTAAACCAATTAGATGGGTGCTTTGAGCCCCAAACTCATTGGAATTGTGTATTTAATCAGACGAGCAAGTTAGGAGCCTCCCGTGGCCACCTAGCCACAGTAAACAGATATATGAGTGCAAAATCGGTAAAAGTGTTACTCGAAGCCACACGGCAACCCCAAACCAAATTAGACAAGTGTGTTAGGCTCCAAACCCCTCGGAATGGTGTACTTCATGACACAAGGAAATTAGAAGCATTCCATCACCGCCTAGCCACAGTAAACGGAATATGAGTGCAAAATCGGTAAAAGTACTGCACGGAGCAACACGGTAACTCTAAACGAAATTAGACGGGCGCGTTGAGCCCCAAACATCTTAAAATGGTGTATTTGATGAGACGAGCAAATTAGGAGCCTCCCGTGTCCACCTAGCCACTATAAACGGAATAGAAGTGCAAAATCGGTAAAAGTGCTGCATGGAGATACACGGTAGCTCTATACCAAATTAGACGGGTGCGTTGTGCCCCAAACCGCTCGGAATGGGGTATTTGATGAAACAAGTAAATTAGGAGCCTCCCATGGCCACCTTGCCACATCAAACGGAATATAATGCAAAATTGGCAAAAGTGCTGCACGGAGCCACACGGCTACCCTAAACTAAATTAGATAGGTGCGTTCGGCCTCAAACCCCTCGGAATGGTGTACTTCTTGAAACGAGCAAATTAGGAGGCTCTCGTGGCCATCTAGCTATAGTAAACGAAATAGGAGTTCAAAATCAGCAAAAGTATTGCATGGAGCCATAAGGCAACTCTAAACGAAATTTGACTGGTGCGTTGAGCTTTATACCCCTCGGAATGGTGTATTAGATGAGACGAGTAAACTAGGAGTCTCCCGTCACCGCCTAGCCATAGTAAACTTATGAGTGCAAAATCAGCACAAGTGCGGTATGGAACAACACAGCAACTCTAAACCAAATTAGACGGATGCGTTGAGCCCCAATCCCCTCATAATGGTGTATTTGATGAGACGAGCAAATTAGGAGCCTCCCATGTCCATATGGCAACTCTAAACCAAATTAGACAGGTGCGTTTAGCTCCAAACCCCTCGGAATGGGGTATTTGATGAAACAAGCAAATTAGGAGCCTCTCGTGGCCACCTAGCCACCGTAAACAGAATATGAGTGCAAAATCGATAAAATTGCTACACGAAGCCACACAGCAACTATAAACGAAATTAGACGGCTGCGTTGGGTTGCAAACCCCTCGGAATGGTGTATTTGATGAGACGAGCAATTTAGGAACCCCCCGTGGCCACCTTGCAACAGTAAACGAAATATGAGTGCAAAATCGGTAAAACTGCTGCAGGGAGCCACACGGCAACTCTAAACGAAATTATACGGGTGCGTTGAGCCCCAAACCCCTCGGAATGAGATATTTGATGAGACAAGTAAATGAGGAGCCTCCCGTGGCAACCTAGCCACCGTAAACGGAATATCAGTGCAAAATCAATAAAATTGTTGCACGGAGCCAAACGGCAACGGTACACAAAATTAGACGGGTGCGTTGGGCCTTAAACCCCTCAAAATGATGTAATTGATGAGACAAGCAAATTAGGAGTCTCCCGGGGCCACCTTGCCACAATAAACGGAATATGAGTTCAAAATCGACAAAAGTGCTACGTCGAGCCACACGGCAACCCTAAGCCAAATTAGACAAGTGCGTTGGGCCTTAAACCCCTCGAAATGGTGTACTTCTTGACACGAGCAAATTAGGAGCCTCACGTGGCCACCTAGCGATAGTAAACGGAATAACAGTTCAAAATCAGCAAATGTGCTGCACGGAGTAACACGACAACTCTAAACGAAATTAGACTGGTGCGTTGAGCTCAATACCCCTCGGAATGGTGTATTAAATGGGATGAGCAAACTAGGAGCCTCCCGTGGCCACCTAGCGATAGTAAACGGAATAGCAGTTCAAAATCAGCAAATGTGCTGCACGAAGCAACATGGCAACTCTAAACAAAATTAGACTGGTGCATTGAGCTCAATACCCCTCGGAATGGTGTATTAGATGGGATGAGCAAACTAGGAGCCTCCCGTCACTGCCTAGCAACAGTAAACGGAATATGAGTGCGAAATCGACAAAAGTGCTACACGGAGCAACACGGCAACTCTAAATCAAATTAGACAGGTGCGTTGAGCCCCAAACCCCTCGAAATTATGTATTTAATCAGACGAATAAATTATGAGCCTCCGTGTCCACCTAGCCACATAAACGAAATAGGAGTGCAAAATCGACAAATGTGCTGCATGGAGCCACACGGTAGCTCTAAACCAAATTAGACGGGTGCGCTGAGCCCCAAACCGCTCGAAATCGGGTATTTGATGAAACAAGCAAATTAGGAGCCTCCGGTGGCCACCTAGTGATGGGATCTAAGATAGCAAGCATAGAGGATGACGAGACAATTGGAGGAAAAAGCGAGCTTGGATGGGACGAAAAAAGTTGAATTTGTTAGGTAATTACATGCAAAAGTAAGGCAACATATTGAGAGGAGGATTGAGCAATATGCTACTTAAGCTAATAAAGGACGAAGAAAGTTGTGTTCGAACCAGGAGATTGGGTTTGGGTGCATATGCACAAGGAGAGGTTTCCTGAGCAACGGAAATCTAAGTTGCAGCCATGAGGAGATGGTTCATTCCAAGTACTTGAACGCATCAACGATAATGCATACAAGATAGACTTGCTAGGTGAGTATAATGTTAATGCTACCTTTAATGTTTCTGATCTTTCTCCTTTTGATTTCGATGCAGGTGCAGATTTGAGGACAAATCCTTTTAAGGAGAGGGGGAATGATGGAAACCAAGGAAGCAAGCCTAATGATCCTTTGAGCATTAACGGAGGACCTATGACAAGGGCTAGAGCTAAGAGAAACAAGTCTCTATTCTTTTCATTCAAGAAGTTGGCTACATCATCATTCAATTTTTGTTTTCTTAGGGTTACAAGCCATTTTATAGGTAAACAAATAAAACCCTAACATGAAACCCTAGCCCCCTAACAATTGGGCTCACTACACATACTCATGGGTTCAAAATAATTAAACATGGGCTTAATTAATTAAATGTATCAGCTCAACCAATTACATAAATTAAGACCCAACATAAATTAAATGCACTAACTTAATTTAAAATCCTATTACAATTAAAATACTCAGCTCAAACTATCCAAAGCCCAATTAACTTCAATTTGTCTGCAATTGTCTTCAATTAACTCCCAAAGCCTTCAAGATTAAGCCCAACAGCCTTCTAAATTAGCCCAATTGCCTTCAATTGTCTCGTTATCCAATTGTCTCATCATCCTCTATGCTTGCTATCTTAGATCCCATCAATGTAGAAGTGATAGGATTGTCAAAGGAGTAGTTTTGAGCAAATTGGAGAATCCCGAGCCCAACAAAGGGACAGGGATGACATGCACTATTTTAACTTTTTTAGGGCTACTCTAGACCTCAAATCATGCTTAGAAATCATAGCTAACCATAGGTTTTGGAAGGGAATGATTCCGATAAAAATTGCGCAAGTTATGACCAAAATAATGCTTTTAGAGAGTTGTAATGTGAGACGTCTATGTAAATGCAATTTTTATTGCATGGAATGAATATATTTGATCTTAATTAGGTAAAAAAACCTTAGATACAAAAGAAATAATATCGTCACTTGTTCGATGCGAAAACGTGCATAAAAAAGTATAGAAAAATAGGTATTTTTTCTAGGTTTCACCCTTCAATACTTAGAGTTTTTCGAAACCATTTTACGGGGGACCTAAGTGAGAGATGAGAAGATGGTCCAAGTGAAAACAAAGGCGAAACAGCCCATAGAATGGGCTGTGCGTACTGTTATGTTATAAGGGGTCCAAAACTTTGACTTTTCGTTCCGAGCCTCTGAAAATTATACGGATTGCATGGGGGTGTCTCTAGGGATGTATAACTGAAACTTTTGCGAAGAAATTGGAATTAGAAAGTCTCGGGTGAGTTAGAAACAAGCTGAAAAAGTTATAATGTAAAGGGTAGTTACTAGAGAAAGTTTTGTTGGAAATGTTATTTCAAAGTTTTGAGTTATGAAATTGTCAAAGTGATAATAAGAAATTGACGTGTAGGTGACGAGCGAGCAAGCGAGGCACGAGAGACTCATGGAGACGCTTGACTCGGACTTACATGGATTTGAGGTAAGTGTTCTACCACTTGCATCTATTTCCATTTCTATATTGAATTTTGTATATAATGGTTAAATAAAAATAAAAATGATTTTCCAATTTCAAGATTCAAGTTTTGAGTATATGGGTTCCTTATGGAATTCATCAAGTAATTAAAATCAATATAAAGTTATTTTTAAAACCAAGAAAATTTTTAGAGTTTCGAAAATATGTAGTTTTGTCCTTTTACACTTAGTGAATTTAGTTTTTAAACTCATGTATATACCTTAAAATCATATGAGATTTAGCGCTACGTGATGACACAGAAAATTCCGTCTGTAGTTGCTCAGTTTTCTTAGAATGTATAGCGCTACGTTGTGATGCAAACAATTCTGCATGTAATTGTTTAGTTTCATTGTTGGCACTACGTTACGACGTAGTACATTCTGCTCGTAGTCGCCCAAAGTTATAGCACTACAATTGTAATGCAGAAAATTGTGCATTGTAGTTGCTCAGATACGATATTTTTCACCCTACGTTGCGATGCAGTAAATTCCGTATTCTATGATCTAGATACCTCAGTAGCTTCACGTTGGCGTTAGTAAGAATCGCTCGTGATGGTTAGAGCACTTTAAGGGTATACATGGGGTTTTAGAAAGAAAACTTTAAAATTTTGAAGTTTCTAAGATTAAATAAGTATATAAATTATTACCCTAGTGCATAATTATATGATATTATTTTGTTGCTCTAACTTGTCTACTTATTGTGTAGCTTATATATATATATATCATTACGTGCTGTTGTAGGACGGTGTGACGACGAGATTTTCATTCTTATATATAGGTGGGCGAGTCGCAAATATGATTGTATAAATCATGCACATGAATGAAAATATTCATTTTGGAAAATATTACATTACAATCATGGCATTCTTGCATTTTGGAGTTGGATGATTGTAAATGTTATTGTAAATATTTATGGATTTTCATGTGTGATATATATACATACATTTAATTATAAGTTCATGCATATTGTTTGTGGAAAATGTGGTGAAAAGACATGTTTATGGATTAAAGAAGTTGGGTAGAAATGGAAATATAGTAGAAGTGTGTTTTATTGCAGGTAAAAATTTTGGAAACCTTAAAAATGCAGTCGTTATGCTGTCAAAATTTTTATAAAATTGTTTTAAACGGAATTGAGAAAAATTTTTATCCACCCAACTTATTTTCAAAAGTAAGGATACAATTGGATTAAGTTAAAGAAATCGGATAAGATTAAGGGGTTCGCTCCGCAAATCTCTCCATTTTGACAAATCAGATTATGAGAAGTCCGTTGGAGTGCCCGGCGGGACCACCCAGATAAGAGATCAGAGAGAGTCTGGGTTAGATCCTATCACGCCTAGCCACCGTAAACGGAATATAAGTGCAAAATCGAGAAAACTGCTGCACGGAGTCACACAGCAACTCTAAACGAAATTAGACAGGTGTGTTGAGCCCCAAACCCCTCGGAATGGGATATTTGTTGAGACAAGTAAGTTAGGAGCCTCCCGTGCCCACCTAGCCACAGTAAATGGAATATGAGTGCAAAATCAGTAAAAGTGCTGCACTGAGCAACACGACAACTCTAAACCAAATTAGACGGGTGTGTTGAGCCCCAAACCCTTCAGAATGGTGTATTTGATAAGACGAGCAAATTAGGAGCCTCCCGTGGCCACCTTGGTCCTCTAGCTACAATAAACGGAATATAAGTGCAAAATCGGTAAAACTACTGCACGGAGCCACACGGTAACTCTAAACGAATTTAGACGGGTGCATTGGGCCCCAAACCACTCGAAATGGGATATTTCATGAGTCAAGCAAATTAGGAGCCTCCCGTAACTGCCTAGCCACCGTAAACGGAATAAGAGTGCAAAATCGGTAAAAGTGTTGCAAGGAGCCACACGACAACTCTAAATGAAATTAGACGGGTGCGTTGAGTCATAAACAACTTGGAATAAGGTATTTGATGAGACAAGCAAATTAGGAGCCTCACGTCGCCACCTAGCCACCGTAAATGGAATACAAGTACAAAATCGGCAAAACTGCTCCACAGAGCCATACGACAACTCTAAACAAAATTGGACGGGTTCGTTAAGCCCCTAACCCCTCGAAATGAGGTATTTGATGAGACAAGCAAATTAAGAGCCTCCCATCACAACCTAGCCACCGTAAATGGAATATGAGTGCAAAATCTATAAAACTGTTGCACGGAGTCACATGGTAACTCTAAATGAAATTAGACGGGTGCACAGGGCCCCAAACCCCTTGGAACGGTGCATTTGACGAGACAAGCAAATTAGAAGCCTCCCCTGGCCACCTAGCCACAGTAAACGGAATAAGAGTGCAAAATCGGCAAAACTGCTACACGCAACCACACGGTAACTCCAAACGAAATTAGAAGGTACGGTCTGCCCCAAACCCCTCGGAATGATGTAGTTGATAAAACGAGCAAATTAGGAGCCTTACGTGGCAACCTAGCCACTGTAAATGGAATATGAATGCAAAATCGGTAAAACTACTGCACGGAGCCACACGGCAATTCTAAATGAAATTAGACAGGTGTGTTGGGCCCCAAACTCTTTAGAACGATGTATTTATCGAGACGAGCAAATTAGGAGCCTCCCGTGGCCACCTAACCATAGTAAACGGAATATGAGTGCAAAATTTGCAAAACTACTGGATGGAGCCACACGGCAACTCTAAACGAAATTAGACCGGTGCTGATGAGAACCCCGTATATAACGATACGACACCCACAGTCAAATTGAAATACAACCCTAAGAAAGATTAAAACAGGTTTATAAAATAAAGAATTTTGACCTATTGATTATATGTCAATCAAGAAACCAAAGTTATAAAGAACTTTGACCCAATGATTAGAACTCAATCAAGAACCAAAATTATCAAGAAGGATATTGACGCCACTCCCAAGACATAAATGAGAAGGTGGGAGATAAGTCATGGTTTGATCGCCACAAGCAAAGCTTGATAAGATCACATGTTTATGGAAGAACAAAAGAGAAACAAGTCTCTATTCTTTTCATTCAAGAAGTTGGCTACCTCATTATTCAGCTTATTTTTTGCCTAGGGTTACAAGTCTTTTTATAGTGAATAAAATGAAACATAATATGAAACCCTAACCCCCTAACACTTGGGCTCACTAAACATACTCATTGGCTTAAATTAAATTAAATGTCTTGATCCAAATAACATTAGTTAAAATAAAATAAAGTAATTTAATTTAAGACCCATTACAATTAAATTAAATTTCAGCTCATATTATTGAAAGCCTAGTTAACTCCAATTGCCTTCAATTAGCTCCCAAAACCTTTAAGATTAAGCCCAATAATCTTCAATTCCTTTATTGTCCAATTCTCTCGTAATCCTCCATGCTTGCTATCTTGGTTTCCATCATTCCCTCTTTCCTCAAGACGATTTGTCCTCAAATCATGGCCCATCTAGTTATTTGAAGACTTGATTGAAAACCTAAAAAGAATGTTAAAGAAAATCTCACACTCCCTCACGTGTTTCACTCCAATTGCTCATGTGTTTCAATTTTTTTTTTCTCCTCTCATTTTAATCAAACCGGAAAAATTAAACAAAACAAAATCAGATCAGTGGCTGAAAAATAGACTTGAAACTGACTTGATATGGTGTGGAAAAGATGTAGTATTATGCGAAGCACTAGAATATGATGACCGGATGCAACAGGTTGGTGCGGAACATATAAAGTGATTTGTGGAAATCAAACCAGCAAGATGATGGAACAAAATATTGTGGGGACACAAACTGATCAGATATGGAAACATTGAGACCATTCAACAACCAGAAAGCATGCACATGTATTTTATGACACAAACAGACCAGCAAGATGTAGTTGCAAGATATAAAAATTTTATGACATAAAGCGGCTGCAACACAAAAGGAGACAAAATAGACAGATGCAAAAATAATATAAATTTTATAATGGATGGTGGGTGATGTAGTAACTCAAAGAATGTAAAATTGATAGTGGTTGGTGTGATCGATTAAACAAAACAAAGTTAGATAAAAGCAATGGACGATGGGCTATGATTTTCAGCAAAATCAATCAATTATTATTTAAGCAAGAACAAAAAAGAAAATAAATGAAAGTTGACTCCTTTTAATTTAGGTAAGAACATAAAAAGAATGATATAAATTTATTCCTCTAATTTTGGCAATGACACAAAGAAGGAAATAAAATTTATTCCTCTAATTCAAAAGCTCTCCTTATATGTAAGATGCCCAACTAGAAAGGAAATAAAATTTCCATTTCCTCCAATGAAGAATTGTTTTTTTTTCTTCTTTTTTTTTCCTGCTCTCTTTTTTTCTGGTTTTTTTTTCTTTTTTTTTTTTTTAAAAAATCAAGATGAAGAACCAAAACACAAGAAACAATGACGTGAACAGTAAAAACAAATCTATTTTTTTTTTTGAAAAAAAATAAATAGATAAATAAATTAAATAACCAAACCTGAATTAATACCCAAAGCTCTGATACCAACTGATGAGAACCCTGTATATAACGATACGACATCCACAAGCAAATTGAAACACAACCCTAAGAAAGATTAAAACAGGTTTATAAAATAAAAAATTTTGACTCATTGATTATATGTCAATCACGAACCAAAGTTATAAAGAACTTTGACCCAATGATTAGAACTCAATCAAGAACCAAAATTATATAAGAAGGATATTGACGCCACTTCCAAGACATAGATGAGAAGGTGGGAAATAAGTCATGGTTTCGATCGCCACAAGCAAAGCTTGATAAGATCACATGTTCAACAATGAACAAAAGAGAATTCACTCTCTCAATAAAACATAAAGCTGCATCTCCATTCCATTTTTTAACTTGGTGTTACAAACCTTTTTACAGGCAAACAAATAAAACCATAGCATGAAACCCTAGCCCCTTAACACTTGGGCTCACTAAATATATACCATGGGCTTAAATTAAATTAAATGTTCCAACCCAAATAACATTAGTTAAAATAAAATAAACTAACTTAATTTAAAACCCATTACAATTAAAATAAATCAACCCAAATTGTTTAAAGCCCAATTAACTCAAGTTTGCTTCTAATTGTCTTCAAGTAACTCTCAAAGCCTTTAAGATTAAGCCCAACAGCCTTCTAAATTAGCCTGATTACCTTTAATTGCCTTATTGTCGAATTGTCTCATCGTCCTCCATGCTCGCTATCTTGGTTTCCATCAGGTGCGTTGGGCCCCAAACCATTGGAATGATGTAGTTGATGAAACGAGCAAAGTAGGACCCTTTCGTGGCAACCTACCCACCGTAAACGGAATATGAGTGCAAAATTGGCAAAACTACTACACGGAACCACACGGCAATTATAAATGCAATTAGACGGGTGCGTTCGGCTCCAAACCCCTCGGAATGGGATATTTGATGAGACAAGTAAACTAGAAGCTTCCCGTGGTCACCTAGCCACCGTAAACGAAATATGCATGCAAAATCGGCAATACTGATGCATGAAGCCACACGATAACTCCATATGAAATTAGAAGGGTGCGTTGGGCCCTAAACCCCTCGGAATGATGTAGTTGATGAAACGAGCAAATTAGGAGCCTCTCATGGCAATCTAGCCACTGTAAACGGAATATGAGTGCAAAATTGATAAAATTGCTTCACGGGGCCACACGGTAATTCTAAACGAAATTGGATGGGTGCGTTGGGCCTCAAACCCCTTAGGATTGTGTATTTGATGAGATGAGCAAATTAGGAGCCTCCTAAGGCCACCTAGCCATAGTAAACGAAATAGGAGTGCAAAATTTGTAAAACTGCCACACGGGAACTCTAAACGAAATTGGATGGGTGCGTTGGGCCCCAAACCCCTCAGAATAATATAGTTGATGAAACGAGCAAATTAGGACCCTTTCGTGGCAACCTAGCTACCGTAAACGAAATATGAGTGCAAAATTGGCAAAACTGTTGCACGGAGCCACACAGCAACTCTAAACGAAATTAGACGGGTGCATTGAGCCCTAAACCGCTCGAAATGGGGCATTTGATGAGACAAGAAAATTAGGAGTCTCTTTTGGCCACTTAGTTACCGTAAACAGAATATGAGTGCAAAATCGGCAAAAGTACTGCACGGACTCGCACGGTAACTCCAAACGAAATTAGACGAGTGCGTTAGGCCCTAAACCCCTCAGAATGGTGATTTGATCAGACGAGCAAATTAGGACCCGCCCATGGCCACCTAGCCACAGTAAACGAATATAAGTGCAAAATCGGCAAAAGTGCTGCACTGAGCCACATGGCAACTCTAAACGAAATTAGACGGGTACATTGAGCCCCCAAACCCCTCGGAACGGGATATTTGTTGAGACAAGCAAATTAAGAGCCTCTCGTGGCCACATAGCCACCATAAACGAAATAGAAGTGCAAAATCGGTAAAACTGCTACACAGAGCCACACGACAACTCTAAACGAAATTAGACCTATGTGTTGGGCCCGAAACCCCTTGGAATGATGTAGTTGATGAAACGAGAAAATTAGGAACCTCCTGTGGTAACCTAGCGACCGTAAACAGAGTATGAGTGTAAAATCGGTAAAACTACTGCCCAGAGCCACATGACATCTCTAAACGAAATTAGACGGGTGCATTGAGCCCCAAATCGCTTGAAATGAGGTATTTGCGGACACAAGAAAATTAGAAGCCTTTCGCGGCCACCTAGTCACCATAAACAGAATATGAGTGCAAAATCGGTAAAAGTACTGCATAGAGCCACACGGCAACTCTAAACGAAATTAGACGGATGCGTTGGGCCCTAAACCCATCGGAATTGTGTATTTGATCAGACGAGCAAATTAGGAGCTGCTCGCGGCCATCTATCCATAGTAAACGGAATATGAGTACAAAATCGGTAAAAGTGCTGAATGGAGTCACCCGACAACTCTAAAAGAAATTAGACAGGTGCGTTGAACCCCAAACCCCTCAAAATTGGATATTTGATGAGATAAGCAAATTAGAAGCCTCATGTGGCCATCTAGCCACCGTAAACTGAATATGAGTACCAAATCGGCAAAACTGTTGCACGAAGCGACACGACAACTCTAAACAAAATTAGATAGGCGCATTGGGTTGCAAACCCCTCGGAGTGGTCTATTTGATGAGACGAATAAATTAGGAGCCTCCCGTGACCACCTTGTCACGGTAAACGGAATATGAGTGCAAAATCGATAAAAGTGCTGCATGGAGCCACACGGCAACTCTAAGCGAAATTAGACGGTTTCGTTGAGCCCCAAACCCTTCGGAAAGGGGTATTTGATGAAACACGCAAATTATGAGCCATCCGTGGAAACCTAGCCACTGTAAACGGAATACGAGTCCAAAATCTATAAAAGTGCTGCACGGAGCCACACGGCAACTCCAAACGAAATTAGACGGGTGTGGTTAGCCCCAAACCCCTCGGAATGATGTAGTTGATGAAACGAGCAAATTAGGAGCCTATTATGACAACCTGGCTACCATAAACGGAATATGAGTGCAAAATCGGCAAAACTGCTGCACGGAGCCACACGATAACTCTAAACGAAATTAGACGGGAGTATTGAGCCTCAAACCGCTCGAAATGGAGTATTTGAAAAGACAAGCAAATTAGGAGCCTCTCGTGGACACCTAGTCACCGTAAACAGAATATGAGTACAAAATCGGCAAAAGTACTGCATGGAGCCAGACGGTAACTCTAAACAAAATTAGACAGGTGCATTGAGCCCTAAACACCTCGGAATAGTGTATTTGATCAGATGAGTAAATCAGGAGCCGCCCATGGTCGCCTAGCCACAGTAAACGGAATAAGAGTGCAAAATCCGCAAAAGTGCTGCACGAAGGAACACGACAGTTCTAAATGAAATTAGATGGGTGCGTTAGGCCTTGAACCCCTCGGAATGATGAAGTTGATGAAACGAGCAAATAAGAGCCTTTCGTGGCAACCAAGCCACCGTAAATGGAATATGAGTACAAAATCGATAAAACTGCTGCACGGAGTCCACAACAGCTCGGAGTGGGGTATTTGATTAGAAGCCTCTCTTGTCCACTCAATCATCGTAAACAGAATATGAGTGCAAAATCACCAAAAGTGCTACATGGAGCCACAAGGCAACTCTAAACGAAATTAGACGGGTACGTTGGGTGTTAAACACCTCGGAATGGTGTATTTGATCATACGATCAAATTAAGAGCCGCCCATGGCCACCTAGCCACAGCAAACGGAGTATGAGTGCAAAATCGGCAGAAGTGTTGCACGGAGCCACACGACAACTCTAAACAAAATTAGACGGGTGCATTGAGCCCTAAATCCCTCGGAATGGGATATTTGATGAGACAAGCAAATTAGGAGTCTCTCGTGGCCACCTAGCCACCGTAAACAGAATATGAGTGCCAAATCGACAAAACTGCTGCACGAAGCCACACGGCAACTCTAAACGAAATTAGACGGGTGCGTTAAGCTGCAAACCCTCAGAATGGTGTATTTCATGAGACGAGCAAATTAGGAGCCGCCTGTGGGCACCTAGCAGTGGTAAACGGAATATGAGTGCAAAATTGATAAAAGTTCTGCACGGAGCCACACGGCAACTCTAAACAAAATTAGACGGTATCATTGAGCCCCAAATCCCTTAAAATGGGGTATTTGATAAGACAAGCAAATTAGGAGCCTCCCGTGGCAACTTAGCCACCGTAAATGGAATACGAGTAAAAAATCGGCAAAAGTGCGGCATGGAGCCACACGACAACTCCAAACGAAATTGCATGGGTGCGTTGGGCCCCCAATCCATCGGAATGATGTAGTTGATGAAACAAGCAAATTAGAAGCCTCCCGTGGCAACCTAGCTACCGTAAACAAAATATGAGCACAAAATTGGCAAAACTGCTGCACGGAGCCACACGCCAACTCTAAACAAAATTAGACTGGTGCATTGAGCCCCAAACCGCTCGGAATGGGGTATTTGATAAGACAAGCAAATTAGGAGCCTCTCGTGTCCACCTAGTCACCATAAACAAAATGTGAGTACAAAATCGGTAAAAGTGCTGCATGGAGTCACACGACAACTTTAAACGAAATTAGATGGGTGCGCTGGGCCCTAAACATCTCTTAATAGTGCATTTGATCAGACGAGCAAATTAGGAGCCGCCCGTGGCCGCCTAGTCACAGTAAACAGAGTATGAGTGCAAAATCGACAAAAGTGCTACACGGAGCCACACAGAAACTCTAAACGAAATTAGAAGGGTGTGTTGAGCCCTAAATCTCTTGGAATGGGATATTTGATGAGACAAGCAAATTAGGAGCCTCTCGTGGCCATCTAGTCACCATAAATGGAATATGAGTGCCAAGTCGGTAAAACTACTACATGAAGCCACACGACAACTTTAATAGAAATTAGATGGGCACGTTGGGTCGCAAACCCCTCGAAATGGTGTATTTGATGAGACTAGCAAATTAGGAGCCCCTCGCGGCCACTTTACCACAGTAAACGGAATATGAGTATAAAATCGGTAAAAATGCTGCACGGAGCCACACGGCAACTCTAAACGAAATTAGACGAGTGTGTTAGGCCCTAAAGCCCTCGGAATGATGTAGTTGATGAAACGAGCAAATTAGGAGCCTCCCGTGGAAATGTAGCCATTGTAAACAGAATATGAGTGCAAAATCGGTAAAACTACTACACGGAGCCAAACGGCAACTCTTAATGAAATTAGATGAGTGCGTTGGGCCTCAAACTCCTCGGAATAGTGTATTTGATGAGACGAGCAAATTACGAGCCTCTTGGGGCAACCTAGTCACAGTTAATGGAATAGGAGTGCAAAATCGATAAAAATGCTGCTCGAAGCCACATGGCAACTCCAAATGAAATTAGATGGGTGCGGCTGGGCCCAAACCCTTCAGAATGATGTAGTTGATGAAACGAGCAAATTAAGAGCCTCCCATGGCAACCTAGCTACCGTAAGCAGAATATGAGTGCAAAATTGGTAAAACTGCTTTATGGAGATTCACGACAACTCTAAACGAAATTAGAAGGGTGCCTTGAGCCCCAAGCCTCTCGGAATGGGGTATTTGACAAGACAAGCAAATTAGGAGCCTCTCGTGGCCAGCTAGTCACCGTAAACATAATATGAGTGCAAAATCGGTAAAAGTACTGCATTGAGCCAGACGGTAACTCTAAACAAAATTAGACGGGTTCATTGAGCCCTAAATACCTCAGAATAGAGTATTTGATCAGACGAGCAAATTAGAAGCCGCCCGTGACCGCCTAGCCACAGTAAACGGAATAAAAGTGCAAAATCCGTAAAAGTGCTGCACGGAGGCACACGACAACTCTAAACGAAATTAGACGGGTGCGTTGAACCCCAAACCCCTCGGAATGATGAAGTTGATGAAACAAGCAAATAATAGCCTCTCGTGGCAACCTAGCCACCGTAAACGGAATATGAGTACAAAATCGGCAAAACTGCTGCACGGAGACACATCGCAACTCTAAACGAAATTAGACGGATGTGTCTGGCCTTAAAGCCCTCGAAATGATGTATTTGATGAGACGAACAAATTAGGAGCCTCCCGGGCCACCAAGCCACAGTAAACAGAATAGGATTGCAAAATCTGTAAAAATGCTACTTGAAGCCACACAACAACTCAAACCGAAAGTAGACAGGTTCGTTGGGCCCCAAAACCCTTGAAATGGTGTATTTGATGAGACGAGCAAATTAAGAGCTTCCTGTGGCCACCTAGCCACACTAAACGAAATAGGGGTGCAAAATTGGTAAAAGTGTTGCACAGAGCCACACGACAACTCTAAATGAAATTAGACGGGTGCGTTGAGTCACAAACCCCTCAAAATGGGATATTTGATGAGACAAGCAAATTTGGAGCCTCCCATGGCCACATAGCCACCGTAAACGGAATATAAGTGCCAAATCGGAAAAATTGCTGCATGAAGCCACACGGTAACTTTAAACAAAATTAGACGGGTGT
Source organism: Litchi chinensis (assembly GCA_019925255.1). Lineage (NCBI taxonomy): Eukaryota > Viridiplantae > Streptophyta > Magnoliopsida > Sapindales > Sapindaceae > Litchi > Litchi chinensis. Next base: position 18,993,908 of record CM034470.1, on the reverse strand, counting down.
GTTGGGTCACAAACCCCTCGGAATGGTGTATTTGATGAGACGAGCAAATTAGGAGCCTCCCGTGGCCACCTTGCCACAGTAAACAGAATATGAGTGCAAAATCGATAAAAGTGCTGCACGGAGCCACGTGAAAACTCTGAGCGAAATTAGATAGTTGTGTTGAGAACCAAACCCCTCGGAATGGGATATTTGATGAGCCAAGCAAATTAGGAGCCTCCTATGGCAACCTAGCCACCGTAAACAAAATACGAGTAAAAAATCGACAAAGTGCTACAAAGAGCCACATGGCAACTCCAAATGAAATTGGACGGGTGCGTCGGGCCCTAAACCCCTCGAAATGATGTAGTTGATGAAACAAGCAAATTAGGAGCCTCCTATGGCAACCTAGCCACTGTAAACGGAATATGAGTGCAAAATCAATAAAACTGCTGCGCAAAGCCACACGGCAACTCTAAACGAAATTAGATGGGTGCATTAAGCCCCAAATTGCTTGGAATGGGGTATTTGATCAAACAAGCAAATTAGGAGTCTCTTTTGTCCACCTAGTCACCATAAACAGAATATGAGTACAAAATCGGTAAAAATGTTGCCTGGAGCCACACGGTAAGTCTAAACGAAATTATACGAGTGTGTTGGGCTCTAAACACCTCGAAATGGTATATTTGATGAGACAACCAAATTAGGAGCCGCCAGTGGCCACCTAGCCCGAGTAAACCAAGTATGAGTGCAAAATCAGCAGAAGTGCTGCACGGAGTCACATGGCAACTCTAAACAAAATTAGACGAGTGCGTTGAGCCCTAAATCCCTCAGAATGGGATATTTGATGAGACAAGCAAATTAGGAGCCTCTCATGGTCATCTAGCCACCGTAAACGGAATATGAGTGCCAAATTGGCAAAACTGCTGCACAAAACCACACGGCAGCTCTAAACAAAATTAAATGGGTGCGTTGGGCCGTAAACCCCTTAAAATGGTGTATTTCATGAGACGAGCAAATTAAGAGCCGTCCGTGGCCACCTAGTCACAGTAAACGGAATATAAGTGCAAAATCAGCAAAAGTACTACACGGAGCCATAAGACAACTCTAAGCGAAATTAGACGAGTGCGTTGAGCCCCAAACCCCTCGGAATGAGATATTTGATGAGACTAAAAAATTAGGAGCCTCACGTGACCACATTGCCACCGCAAACAAAATATGAGTGCAAAATCAGCAAAACAGCTGCACGAAGCCACATGACAACTCTAAACGAAACTAGACGGGTGCGTTGGGTTGCAAACCCCTCAGAATGATGTATTTGATGGGACGAGCAAATTAGGAGCCTCCCGTGGCTAGCTTGCTATAGTAAACGAAAAATGAGTGCAATATTGGCAAAAGTGCTGCATGGAGCCACATGACAACTGATGTGAGCAGCAAACATGGCATTGGAGTTGATGGTGCATGTGACAAGGATGCCCGATCCAAGGATGAATTGAGCATACCCGATGGACCAATCACAAGAGCAAGGTCAAAGAGGTTAAAAACAGCATTTCAAGTCTTTGTGCAACATTTTATTGACTTGGAGTTGAGGGCGCGTGATAAGACTTATGGTGGACTTTCGATGGTGGCCTACAATGGACCCTCAAGTGGAGTCAAGGGGTCCACCCAATATGTCAACCTAACTGGCACATATGGGCCTGATTTTTAAAGTCTAGAATTTATTTTGTTTTAGCCTATTATGTAAAACACATGTCATGTGCCATGCATATGATTTCATTAATATGGTGTCATGTTTACATTGTTTTGAGCTGATTATTTAAATTTGATGAATAAGCTTATAACTAAGCCCATTAGGGCATTTTTAGAGTTTCTTTGTGAACAACAAACATTATAAATAGGTGTTTATGCCTCCATTATGAACAGTTACGGGATTTGCACAATAATAAACTATTTCTTCTAAGTTCTTTATTGAACTTTTATCCAACTTATCAATGGTTAATCTAACCTTTGTGGTGTTCAATTTTACTCTTGAATGTCTTGGTTTTTGTTTGCAATACAACAACAGGTCAAGATTTCACACAATTGAATCTTGTTTTGGGAATTGGGGTTCTTGGTCCGAATCTGGTTTGGGGGTTTCGAGACTTGATCTTGGGGTTTCCGCATCATTTGGTATCAGAGCTTTGGCTCAAACAGGTTCTATTCTATCCTATTTATATTAAGTCATCTTGTTTATTAGTTTTGTTTTTTTTTTTCTTTCCATTTATTTGTTGATCTAAGTTCTGCAACTTCTGAAACCAAGGATTATCATTTCCTTTGTTGAATTGGTGATATTAAAAAAAAAAAAAAAACACAAAAAAAAGAAACAAAAACAAAATAATAAAAAAAAAAAAAAAAAAAAAGAAACAGAGAGGAAAAAAAAACAATAAAAAAAACAAAAAAAAATTGCAGAACCTTGAATCGTTTGCAGCTAGTATAATCAAATAGCTGAATTTGTGTTATTTTTGCTTCCCATGTTCATTTGGTATTAATTTTAGCCTAAGTATTCATTGAATTGCACTTTGCAAATTTCATTTGGAATTAGGGCTGTTAAGGTTTGTTTGTTGTCTAATTAACTTTAAATTTGGGGATTTACTATTGTTCTTGATTTTCATTGTTTTGAGAACATTAGAACGTCGATTGAACCATCCATTATATGAATTTCGTGCATATATTTCCTTGGTTCTTCTTCTTGTCAGTTTGTTTTCATATTTCTTTCTATCTTGTTTAAATTCACTTTAAATCCTTCAGATTTTCATTGCTGTCTGTTTTCCTTGGTTTTTTTTTTCTTTGTTTGGCACTTGTCTTAAGTTAATTCAATTGCTACAAGTGATGGAAACCAAGATAGTAAACATAGAGGACGACGAGACAATTGGACAATGAGGCAATTGAAGTCAATCGAGCTAATCTTGAAGGCTGTTGGGCTTAATCTTAAAGGCTTTAGGAGCAAATTGAAAACAATTGTAGGCAAACTTGAGTTAATTGGGCTCACTAAATATATATTCATGGGCTTAAATTAAATTAAATATTCCAGCCCAAATAACATAACCAAGATAGCAAACATAGAGGACGACTAGACAATTAGACAATGAGGCAATTGAAGTCAATCGGGCTAATCTTGAAGATTATTGGGCTTAATTTTAAAGGCTTTAGGAGCAAATTGAAAACAATTGTAGGCAAACTTGAGTTAATTGGGCTGGTTATTTTAATTGTAATGGGTTTTAAATTAAGTTAGTTTATTTTATTTTAACTAATGTTATTTGGGCTGAAACATTTAATTTAAAGCTCATGAATATATATTTAGTGAACCCAATTGTTAGGGGGCTAGGGTTTCATGTTTTATTTTATTTGTTTGCCTATAAAAAGATTGTAACACCAAGCAAACATAAGATGAATAAAAATGCAGCCAATTTTATGAATAAAATATCAGTTTTCTCTCTTTGTTCTTGAAGAACTTTTGAGAATTTATCAAGGATTGATTCTTAAGTTATCAACTTGACTTATCTCCCTCATTCTCATCTACGTTTTGGGAGTGGCGTCAATATCCTTCTTTTATAATTTTGGTTCTTGATTAAGTTCTAATCATTGGGTCAAAATTCTTTATAACTTTTGTTCATGATTGACATATAATCAATGGGTCAAAATTTTTTATTTTATAAACCTGTTTTAATCTTTCTTGAGGTTGTGTTTCAATTTGACTGTGGGTGTTGTATCGTTATATATGGGGTTCGTATCAGTTGGTATCAGAGCTTTGGGAATTAATTCTGGTTTGGTTATCCAATTTTATCTATTTTTTTTTTTTTAAAAAAATCAGATTTTTTTTTTTTTTTTTATTACTGTTTACGTCACTATTTCTTTTGTTTTTGTTTTTCATCTTGATTTGCAAGTTACCAATATTTTTCATTGTGTGTGATTTCTAGTATTAAAAAAAAAAAAAAGAAAATCTTAATTGGAGAAAATGAAAACTTTATTTCCTTTCTAGTTGGGCATCTTACATATAAGGAAAGTTTTTAAAGGAATTAATTTCATGTCTTTCCTTTTGTTTTCTAGCATAAATTAGATGAATAAATTTTATTTCTTTCCTTTTGTGTCCTTGCCTAAATTAGAGGAATAAATTTTATATCATTCTTTTTATATTCTTGTCAAAATAAAAGGAATCGATTTTATTTCCTTCCCATTTTGTTCTTGCCTAAATAAAGATATAAATTCATTTCCTTTCCATTCTAGTCAGCTTAAAACAAGGAGTCAAACTTTATTTCTTTCCTAATTTATTTTCTTGAAATCATCTTGTTTCTATTTGTTTCTAACTTTGACCACTATTAATTCCTTCTGTGTCTTCATTGTTTCTTAAATGTCTTTCTTATTCCATTATTTCATTTCACAAATGTGTACCTTTCTTGTTGAGATTAATCAAGATGATTACTTCAAGAGTGATGAGTGATAAACACATGAGTGATTGGAGTGAAACACGTGAGAGAGTGTGAGGTTTTTTTTTAACATTCTTTTCAGGTTTTCAATCAAGTCTTCAGATAACTAGATGGGTCACGATTTGAGGACAAATCGTCTTGAGGAAAGAGGGAATGATGGAAACCAAGGTAGCAAACATAGAGGACGACGAGACAATTGGACAATGAGGCAATTGAAATCAATCGGGCTAATCTTGAAGGCTGTTGGGCTTAATTTTAAAGGCTTTAGGAGCAAATTGAAAACAATTGTAGGCAAACTTGAGTTAATTGGGTTTGAAATAATTTGGGCTGGTTATTTTAATTGTACTAGGTTTTAAATTAAGTTAGTTTATTTTATTTTAACTAATATTATTTGGGCTGGAACATTTAATTTAATTTAAGCCCATGAATATATATTTAATGAGCCCAATTGTTAGGGGACTAGGGTTTTATGTTTTATTTTATTTGTTTGCCTACAAAAAGATTTGTAACACCAAGCAAACATAAGATGAATAAAAATGCAGCCAATTTTATGAATAAAATATCAATTTTCTCTCTTTGTTCTTGAAGAACTTTGAGAATTTATCAAGGATTGATTCTTGAGTTATCAACTTGACTTATCTCCCTTATTCTCATCTACGTCTTGGGAGTGGCGTCAATATCCTTCTTTTATAATTTTGGTTCTTGATTGAGTTCTAATCATTGGGTCAAAGTTCTTTATAATTTTGGTTCATGATTAACATATAATCAATGGGTCAAAATTCTTTATAATTTTATAAACCTGTTTTAATCTTTCTTGAGATTGTGTTTCAATTTGACTGTGGGTGTTGTATCGTTATATACGGGATTCGCATCAACAAGTTGGTGACTTTTGGTTTATATTGGTGATTAGTTCTTTAAAGAACTCAAGGAAAAATAGAGAGTGAATAAAAAAAAGAGTGACAGAACAGGTCATAGAAAAACAGTGAAACACAATAGATTGGAGTGGCATTCAATTGAGCGTAAACACGTGAGGGAGTGCTTGGTGAGGTCAATTTTTTTTTTATTACTAGTATTTTCTTGCAGGTTTATAAACATGTCTAATCACAAAAGTGAAAGTGCCAATCCAGCTCTGAATTTTACAATTCAGGCAATGCAATAACAATTTGAACGAATGAATCTTGTTTTTGGTGAAATAAGGGATCGAATGGATAGGCAAGATGTTGTCATAGCTAACTTGCATAGGGAGCCACCTATGCAAGCTCAAAATGCTAGAAGGCATGCGAGACGAGCAGTTTTCCCACCTCTACATGAATTTGATGATGAGATATTCGAGGTTGTTGAAAATGAAGAAGAGCAGGTTACATATAACGGTAGATATATGCCTCGAGGTGGAAGGTAAGAAAGAAGAGCACGAAGAGATCATAGAGGTTAGAATTGACAAGATGGCAATAGAAATTATAGAGGTCAGAATCTAAAAGATGACAGCATCAGTACTATCAAGATGAAGATACCGTCCTTTCAAGGCAAAAATGATCTTGATGTGTACCTTGAGTGGGAGCGTAAGGTGGAAACAGTCTTTGAATGCCACAATTATTTTGAAAAAAATAAGGTGAAGCTTGCTACAGTTGAATTCACTGATTATGCACTTGTGTGGTGGGATCAATTGTTGTTGACCAAAAGGAGAAACCGTGAGAGGCTTATTGATACTTGGGATGAGATGAATGCTATCATGAGGAGACGATTTGTTCCTAGTCATTATTATCGAGAGCTTTATCAGCGTTTGCAAGGTCTTACACAAGGCTCTAAAAGTGTGAAGGATTACCATAAAGAGATGGAGATGGCTATGATTCGAGCAAACATTGAAGAGGATAGAGAAGCTACTATGACTAGATTTTTTAAGTGGGCTGAATCGAGATATTGCCAATATAGTTGAATTGCAGCCTTATGTGGAGTTAGAAGATATGGTGCACATGGCAATGAAAGTGAAGAAGCAATTGAAACGCAAAGGGATAGCAAGAGTTGGGTTTAATGTAAGTTCAGGTTCAAGTTCCAATTGGAGGTCTAATTTGGGAAAGAAAGATGATAAGGCTGTTTCGAAGCCTAAGGAAGATGAAATCAAGCATAAAGGCCATGAGGATAGCAAAGAGAAAGGTAAAAACACTTCCCATCCTCAAAGAAATAGAGATATTAAATGTTTTAAATGTTTGGAGACGGGACATATTGCTTCTCAATGCCCTAACAAAAGGGCAATGATTTTGCGTGACAATGGGGATATAGAGACTGAGGATGATGAGAGTGATTCTATATCACCTTTAGATAATGCTGGTGATGTAGAGTATGTCGTGGAGGGTCATACTTTGGTTATAAGGCATGCATTGAATACTCAAGTGAAAAAGAATGATGGTGATGAGGTTCAAAGAGAAAATATCTTTCACACCAGATGTCTTATCTATGATAAAACATGTAGTATGATTGTTGATGGTGGTAGTTGTGCGAATGTAGCTAGTACCACTTTAGTGGAGAAATTGAATTTGCCTATGTTGAAACATCACAGGCCATACAAATTGCAATGGTTAAACGAGTGTGGAGAAGTTAAGGTGAATAGGCAAGTATTAATTTCGTTTTCCATTGAAAGGTATAAGGATGAGGTGTTGTGCGATGTGGTGCCTATGCATGTTGGTCATTTGTTGCTTGGTAGGCCTTAGCAATTTGATAGACGTGTCTTTCATGATGGGTACAAAAACAGATACACATTTGAGAAAGATGGGAGAAAGATTACACTTGCTCCTTTAACTCCAATGCAAGTGTATGAGGATCAATTAAATATTAAGAGAGCTCATGATGAGAAAATAAGAGTGGAGTTGAAAAGAGTGAAAAGAGAGATTTTGAGATTGAGATAATAAAATGGAGTGAAAATAAAAAGTGCCAAATTGAAAAGAAAGAGAGCACATCTCAAAAAAAGAGAAAAGAAAATGAGAGCAAAGTGAGTTTGAGTCAAAATAAAGAGTGTCTGATTGAAAAATAAGAGAGTCCAGTCCAAAATGAGGGAAAAAACAAAGAGAGCAAAGTTAGCTTGTATGCAAAAGAAAGAGATGTTAAGAGTGCCTTTTTTACAAACAAGCCAATATTTGTACTTTTGTACAAAGAGGCTTATTTAAATGATTTTAACCTTAACACTTCTTTGCCTAGTGCTGCTGTTGCTCTTTTATAGGAATTTGAGGATATCTTTCCTGAAGAGATACCGAAGGGGTAACCACCAATTAGGGGGATAGAACATTAAATTGATTTGTTGTCTGGAGCTGCTATTCCAAATTGACCAGCCTATAGAAGTAATCCTGAAGAGACAAAGGAACTTCAAAGGCAAGTTAAAGAGCTTTTGGCGAAGGGACATGTTCGTGAAAGCATGAGTTTGTGCGTCATTCCTGTTTTGTTGGTGCCAACGAAGGATCCAACATGGCGGATGTGTGTGGATTGTCGCCCTATTAACAAAATAACGGTAAAGTATCGACATCACATTCCTTGATTAGATGATATGCTTGATGAACTACATGGATCCACTATCTTTTCTAAAATTGATCCTAAAAGTGGTTATCACTAAATTAGGATGAAAGAAAGAGATGAGTGGAAAACTGCTTTTAAAACAAAACATGGTTTATATGAGTGGTTGGTTATGCCTTTTGGTTTAACTAATGCGCCTAGTACATTTATGTGTCTTATGAACCATGTATTGCGTGCATTTATAGGCAAATTTGTGGTTGTCTATTTTGATGACATTTTAGTGTACAGCAAGAGCTTACATGATCATATTAGTCATTTGAGATTTGTGTTTGAAGCTTTGAGACATGAAAAATTATATGTTAACTTAAAGAAGTGCACTTTTTGCATAGATAGAGTTGTGTTTTTTGGTTTTGTCGTTAGTGCCAGAGGCGTGGAAGTTGATGAAGAAAAGGTGAAGGCCATCAAAGATTGGCCCACGCCAACAACAACAACAGAAGTGAGGAGCTTTCATGGCGTAGCTGGTTTTTATCGGAGGTTTGTGAAAGATTTCAGCACCATTGTCGCGCCTTTAACTGAGATCATCAAGAAGAGTGTAGAATTTAAGTGGGGTGAAGCGCAAGAAATCGCATTCAACACATTGAAAGAAAAGCTAAGTTATGCTTATTTACTTCTTTTACTAAATTTTTCTAAAACATTTGAAATCGAATGTGATGCTTCTGGTATTGGTATAGGTGCTATTCTCATGCAAGACAAACGACCTATTGCTTACTTCAATGAAAAACTCAATGGAGCTACCTTGAATTATTCCACATATGACAAAGAGCTCTATGCTTTGGTAAGGGCATTGGAAACATGATAACATTATTTATGGCCAAAGGAATTCGTGATCCATACCGATCATGAGTCCTTGAAGCACTTGAAGGGGCAAAGTAAGCTGAATCGACGTCATGCAAAATGGGTGGAATTCATTGAAACCTTTCCTTATGTCATTCAGTACAAGCAAGGTAAAGAGAATGTGGTAGCTGATGCACTTTCTAGGAGGTATGCCTTAATCACAACTTTGAGTTCTAAATTTTTAGGATTTGAATAAATTAAAGATATGTATGCTACCGATTCTGATTTTGCTAATGTGTATAATGCATGTGAGCATAAAGCTTTTCAAAAGTTCTATAGGCATGATGGATTCTTGTTTAGAGAAAGTAAATTGTGCGTGCCTACATGTTCTTTGAAGGAATTGCTTGTGCGTGAAGCACATAGTGGGGGTTTAATGGGTCATTTTGGTGTGGCTAAGACATTAGACATATTGCATGAACATTTCTTCTGGCCTCATATGCATAGAGATGTAAAAAGAATATGTTCTAAATGCATTTCATGCAGACAAGCTAAATCTACGGTCTTACCGCATGAATTGTATACTCCTTTACCTATTCCTACGGACCCTTGGGTTGATATTTCAATGGATTTTGTTTTGAGTTTACCTAGGACAAAAAGGAGTAGAGATAGTATATTTGTTGTTGTGGACAAATTTAGTAAGATGACGCATTTCATTGCATGTCACAAGACTGATGATGCAACAAAGATTGCTGACTTGTTCTTTTTAGGGAGGTTGTGCGTTTGCATGGTGTTCCTAAAACAATTGTTTCTGATAGGGATGTTAAGTTCTTAAGCCATTTTTGGAAAGTTTTGTGGAGCAAGTTAGGAACTAAGTTGTTTTATTCTACAACTTGTCATCCACAAACTGATGGACAAACAGAGGTAGTAAATAGAACTTTAGGAAACTTATTACATGCTGTTATTGGTAAAAATTTGAAAACTTGGGAAGATTGTTTGCCATTTGTTGAGTTTGCATATAAGAGAAGTGTGCATTCCTCTACTGGTTGTTCCCCATTTGAAATTGTGTATGGTTTTAATCCTTTAATTGTGTTAGATTTGATGTCTTTACCTTTGAATGAAGTTACAAGCTTAGATGGTCAGAAGAAGGCTGAATTGGTTAAAACCATTCATGAGAAAGCGCGACAGCACATCGAGAAAAAGAACAAGACCTATGCATAACAAGCCAATAAAGGGTGCAAACTTGTGATTTTCGAACCTGGAGATTGGGTTTGGGTGCATTTGAGGAAGGATAGATTTCCTACACAAAGGAAGTCTAAGCTTGATCCTCGAGGCAATGGTCCTTTTCAAGTTTTAGAGAAAATCAATGATAATGCCTACAAGATTGATTTACCTTGTGAGTATAGTGTTTCTGCTACATTCAATGTTGCTGACCTATCTCCTTTTGACATGGATGCAGATCCGAGGATGAATCTTTTTGAAGAGGGAGGGAATGATGTGAGCAGCAAACATGACATTGGAGTTGATGGTGCACGTGACAAGGATGCCCGATCCAAGGATGAATTGAGCATACCCGATGGACCAATCACAAGAGCAAGGTCAAAGAGGTTAAAAATGACATTTCAAGGCTTTGTGCAACATTTTATTGACTTGGAGCTGAGGGCACGTGATAAGGCTTATGGTGGACTTTCGATGGTGGCCTACGATGGATTGTCAAGTGGAGTCAAGGGGCCAACCCAATATGTCAACCTAACTAGCACATATGGGTCTGATTTTGAAGTCTAGAATTTATTTTATTTTATTTTAACCCATTATGTAAAACACATGTCACGTGCCATGCATGTGATTTCATTAATATGGTGTCATGTTTATATTGTTTTGGTCTGATTATTTAAATTTGATGAGTAGGCTTATAACTAAGCCCATTAGAGCATTTTTAGAGTTTCTTTGTGAACAACAAACATTATAAATAGGTGTTTATGCCTCCATTATGAACAGTTACGAGATTTGCACAATAATAAACTGTTTCTCCTAAGTTCTTCATTGAATTTTAATCCAACTTATCAAGTGTTAATCCAACCTTTGTGGTGTTTAATTTTACTCTTGAATGTCTTTGTTTTTTGTTTGCAATACAACAACAGGTCAAGATTTCACACAATTGAATCTTGCTTTGGGAATTGGGGTTCTTGGTCCAAATCTGGTTTTGAGGGTTTCGAGACTTGATCTTGGGGTTTCCGCATTAGCAACTCTAAACGAAATTAGACGGTTGCATTGAGCCCCAAACCTCTCAGAATGGGATATTTGATGAGACAAGTAAATTAGGAGCCTTCTGTGGCAACCTAGCCACCATAAACGGAATACGAGTGCAAAATAGGCAAAAGTGCTGTACGGAGCCACACGACAACTCTAAACGAAATTAGACGGGTACATTGGGCCTCAAACCCCTCGAAATGGTGTATTTGATGGGACGAGCAAATTAGGAGTCTTCTGTGGCCACCTTGCTACAGTAAACGGCATATAAGTGCAATATCGGCAAAAGTACTGCACGAAGCCACGCGACAATTCTAAATGAAATTAGAAAGCTGTGTTGGGCCTTAAACCCCTCGGAATGGTGTATTTCATAAGACGAGCAAATTAGGAGCCGCCCGTGGCCACTTAGCTATAGTAAACGGAATATGAGTGCAAAATCGACAAAAGTACTGTACGGAGCCACACGACAACTCTAAACGAAATTAGACGGGTGCGTTGGGCTGCAAACCCCTCGGAATGTTGTATTTCATGAGACGAGAAAATTAGGAGCCACCCGTGGCCACCTAGCCACAGTAAATGGAATATGAGTGCAAAATCGGCAAAAGTGCTGCATGGAGCCCACATGACAACTCTAAGCGAAATTAGACGGGTGCTTTGAGCCCCAAACCCCTCGGAATGGGATATTTGATGAGCCTAGCAAATTAGGAGCCTCATGTGACCACCTAGAAACCATAAACGGAATATGAATGCAAAATCGGCAAAACAGCTGAATGAAGTCACACGGTAACTCTAAACGAAATTATACGGGTGCGTTGGGTCGCAAACCCCTCGGAATGGTGTATTTGATGGGACAAGTAAATAAAGAGCCTCCTGTGGCCACCTTACTACAGTAAACAGAATATGAGTGCAATATCGGTAAAAGTGCTACACGAAGCCACGTGACAACTCTAAACAAAATTAGATGGGTGCGTTGGGATGCAAATCCCTCAGAATGATGTATTTCATGAGACAAGCAAATTAGGAGTCGCCCGTGGCCACCTAGCCACAGTAAACTGAATATGAGTGCAAAATCGGTAAAAGTGCTGCACGGAGCCACACGACAACTTTAAACAAATTAGACGGGAGCGTTCAGCCCCAAACCCCTCGAAATGGGATATTTGATGAGACTAGCAAGTTAGGAGCCTCACGTGACCACCTAGCCACTGTAAACAGAATATGAATGCAAAATTAGTAAAACAGCTACACCAAGCCACAGGGCAACTCTAAACGAAATTAGATGAGTGCGTTGGGTCGCAAACCCCTCGGAATGGTATATTTGATGGGACGAGCAAATTAGGAGCCTTCCGTGGCCACCTTGCTACAGTAAATGGAATATGGGTGCAATATCGGTAAAAGTACTGCATGGAGCCACACGGTAACTCTAAACGAAATTAAACAGTTGTGTTGAGCCCCAAATCCCTCGAAATGGGGTATTTGATGAGACAAGCAAATTAGGAGCCACCCGTGGCAACCTAGCCACCATAAACTGCATACGAGTGCAAAATCGACAAAGTGCTGCACGGAGCCACACAATAACTCTAAACGAAATTAGACAGGTGCGTTGGGCCTCAAACTCCTACGAATGGTGTATTTAATGGGATGAGCAAATTATGAGCCTCTTGAGGCCACCTAGTCGCAATAAACGGAATATGAGTGCAAAATCGGTAAAAGTGCTGCTCGAAGCCACACGACAACTCAAAACGAAATTAGACGGGTGTATTGGGTCCCGAACCCCTCGGAAAGGTGTATTTGATGAGATGAGCAAATTAGGAGCCTTCTGTGGCCACCTAGTCCCAGTAAATGGAATATGTCGACGTTGATTTTCAGTCGACGAGCAATCAATGCCCAATACCTGCAATCAATGTGAGAAAACACGAAAACCAAGAAAAGACAAAGACAGAAACAGAGGATCAAACGAGGAACACCAAGCCTTTACGTGGTTCGGCAATAGAAAGGCCTACGTCCACGACTGTCTATCTCTCAAATTCTGCAGAGTGACAGTATATTATTCAATATTGTCCGTCCTTGTTACAATGTGTTCAATCCCTATTTATAGGGAAAGAAGGGTTACAATTCTAGTTGTAGCAAATCAGGAAAAGAATCCTGAATTAATTACATTCCCTAAACAATTGGGAAAAATAAGGAAAAGAATTATAAATTAATTATGCTTCCTAATATACTTAGATAATATCAGGAAATTACTATAATTATCTTGAAGTAATGATGACTTGAATTTGAATTTGAATTAATCTCCATGTCTGACGAGGAAATCATGGTTTGATTGGGCAATTGCCATATTCGGAGAGAGAATCACTATTGAACTTGGTAACTGCCTGTTCTGGAAGATATGGTGCTTATCACGTATCTGAGCGAGCTGACGTGTCATGGTGGTCTCGAGCTCGAGCTCGCTTAGAAGCGAGCTGCGCAGGCGGCGAGCTGCGACCTGGCTGTATTTATGGGTCTGTTGATGCCAGCTGGAAGTCTTGATGGTCTTTAAGTCAACACTGGGCCTCGTCTGATGGGCTTTGACTTCGTTTGACCTTATTGGGCCTTCTTATCGGGTCTTAAATAGGCCTAATTTGGACTTTTACCAGCCCAATTACTGAATCTGAAAAATACGCACAACATTAGCCCCCCAGCTCTCAGTTCGCTTCAGCGAGCTGGGAGCTTGAATTTGCTGGTAAAAGTTGGCTTCCTTGGCACGCTTACTTTCTATAACCGCCTCTATGCACTTTCAAATTCCACCTTTTCAGTTGCGACACGTGGCGGTCATGCAGGTGGTAACTGAAGCGACATCTGTACGTCCTTTACTCGCACATTTAATGCGCACGTCCTTCAACTGACGGCTGCATGATTTCCAAAGCCTCGTTTTACGCTGCACCGTCAGATTTATGACGGTTACACTTTCCAAAGATCTGACGGTTGGGACTCACGCTTGCTTGTCTATATAAACCGATGGACCCTTTTCATTTTCTTCTTTCATCTGTCATTTTCATTCGAAGCAAACAAGTGTTCAAGCTTTCAAACATCGAGGACCCACTGCCTTTTACGAGATCCTCAGCCTTCTTCATCGTTCTTCTACTTATCAATGATTCAAGGTGAGACTTCTTTTCTTTAAACTTTCTATTTTGGGCTCATCTTGCTTCATCACCATTGTTGCTCCTGCAATGATATATATATTTTTATTTTTTATTTTTTTATTTATTTTTAGATGTCTTCAAGTGGAACTCGCAAGGGAATGATTCCAAGCAACGAAGCTCGTGAGCATGATAAAGCCCGAGCTCATGCTATTCAGGGAAGAGAGGCCCGTGCAGCACTCACTCGCCATCCCACATCGCTAAAACGTCCTGAGGTGGAAGGACTTGTCAAGCAATTCCACATTCCTTTCGGTTGTCGCATACTGCTGCCTGATTCGAGCAATTACGCATGTTATCCACCCAGGGGATTCATCGCTGTCAGCACCCAACATCTTGAGCAGGGGTTGCGGTTCCCCGTTCCACCGTTCTTGATCGAATTTCTCAACAAAGTCAAGCTCGCACCGTTTCAACTGACTCCCAACTCTTATACGCAGTTGATCTCGCTGGCCATAGCCTTCTACAGGAACGGCCTTCATGCCCCTACACCAAGGATCATCCAAGAGTTCTATTCTTTCAAGGCCCTGGCTGCAGGAGATGGAGAGAAACCAGATGGTATTTACTACCTCACAGCCCGCCAGTCACAATACAAAGACCTTTTGCCCAAGGGAGAAGCGAATGGCAAATCCAACGTCGGGCCGTACAAGACGAGTTGGTTTTATATCTCGTGCCCGTCTCTTGCAGATCTTCGAAACTTCAACTTCGTCCTGAAACCAGGTACTCATAAGAAGATTTAAGCGAGCTGATTTTGTTTTGCATCTCATTACTTATCATTTTTCTTTGATCATTTGCTGTGCAGAGCTGAAGATGGACGAGTTTCCTCTCAGCAGCGGGGAGGAACGAGCTCTTGGCAAGCTCGCCAAATCGGGCGATGCAGGCATCAGCAGCAGATTCGACGATGCCATGCTTAGAGCTTACAAGCTCGCCCCTTCTAAGGAATCTCTTCTTCTGCGAGCTGGGGAAGATATGGGCAAGATGAGTGACAAGCCTAGACTTCCTTCTGTTTTTGAGGTTTCAGTTCAGGATGCGTCTACTTCCCGACCTCCGCCAATAGTCTCTTCATCATCAGAGGAAGATATTCGCTCGGATAACATTCGCTCGCCTTCTCCACCTCGGAAGACTTCATCTCGAGGTGCTTCTGCTCGCACCTCGTCTAAAGCAAAGTCATCCTCAGCTCGCACACCAACGAAGGCGAAATCGTCTTCAACTCGCACCCCTTCAAAGGGTGCATCCAGAAAAAGTTCTTCTTCTGCTCCTGCTTCAACTCGGACAGGATCAGACCCAGTCCCTACAGCTCCTGCTGCACAGGCCGACCCATCCTCTTCTCCTCGTCACACGTCTACTCCAGGGGTTTCACAGCCTTCCCCAGCTCGCGATCCAGCTCCTGCTCTTTCTTCTACAAAACTCCCAGCCAACAGGAGGAAACTTGTACTCATGAAATCTCCTCCTGCACGTCCCACTGAATTTCAAGCTTCCTCGGCTCCTTCAGCAAAACGACCTGCCGAAGACTTGGCCACTCCAGCGGCACCCTCCAAACGCTCCAAACCATCTGGCCAGGACCAGGCTCCTGCAGTTGCTGTATCCACCAAAGGTTCTGCAGTCACTGAAGCCACTGCCCCTTCAACCGCTGCTCCCAGCGAGGTGCATGCTGCTACTGGAGCCACTACTCCCTCGACTGCTGCTCCTAGCGAGGTGCCCATCTCCAATGTTTTTACAAGTCTTCAGTCACCTCCAACTTCCGGTTTGCAGCCAGGAAAAGGTGATGCTCCTTCAAATGTTGCTCCCGAGGCAACCCGAGCTGGCCCCAGCACTTATGCGACTAGGCGTACTGTTGTGTCGCGACGTGGGGGTTCTCATGATGATGCGCGCGATATCCCGGAGCGCGAGAGAACTCCTTCACCCACCAGATCAGATATCGAGCTGGGTTTTGAAGGAAGATACTTGAACTCTTTCTTTGACAACTGGGCAACAATTATGCTTAATCACGCAAATGTCTTGGAAAACAGGAGCCTTAGGGGCGAGGAACTTGACGAGTTCGCGGCTCGCCATTGCATGCTGGTAAGTTATTTCTTCTCATCTGCTGATCTCCTTACTTGACTAGATTTTAACCTGTTCATGATTTCCAGGGTGCCCTTGCTGCGATGAAGCGACGAAGGGAGACAAGGGCTGCCAAGGATGAGATGAGGAAACTGGAGTTCGACCTGGAGGCGGCCACCGATGACTTAGCTCGCTTAGCCTCAGGCAGAATAGAAGGTCAGGAAACTCAGATCGCTGAGGCAAACGTTGCAAGGCAAGCAGCTGAGGAAGCCTTGAAGAAAATGGGGAATGAGCATGCCATGTTAAGGGATGAGCTGCTCAAAGTGAAAGAGGATCTGAAGAAATCTGAGCAACAGGCAGCACTGGACGAGCAGCGAGCTTCAGCTGCAGAAGAAAAGACTGAAG
This sequence comes from Litchi chinensis, assembly GCA_019925255.1. Taxonomy (NCBI): domain Eukaryota; kingdom Viridiplantae; phylum Streptophyta; class Magnoliopsida; order Sapindales; family Sapindaceae; genus Litchi; species Litchi chinensis. The sequence continues at coordinate 18,977,275 of CM034470.1, read as the reverse complement.
TACTTCATCGCCAGGTCGATGCTGCTCTGGCACGAGCTGAAACTGCCGAGAAACAGGCTGAGGAGGCCAAGAAGCGAGCTGATGAGATGGAAGCTGCAGCTAAAGGCGCCGAGGAGGCCGCAACCAAACGGGCTGAGGAGGCTGCAACCGCGGATAACCGTGCGAAGGAGGCTGAGCATCGAGCTGAGGTGCTTAGGCAACAAGTGGGGGAGGCCATTCAGCGAGCTGAGGCTGCGGAGCAGCAAGTTGAAGACATGAAAAAAGAGGCTGAGGTCGTCAACCGTCTCGCTGATAATGCCTTCGAGGATCTAACGGCCTTCAGAGATCAAGCTGCTCAAGAACTGGAAGTGCGGGTCGCAGATGCAAGGGATGAGGCTGAGGAAAGAACAGGTCGTGATTTCCTCTACACACTGTGGATGTCCCATCCAGACATGGATTTCTCTATCTTTGGGGACATAAGGCTTGAAACTATTGAGGATTTCAAAGCAAAAGCTGCCTCGTCCACCGCTGGTCCAGAACCTCCAGCTGATCCAGATCCTCCTGCTGAGAACTAGCAACTTGTTTTCTTTCTCATGTATATCATTTAACTTTCAATTTGTAATTAGTCTTCGTATTTAATGAAAATTTCTTTCATTACTTCTCTTGTGTTGAATGTTCTTCAGGCCATTGTATACTTTTTCATTCTTCATACTTCTAGCGAGCTCATATTCAACGAACCCAAAATCTGGTAATAATAAAAGCAACAATTTAACAAAATCATTGTATGTATAAGTAATGGGTTTTTTAGAATGTTTGGTGAGCTATGCAGGGGCACTTAGCCGTCTGCTTTTTAGGCTCTTTTGTTATTTATAGCGAGCTATGCAGGGGTCGTCACCTCGCCTGCTTTTTTGGGCTCATTAGGCGAGCTATGCAAGGACACTTAGTCACTTGCTTTTTAGGCTCTTTTTATTTATAGCGAGCTATGCAGGGGTCGTCACCTCGCCTGCTTTTTTGGCTCATTAGGCGAGCTATGCAAGGACACTTAGTCACTTGCTTTTTAGGCTCTTTTTATTTATAGCGAGCTATGCAGGGGTCGTCACCTCGCCTGCTTTTTTGGCTCATTAGGCGAGCTATGCAAGGACACTTAGTCACTTGCTTTTTAGGCTCTTTTTATTTATAGCGAGCTATGCAGGGGTCGTCACCTCGCCTGCTTTTTTGGCTCATTAGGCGAGCTATGCAACGACACTTAGTCACTTGCTTTTTAGGCTCTTTTTATTTATATCGAGCTATGCAGGGGTCGTCACCTCGCCTGCTTTTTTGGCTCATTAGGCGAGCTATGCAAGGACACTTAGTCACTTGCTTTTTAGGCTCTTTTTATTTATAGCGAGCTATGCAGGGGTCGTCACCTCGCCTGCTTTTTTGGCTCATTAGGCGAGCTATGCAAGGACACTTAGTCACTTGCTTTTTAGGCTCTTTTTATTTATAGCGAGTTATGCAGGGGTCGTCACCTCGCCTGCTTTTTTGGCTCATTAGCTTGTTCTTACGCTGTTGAGCTCGGAGCCCGTTAGCCTGGTGTGTTGAATCAAAAACAGGGGGAAAATGGAGCTTTTATTTACAATCAATCCATATTACAGATAATGACAAACTTATTGATAATAGGGGCGGAGATGTTCGGCATTCCAAGCTCGGAGGACTTCTGCCCCATTTACATTAACTAAGCGATAAGCTCCATTTCCCAAGGCTGCTTTGACAACATACGGTCCTTCCCAGTTCGGGCCTAAGGATCCGTCACTCGGCTTGCGGGCTCCAGGTAGAATGAGGTGTAGGACTAAGTCTCCTACGTTGAATCTGCGGATGCGAGCATACTTGTTATAGTACCTCGCTATTCTCTGTTGATAGACAGCTACCCTTAACCTGGCGGTTTCCCTGTGTTCTTCGAGCAGGTCCAGATTTGTTGCAAGTAGCTGATTATTGTCATTTGGATTGAAGGTCGCTCTTCTTTGCGAGGTGACCTCAAACTCAGCCGGGATCATAGCCTTCGATCCGTACACCATTGAAAATGGGGTCTCGCCAGTGGAGTTGCGAGCTGTGGTTCTATAAGACCATAATACTTTTTGGAGCTCGTCTACCCACGCTCCCTTCTTGGCTTCCAGTTTCATCTTCAGGGTCTGCTTGATAATTTTGTTTACAGCTTCCACTTGGCCATTGGCTTGTGGGTGGTCTACTGCTGAGAAACTTTTAATAATTTTGAGGTCGTTGCAGAACCTAAGAAACTGGTCACTGGCGAACTGAGTCCCATTGTCTGTCACGATCTGCTGTGGGACCCCGAATCTGCTAATAATGTTGCTCCACACGAATTTCTCAATCTTTGTAGTGGAGATCTCAGCAAGTTCTTTCGCTTCAGCCCACTTAGTGAAATAATCCACTGCGACTACTGCATGCTTACATCTTCCACGTGCCATCGGTAGGGGTCCGATCAGGTCCATTCCCCAGATCGCAAAGGGCCACGGGCTCACCATCTGTTGGAGGTAAGCTGGTGGAGCTCGTGGAATATGAGCAAACCTTTGACATTTGTCGCATTTCTTTACTAAATTGAGGGCGTCCTGCCTCATGGTGGGCCAGTAAAAGCCTTGGCGAAGTGCCTTCTGAGCTAAAGACAGCCCCCCAGCATGGTTCCCATAGTGGCCTTCGTGTATCTGCCTTAGCACTGTTTCACATTCATGGCCATCAATGCATCTTAATAACGGTGCTGTGAAACCCTTCTTGTATAGTGCATCATCGTAGATGCAATACCTGGCTGCTCTAGCTCGCAAACGTCGGGCTTCTAGCCTGTTACTAGGCAGCTTTCCATCCTGCAAGTATTCGAGAATAGGGCTCATCCATGAATCAGGTTGAACAGATATGGCTATCGTCACATTCTTTTCTTCTGTGCTTGGAGCTGGTAGGAACTCGACTGGGATTGCCCCCAGGAAATCTGCATCTCGCGTGGTTGCGAGGCGAGCTAGTGCATCAGCATGCGAGTTCTGAGCTCGTGGGATCTGCTTCATCTCGTACTTCTGGAACGCACCCAGCAGCTCGTGTACTTTTTGGAGGTAGAGGGCCATTTTTGATCCCCTGGCCTGATACTCTCCCATTACGTGGCCAACGACGAGCTGTGAGTCACTGAAGATTTTCAAATGTTCAGCTCGCATCTCCTTGGCTAAGCGTAGTCCAGCGAGCAGTGCTTCATACTCGGCCTCATTGTTTGTTGCCTGAAAGCCAAACCTTAGAGCGCAGAGGATCTTGTGGCCCTCAGGACTGATCAGTAGAACTCCAGCTCCAGCCCTATGCTCGCTGGATGATCCATCAACAAAAAGCTCCCAGGCTGGACCTTCAGAAGACTCAGCTTCATCATCTGCAGGTCCCGTAAACTCTGCAATAAAATCTGCCAGAGCCTGGGCTTTGATAGCCGTTCTTGGCTTGAATTGGATATCGAACTGTGCGAGCTCCACTGCCCATTTCAATAAACGACCTGAGGTATCTGCTTTTTGCAAGACTTGTTTCAACGGGTACTTGGTGAGGACCTCGATAGTATGAGCTTGGAAATAAGGTCGTAGCTTCCTTGATGCGATCACCAGGCAGTAAGCTAGTTTCTCCATCTGCGAATATCTGGTTTCAGCATCCTGCAATCTTTTGCTCACATAATAGACTGGAAGCTGCGTCTTTTCTTCTTCCCTTACCAGTGCGGCACTCAGAGCTTGCTGCGACACTCCCAAGTATAGAATCAGCTTTTCTTTTCTTTGGGCTTGGAAAGAAGTGGAGCTTGTCCCATATACTCTTTCAACTGCTGGAAGGCTGTTTCACACTGCTCAGTCCATTCGAAGCTTTTGGCTTTCTTCAGAATGTCAAAGAAAGGAACACACTTATCTGTAGCTTTCGAAATGAACCTGCTCAATGCAGCGACCTGGCCATTGAGGCTCTGTACGTCCTTCACCCTGGTAGGCGACCTCATGTCAATCAGTGCTTTGATCTTCTCGGGGTTCGCTTCAATCCCCCTACTATTGACCATGAAGCCCAGGAACTTCCCAGAAGCTACTCCAAACGCACATTTGAGTGGATTTAACTTCATTTGGTAGCTCCTCAAAATTTGGAACATCTCTCTCAGGTCGCCAACATGATCACCTATCTGCTTGGATTTTACCAGCATATCGTCCACGTAGACTTCCATGGTCTTTCCAATTTGTTCTCTGAACATCATGTTCACCAAGCGTTGATAGGTCGCTCTAGCATTCTTCAAACCGAAGGGCATCACCTTGTAACAATATAAACCCCGATCAGTCATGAACGAGGTGTGCTCTTCGTCTTCGGGCTTCATTGGGATCTGGTTATATCCCGAATACGCATCCATAAAGCTCAGGAGCTTGTGGCCAGCTGTAGCATCCACGAGCTGGTCTATCCTTGGCAGGGGAAAACTATCCTTGGGGCATGCTTTGTTCAGGTCGGTGAAGTCGATGCAAGTCCTCCACTTCCCATTCTTCTTTTTCACTAGCACAGGGTTGGCAACCCAGGTCGGGTAATAAGCTTCTCTGATGAACTTGTTAACTAGAAGCTTGTCTATCTCTTCCTTTAATGCTAGGTATCGTTCCCCTGTCATTGCCCTTCTCTTCTGGCGAACTGGTTTGAAATGAGGATCAATGTTCAGCCTGTGAGACATCACCTTTGGATCTATTCCCACCATGTCCTCATGGTTCCATGCAAACACATCCAGGTTCGCCTTTAAGAAGTCAGCGAGCTGGATTCTCAGCTCCGGAGTTAATCCTCTTCCCAGCTTTAAGCATCGCTCAGGATCTACCTCGCTGACTGGTACATCTTCTAACTCCTCAATTGGACCGGTAGCTCGGTCTGCATCTACCTCGCGAGGGTCCAGGTCGTGACTGACTCCCTTCTCAGTCATAGCTCGTGGCTCGCCCCCCGAGACCACGTTCACCTTCTTTCCTCTTACACCCATCTTTACTGCATCTTCGTAGCAACGACGAGCTAGGTGCTGTTCTCCTCGAACACATCCGATGCCATTAGGAGTTGGGAACTTCACGGTCAGAGTTCTGGTTGAAGTAACCATGTCCAACTCGTTCATAGCAGGTCTTCCGAGGACCACGTTATACGCCGATGGGCAGTCGATTATCAAGAAGTCTGTCAGGGTTGTGGCCTGACGTCCCGCCTCCCCCAGAGTCAAAGGCAATTTGATCTGCCCTACTGGTACTACCGCATCTCCAGTGAATCCAAATAAAGGCTCCAGGGATGGCCTCATTTGTTCTGCTCGCAGCCCCATCTGGTCGAAACAGCTCCTATACATCACGTTCACTGAGCTGCCGGTATCGATCATGATGCGCCTAACTTCCACATTGCTGATTTTAGCTCGTATAACCAGCGCATCATTATGAGGACTGATCACTCCTCTGGCATCTTCCTCTGTAAATACGATCTCGTCCGAGGTCGGTTTCGCTCTTTTGGTAGGTCCCTCCGACCCATTGAGCTGGAATGAATGATTCGCCTCCCGGACGTACCTCTCATGCGATCTGTTGGAATCACCTGCGATATGGGGGCCACCATAAATAGTAAAGATGGTTCTTACCGCAGGTTCCTGACCTTGCTCGGGAGCTCGCTGGGGCTGCTGCTGGTGTACTGGCTGTTGCTGCTGAGGTCGCTGGTGGTGAGGTCGCTGATCAGCAGGTCTTGCCACATATTCTCCCAAGCGACCTCGCCTTATCAATTTCTCAATGGCGTTCTTCAACGCCCAACAATCCGAAGTACTGTGCCCGACCTCATTATGGTAGGCGCAGAACTTGTTCTGATCTCTGTGCTAAATGGGAGCCCTTATAGGATTGGGCCTCCCGAAGTCCTCCTTGTTTCGCTCGGCAGCGTAAATCCTGTCCGGTGATGCCGTCAGGACGCTGTATCCTTCCTGGCGACCCCAACGCTGAGGTCGCTCATATCTTGGCTCTCTTCTCGCTTTCTTGGTGATCTGGTTACTTGAGCCATTGTTTCTTCCTTCTTCGTTCCGGCCATTGTTTCTCCTCTTTGGCTGGCTGGAACTGCCCGCTTCATTCTTCTGATTCTGCTTTTTCGGGCCGAAGGTTTCTTCCCACCTGATCTCTTTCGCAGCTCGCTCGTAAAACTCTCCCAGATCCTTCACTGGGGACTTGTAAATGCTTTCATATAGCTTTCCATCCTTGCGCAGCCCAGCTGAGATCGCTGTCAGAATGCTTTCATCTGATGGGTGCTCGACATTCGCGACCTCGCGTCTAAATCTGGTGATGTATTCCTTCAACGACTCACCCTGACGCTGAAAAATGGTGGCTAGGTGGCAGGATGGAGCGAGCTGCCTTCTCAGTGCCCTGTATTGACCAACGAACTTCTGTTGGCATTGCTCCCAACTTCCTATGCTGCGAGCTGGGAGATTTCTGAACCACGTTCTTGGAATATCCCCCAATGTGGCCGGAAACACTCGGCACTTCACCATTGGGTTTCCTGTCTGCAGATCCATCTGAACGTTGAAAGCGTCTAGATGGTCATATGGGTCACTGTCCCCATTGTACTGCTGAATGCTCGGCATCTTGAACCTCGGAGGGAGAGGTTGTGTCTCAATCTCCCTTGTGAATGGGGTTCTATCTCCATAGAGCCCACGCTGTTCCGGAACTCCTGGTCGTGCTTCCAACTGCTGGACCCTTTGGAGGAGCTCCTCTACTTGGGGGTCTCGGAGCTCGTATCTCCTCCTGTGATCATGACTTGGAGCCGGATGTTCAGGGTCATACCTTTCGTCTTCCTCGAATTGACCCTCGTGACGATGGGATCTTACCTGATGCCCATCCACCTCGTCGATATAACGAGCTGCGGCTCGGACTCTACCTTGGCCAACTTCCATCTGCCTGTTTCCCTCCTGGCTCGGTCTTGCTACCAGGCTATCAGGTCGTGCGACCTCCCTTTCGTGCTGAACAGGGTGTCTTCCGGCCCTCGAACGCGCGTTAGATGAGCGAGCAGAGTCTGCTGGTCGCGGGACTTCCCTTGCTAGCCTTTCAGGCCTTCGCGTTGGTTCAGGAGGCTGGGGTATTCCCAGTGGTGCCTGAACATCCACCCTGGTCACGTTCTGAACCTGAGCCTGGACCAACATATTGACGGCTTCCGTGAGCTGTCTGACCGTATCTTCCAACGCTTCCTGCCTCTGCAATAATGCATTCTGTCCTTCGGCCGTCGGGGCAACTGGGACCGCTTGACGGTGAGGCAGAGGAGGAATGCCTGTTGTAGCCCCGAGAACCTGTCCATGGGACGGGCCTGCGGCATGCGTGATTGCATCTTGCCCAGGCTGTAAGTTCTGCTGGGATTGGTTCACGTGACTTTCCGCCTGGTCGTCATCTCCAAGGAACCTGTTTGATCTAGTTTTTGCCATCTCGCCAAAAATTGATAAACTAAGATGAAGAAGATTGCAGTCTGGGCCCTCCTTCTAGCGCCAAAATGTCGACATTGATTTTCAGTCGACGAGCAATCAATGCCCAATACCTGCAATCAATGTGAGAAAACACGAAAACCAAGAAAAGACAAAGACAGAAACAGAGGATCAAACGAGGAACACCAAGCCTTTACGTGGTTCGGCAATAGAAAGGCCTACGTCCACGACTGTCTATCTCTCAAATTCTGCAGAGTGACAGTATATTATTCAATATTGTCCGTCCTTGTTACAATGTGTTCAATCCCTATTTATAGGGAAAGAAGGGTTACAATTCTAGTTGTAGCAAATCAGGAAAAGAATCCTGAATTAATTACATTCCCTAAACAATTGGGAAAAATAAGGAAAAGAATTATAAATTAATTATGCTTCCTAATATACTTAGATAATATCAGGAAATTACTATAATTATCTTGAAGTAATGATGACTTGAATTTGAATTTGAATTAATCTCCATGTCTGACGAGGAAATCATGGTTTGATTGGGCAATTGCCATATTCGGAGAGAGAATCACTATTGAACTTGGTAACTGCCTGTTCTGGAAGATATGGTGCTTATCACGTATCTGAGCGAGCTGACGTGTCATGGTGGTCTCGAGCTCGAGCTCGCTTAGAAGCGAGCTGCGTAGGCGGCGAGCTACGACCTGGTTGTATTTATGGGTCTGTTGATGCCAGCTGGAAGTCTTGATGGTCTTTGAGTCAACACTGGGCCTCGTCTGATGGGCTTTGACTTCGTTTGACCTTATTGGGCCTTCTTATCGGGTCTTAAATAGGCCTAATTTGGACTTTTACCAGCTCAATTACTGAATCTGAAAAATACGCACAACAGAATAGGAGTGCAAAATCGACAAAAGTACTGCACGGAGCTAGACGGCAACTCTAAACGAAATTAGACTAGTGCGTTGAACCACAGACCACTCGAAATAGGGTATTTAATGCGACAAGAAAATTAGAAGCCTCCCGTGGCTACCTAGCCACCGTAAATGGAATATGAGTGCAAAATCGGTAAAACTACTGCATGGAGCCACACGGCAACTCTAAACAAAATTAGACGGGTGCGATGGGCCACAAACCCCTCGAAGTGGTGTATTTCATGAGACGAGCAAATTAGGAGTCGCCCGTGGCCACCTAGCCACAGTAAACGAAATATGAGTGCAAAATTGGCAAAAGTGTTGCATGGAGCCACACGGTAACTCTAAACGAAATTAGATGAGTGCGTTGGGCCGCAAACCCCTCGAAATGGTGTATTTCATAAGACGAGTAAATTAGGAGCCGCACGTGGCCACCTAGCCACAGTAAACGGAATATGAGTACAAAATTGGCGAAAGTGTTGCATGGAGCCACACGGCAACTCTAAACGAAATTAGATGGGTGCGTTGGGCCGCAAACCCCTCGGAATGGTGTATTTCATAAGACAAGTAAATTAGAAGCCGTTCGTGGCCACCTAGCCACTGTAAACGGAATATGAGTGCAAAACGATAAAAGTGCTGCAGAGAGCCATACGGCAACTGTAAACAAAATTAGACGGGTGCGTTGGGCCGCAAACCCCTCAGAATGGTTTATTACGTGAGACGAGCAAATTAGGAGCCGCATGTGGCTACTTAGCCACAGTAAACGGAATATGAGTGCAAAATCGGCAATAATGCTGCAGGGAGCCACACGACAACTCTAAACGAAATTAGATGGGTGCGTTGGGCTGCAAACCCTCAGAATGGTTTATTTCATGAGACGAACAAATTAGAGCCGCACGTGGCCACTTAGCCACAGTAAACGGAATATGAGTGCAAAATCGACAAAAGTGCTGTATTGAGCCACACAATAACTCTAAACAAAATTAGAAGGGTGTGTTGGGTTGCAAACCCGTCGAAATGGTATATTTGATGAGACAGGCAAATTAGGAGCTTCCCATGGTCACCTTGCTACAGTAAACAGAATATGAGTGTAATATCGACAAAAGTGCTGCAAGGAGCCACATGACAACTCTAAACGAAATTAGACTGGTGCGTTTGGCCGCAAACCCCTCGGAATCGTGTATTTCATGAAACGATCAAATTAGGAGACGCTAGTGGCCACCTAGCCCTAGTAAATAGAATATGAGTGCAAAATCGATAAAAGTGCTGCACGAAGCCACACGACAACTCTAAACGAAATTAGACTGGTGCGTTGGGCTGCAAACCCCACGGAATGGTGTATTTCATGAGACAAATAAATTAGGAGCCGCCTGTGGCCACCTAGCCACAGTAAATGGAATATGAGTGCAAAATCGATAAAACTACTGCACGAACCCACACGGTAACTCTAAGCGATATTAGATGGGTGCGTTGAGCCACAAACCCCTTGAAATGGGATATTTGGTGAGACTAACAAATTAGGAACCTCACATGACCCCCTAGCCACCACAAACGGAATATGAGTGCAAAATCGACAAAAGTATTGCACGAAGCCACACGATAACTCCAAACGAAATTAGACTGGTGCGTTGGGCCGCAAACCCCTCAGAATATTGTATTTCATGAGACGAGCAAATTAGGTGCCGCCTGTGGCCACTTAGCCACAGTAAACAAAATATAAGTGTAAAATCGACAAAAGTGGTGCACGGAGCCACACGACAACTTTAAACGAAATTAGACTGGTGCGTTGGGCCGCAAACCCCTCGGAATATTGTATTTCATGAGACGAGCAAATTAGGTGCCGACCGTGGCCACTTAGCCATAGTAAACGGAATATGAGTGCAAAATCGACAAAAGTGTTGCACGGAACCACACAGTAACTCTAAACGAAATTAGATGGGTGCGTTGGGCCGCAAACCCCTCGAAATGGTGTATTTCATAAGACGAGTAAATCAGGAGCCGTCCATGGCAACCTAGCCACTGTAAACAGAATATGAGTGTAAAATAGGCAAAAGTGCTGCAGGGAGCCACACGGCAACTCTAAACGAAATTAGACAAGTGTTTTAGGCCCCAAACCCCTCGGAATGGTTTATTTCGTGAGACGAGCAAATTAGGAGCTGTCTGTGGTCACTTAGCCACAATAAACGGAATATGAGTGCAAAATCGGTAAAAGTGCTGCACGGAGCCACACGGCAACTCTAAGCGATATTAGACGATTGCGTTGAGCCCCAAACCCCTTGGAATATTGTATTTCATGAGACGAGCAAATTAGGAGCCGCTCGTGGCCACTTTGCCACAGTAAACGGAATAGGAGTGCGAAATCGGCAAAAGTGTTGCATGGAGCCACACGGCAACTCTAAACGAAATTAGACGGGTGCATTGGGCCGCAAACCCCTCGGAATATTGTATTTCATGAGACGAGCAAATTAGGAGCTGCTCGTGGCCACTTAGCCACAGTAAACGGAATAGGAGTGCAAAATCGGTAAAAGTGCTGCACAAAGCCACACGGTAACTCTAAATGAAATTAGACGGGTGCGTTGGGCCGCAAGCACCTTGCAATGGTGTATTTCATGAAATGATGAAATTAGAAGACGCCAGTGGCCACCTAGCCCTAGTAAACAGAATATGAGTGCAAAATCGGTAAAAGTGCTGTACGGAGTCACACGACAACTCTAAACAAAATTAGACAGGTGCATTGGGCTGCAAACCCCTCGGAATATTGTATTTCATGAGACGAGCAAATTAGGAGCCACCCGTGGCCATTTTGCCACAGTAAACAGAATAGGAGTGTGAAATCGGTAAAAGTGCTGCACGGAGCCACACGGCAACTCTAAACGAAATTAGACCGGTGTGTTGGGCCGCAAACACCTTGCAATGGTGTATTTCATGAAACGATCAAATTAGGAGACGTCAGTGCCCACCTAGCCCTGGTAAACAGAATATTAGTGCAAAATCGGTAAAAGTGTTGCACAGAGCCACACGGCAACTCTAAACGAAATTAGATGGGTGTGTTGGGCCACAAATCCCTCGGAATGGTCTATTTCATAAGACGAGTAAATTAGGAGCCGTACGTGGCCACCTAGCTACTGTAAACGGAATATGAGTGTAAAATCGGCAAAAGTGCTGCGGGAGCCACACAGCAACTCTAAACGAAATTAGACGGGTGCGTTGGGCAGCAAATCCCTCGAATGGTTTATTTTGTGAGACGAGAAAATTAGGAGCCGTCCGTGGCCACTTAGCCACAATAAACGGAATATGAGTGCAAAATCAGTAAAAATGCTACACGGAGCCACACGGCAACTCTAAGCAATATTAGACGGGTGCGTTGAGCCCCAAACCCTCGAAATGGGATATTTGATGAAACTAACAAATTAGGAACTTTAAATGACCACCTAGCCACCACAAACAGAATAAGAGTGCAAAATCGACAAAACAGTTGCACGAAGCCACACGGCAACTCTAAGGGAAATTAAACAGGTGCGTTGGGTCGCAAACCCCTCGGAATGGTGTATTTGACGGGACCAGGAAATTAGGAGCCTCTAATGGTCACATTGCTACAATAAACGGAATATGAGTGCAATATCGACAAAAGTGCTGCACGGAGCCAGATAGCAACTCTAAACGAAATTAGACGGGTGCATTGGGCTGCAAACCCCTCGGAATATTGTATTTCATGAGACGAGCAAATTAGGAGCCGCCCGTGGTCACTTAGCCACAGTAAAAGGAATAGCAGTGCAAAATCGGCAAAAGTGCTGCACAGAGCCATATGGCAACTCTTAACGAAATTAGATGGGTGCATTGGGCCGCAAACACCTTGGAATGGTGTATTTCATGAAACGATCAAATTAGAAGACACCAGTGGCCACCTAGCCCTAGTAAACGGAATATGAGTGCAAAATTGGCAAAAGTACTGCACGGAGCCACACGACAACTCTAAACAAAATTAGACGGGTGCATTGGGCCGCAAACCCCTCGAAATATTGTATTTCATGAGACGAGCAAATTAGGAGCTGCCCGTGGCCACTTAGCCACAGTAAACGGAATAGGAGTGCAAAATTGGCAAAAGTGCTGCACAGAGCCACATGACAACTCTTAACGAAATTAGATAGGTGCGTTGGGCCGCAAACACCTTGCAATGGTGTATTTCATGAAACGATCTAATTAGAAGACGCCAGTGGCCACCTAGCCCTGGCAAACGGAATATGAGTGCAAAATCGGTAAAAGTGCTGCATGGAGCCACACGACAACTCTAAACGAAATTAGATGGGTGCATTGGGCCGCAAACCCCTCGGAATGGTGTATTTCATGAGACGAGGAAATTAGTAGCCGCCCGTGGCCACCTAGCCACAATAAATAGAGTATGAGTGCAAAATAGGCAAAAGTGCTGCACGGAGCCACATGGCAACTCTAAGCGATATTAGACGGTTGCGTTGAGCCCCAAACCCCTCAGAATGGTGTATTTGATGGGACGAGGAAATTAGGAGCCTCCCACGGCCACATTGCTACAGTCAACGGAATATGAGTGCAATATCATCAAAAGTGCTGCACGGAGCCACACAGCAACTCTAAACGAAATTAGACGGGTGCATTGGGCCGCAAACCCCTCGGAATATTGTATTTCATGAGACGAGCAAACTAGGAGCCGTCCGTGGCCACTTAGCTGCAGTAAACAAAATAGGAGTGCAAAATCGACAAAAGTGCTGCACAAAGCCACATGGCAACTCTTAACGAAATTAGATGGGTGCGTTGGGCCGTAAACACCTTGCAATGGTGTATTTCATGAAACGATCAAATTAGAAGACGCCAGTGGCCACCTAGCCCTAGTAAATGGAATATGAGTGCAAAATCGGTAAAAGTGCTGCACGGAGCCACACGGCAACTCTAAACGAAATTAGACGGGTGCATTGGGCCGCAAACCCCTCGGAATATTGTATTTCATGAGACGAGCAAATTAGGAGCGGCTCGTGGCCACTTAGCCACAGTAAACGGAATAGGAGTGCAAAATCGGTGAAAGTGCTGCACAAAGCCACACGGTAACTCTTAATGAAATTAGACGGGTGCGTTGGGCCGCAAGCACCTTGCAATGGTGTATTTCATGAAATGATGAAATTAGAAGACGCCAGTGGCCACCTAGCCCTAGCAAACGGAATATGAGTGCAAAATCGGTAAAAGTGCTGCATCGAGCCACACAGTAACTCTAAACGAAATTTGATGGGTGCGTTGGGTCGCAAACCCCTCGGAATGGTGTATTTCATGAGACGAGCAAATTAGTAGCCGCCCGTGGCCACCTAGCCGCAGTAAATAGAGTATGAGTGCAAAATAGGCAAAAGTGTTGCACAGAGCCACATGGCAACTCTAACCGATATTAGACGGTTGCGTTGAGCCCCAAACCCTTCGCAATGATGTATTCGATGAGACAAGCAAATTAGGAGCCTCCCGTAGCAACCTAGCCACCATAAACAGAATACGAGTGCAAAATCGGTAAAAGTGCTGCACGGAGCCACACAGCAACTCTAAACGAAATTAGACGGGTGTGTTGAGCCACAAACCCCTCGAAATGGGATATTTGAGGAGACTAACAAATTAGGAGTCTCACGTGACCACCTAGCCACCGTAAACGGAATATGAGTGCAAAATTGGCAAAACAGCTGCACGGCAACCCTAAACAAAATTAGACGATTGTGTTTGGTCGCAAACCCCTTGGAATGGTGTACTTGATAGGACGAGCAAATTAGGAGCCTCTCGTGGCCACCTTGCTACAGTAAACGGAATATGAGTGCAATTTTGGCAAAAGCGCTGCACGAAGCGACACGACAACTCTAAACGAAATTAGACAGTTGTGTAGAGACCCAAACCCCTCGGAATGGTGTATTCGATGAGACAAGTAAATTAGGAGTCTTCCGTGGCAACCTAGCCACCAGAAACAGAATACGAGTGCAAAATCAGCAAAAGTGCTGCAAGGAGCCACACAGCAACTCCGAATGAAATTAGACGGGTGAGTTGGGCCACAAAATCCTATGGATGGTATATTTCATGAGATGAGCAAATTACGAGCCGCCCGTTGCCATCTAGCCACAGTAAATGGAATATGAGTGCAAAATCGGCAAAGGTGCTGCACGGAGCCACACGGCAACTCTAAGCGATATTAGAGGGGTGCGTTGAGCCCCAAACCCTTCGAAATGGGATATTTGATGAGACTAACAAATTAGGAGCCTCACATGACCACCTAGCCACTGTAAACGGAATATGAGTCCAAAATCGGCAAAACAGCTGCACGAAGCCACACGGCATCTCTAAACGAAATTAGACTAGTGTGTTGGGTCGCAAACCCCTCGGAATGGTGTATTTAATAGGACGAGCAAATTAGGAGCCTTCTGTGGCCACCTTGCTACAGTAAATGAAGTATGAGTGCAATATCAGTAAAAGCACTGCACAGAGCCACACGGCAACTTTAAATGAAATTAGACAGGTGCGTTGGGCTGCAAACCCCTCGGAATGTTGTATTTCATGAGACGAGCAAATTAGGAGCCGCCCGTGGCCACTTAGCCATAGTAAATGGATTATGAGTACAAAATCGGTAAAACTGCTGCACGGAGCCACACAGTAACTCTAAACGAAATTAGATAGGTGTGTCGGGCCCAAAACCCTTATTACTGATGTAGTTGATGAAACGAGTAAATTAGGAGCCTCCCATGGCAACCTAGCCACCGTAAACGGAATATGAGTGCAAAATCGATAAAACTACCGCACGGAGCCACACGGCAACTCAAACCGAAAGTAGACAGGTGCGCTGGGCCCCAAAACCCTTGGAATGGTGTATTTGATAAGACGAGGAAATTAGGAGCCTCCCGTGGCCACCTAGCCATAGTAAACGGAATAGAAGTGCAAAATCGACAAAAGTGCTACACGGAGCCATACGACAACTCTAAACGAAATTAGACAGATACGTTCGGCCGCAAACACCTTGGAATGGTGTATTTCATGAAACGATCAAATTCGGAGACGCCAGTGGCCACCTAGCCCTAGTAAACGGAATATGAGTGTAAAATCAACAAAAGTGCTGCACGGAGCCACACGGTAACTCTAAACTAAATTAGGCGAATGCGTTGAGCCGCAAACCCTCAGAATGGTGTATTTCATGAGACGAGCAAATTAGGAGCCGCCCATGGCCACCTAGCCACTGTAAATGGAATATGAGTGCAAAATAGGCAAAAGTGCTGCACGAAGCCATACGACAACTCTAAGCGATATTAGACGAGTGTGTTGAGCCCCAAACCCATCGAAATGGGATATTTGATTAGACTAACTAATTAGGAGCCTCACGTGACCACCTAGCCACCGTAACAGAATATGAGTGCAAAATCGGCGAAACAGTAACACGAAGCTACACGGTAACTCTAAACGAAATTAGACGGGTGTTTTGGGTCGCAAATCCCTCGGAATGGTGTATTTGATGGGACGAGCAAATTAGGAGTCTCCCGTGACCACTTTCCTACAGTAAACGGAATATGAGTGTAATATCGGCAAAAGTGCTGCACAGAGCGATACAGCAACTTTAAACGAAATTAGACTGGTGCGTTGAGCCCCAAACCCCTCAGAATGGTGTATTTGATGAGACCAACAAATTAGGAGCCTCTCGTGGCAACCTAGGCACCATAAACAAAATACGAGTGCAAAATTGACAAAAGTGCTGCACGGAGCCGCACATCAACTCTAAACGAAATTAGACAGGTGTGTTGGGCCACAAACCCCTGTGAATGGTGTATTTCATGAGATGAGCAAATTACGAGCCGCTCGTGGCCACCTAGCCACAGTAAATGAAATATGAGTGCAAAATCGACAAAAGTATTGCACGGAGCCACACGGCAACTTTAAGCGATATTAGAGGGGTGCGTTGAGCCCCAAACCCCCCGAAATGGGATATTTGATGAGATTAACAAATTAGGAGCCTCATGTGACCACCTAGACACAGTAAATGGAATATGAGTGCAAAATCGGCAAAAATGATGCACGGAGCCACATGGCAACTCTACGCGGTATTAGATGGGTGCGTTGAGGCCCAAACCCCTCAAAATGGGATATTTGATGAGACTAACAAATTAGGAGTCTCACATGACCACATAGCCACCGTAAACGGAATATGAGTGTAATATCGGTAAAACAATTGCACGAAGCTATACGACAACTCTAAATGAAATTAGATGGGTGCGTTGGGTCGTAAACCCCTCGGAATGATAAATTTGATGGGACGAGCAAATTAGGTGCCTTCCGTGGCCACCTTGCTAAGGGAAATGGAATATGAGTGTAATATCGGCAAAAGTGCTGCACGGAGCCACACAGCAGCTCTAAGCGAAATTAGACGGGTGTGTTGGGCCGCAAACCCTCGGAATGTTGTATTTCATGAGACAAGCAAATTAGGAGCTACCTGTGGCCACTTAGCCACAGTAAATGAAATATAAGTGCAAAATCAGCAAAAATGTTGCACAAAGCCACATTGATGGAAACCAAGATAGCAAGCATGGAAGATTATGATAGAATTGAACAATGAGCCAATCAAAGATTATTGAGCTTAATCTTGAAGGCTTTGGAGCTAATTGAAGGCAATTTGAGTTAATTGGGCTTTAAATAATTTGGGCTGAGTTTATTTTAATTGTAATGGGTTTATAAATTAAGTTGGTTTATTTAATGTTATATTGGGTCTTATTTTATGTAATGGGCTGAACCGATATATTTAATTAACTTAAATCCATGTTTAATTATTTTAAACCCATGAGTGTGTTTAGTGAGCCCAATTGTTAGGGGGCTAGGGTTTCATGTTATGTTTTATTATTTTGTCTATAAAAAGACTTATAACCCTAATCAAAAGTTGAATAAGAAGGGAATAAAGATGCAGCTTTATGTTTTATTGAGAGAGTAAATTCTCTTTTGTTCATTGTTGAACATGTGATCTTATCAAGCTTTGCTTGTGGTGATCGAAACCATGACTTATCTCCCACCTTCTCATCTATGTCTTGGGAGTGGCGTCAATATCCTTCTTGATAATTTTGGTTCTTGATTGAGTTCTAATCATTGGGTCAAAGTTCTTTATAACTTTGGTTTCTTGATTGACATATAATCAATGGGTCAAAATGATGAGAACCCCATATATATATGATACGACACCCACAAACAATTTGAATCAACAACCCCAAGAAAGTTTCATTCAGGAATGGATAAAAGAAAATAAAAAGAAAGTACCTTGACCCAATGATTAGCGAACCATAAACCAAGATAACAAAGACGCCACTCCCAATAACAAGAGAAGAATGAGGGAGATAAGTCAAGTTGATAACTCAAGAATCAATCCTTGATAAATTTTCAAAAGTTCTTCAAGAACAAAGAGAGAAAATTGATATTTTATTCATAAAATTGGCTAATCCCGTTTATGAGGTTTACATGGCCTTTTATAGGCAAAATAAATGAAACCTTAGCTTCTAAACATCACTTGGACGCCCTAGCCCCTTAGTACACCCCACTTGGGCTTGAAATAGCTAAGTTTGGGCTTAAAACAACTAAATTTGACAGCCTAAAACATTAACCCATGACCCATCACGAAATTAAGCAAATAAAAGCCCAATGTAATCAAAGTTTGATACTTAACAAACTAATTAAATAAACTAACTTAATTAAATTAGCCCACACACAAATTAGGCCCAAATTAATACAAACAAATAAAACCAGCCCAATTTGCCTTCAAATAGCCACCCAAGCCTTCAATCTTTATGATCTTGGACTTAAATCATGTTTTGAAGTCTTGGAGTCCCTTCCATGTCTTCCAACTCTTGTTGCATAAGACTCTTGGGCCAAATCTCTTGAATCGGCCCATTTAGTGCCTCCTTCATTCTTTTAGCTTTAGCCCTTGTCATAGATCCTCCATTGATGCTCAAAGGATCATTAGGCTTGCTTCCTTGGTTTCCATCATTCCCTCTCTCCTCAAAAGGATTTGTCCTCAAATTTGCACCTGCATCGAAATCAAAAGGAGAAAGATCAGAAACATTAAAGGTAGCACTAACATTATACTCACCTGGCAAGTCTATCTTGTATGCGTTATCATTTATGCGTTCAAGCACTTGGAATGGACCATCGCCACGTGGCTGCAACTTGGATTTCCATTGCTTAGGAAACCTCTCCTTGCACATATGCACCCAAACCCAATCTCTTGGTTCGAACATAACTTTCTTTCGCCCTTTGTTAGCTTGCGTAGCATATTGCTCAGTCTTCCTCTTAATATGTTGCCTAACTTTTGCATGTAATTGCCTAACAAATTCAGCTTTCTTCGTCTCATCCAAGTTCGCTCTTTCCTCAATTGGCAAAGGTATCAAATCCATTGGAGTAAGTGGATTGAAGCCATACACAACTTCAAACGGCGAACAACCAGTAGTCGAATGCATGCTCCAATTGTAAGCAAACTCTACATGTGGCAAGCAATCTTTCCAATTCTTCAAGTTCTTTTGGATGATGGAACGTAACAAAGTACCCAAAGTTCTATTAACCACCTATGTTTGTCCATCGGTTTGCAGATGGCAAGTAGTAGAAAACAACAGTTTTGTTCCTAACTTTCCCCATAAAGTCCTCCAAAAATGACTCAAGAACTTTACATCTCGATCCGAAACAATACTCTTCGGCACTCCATGAAGTCGAACAATCTTCTTGAAGAATAAATCAGCAACATGTGTGGCATCGTCAGTCTTGTGACATGGTATGAAGTGAGCCATCTTCGAAAACCTGTCAACCACAACAAATACCGAATCTCGGCCCTTTTTGGACCTAGGTAAACCCAATACAAAATCCATAGAAATATCAATCCAAGGTTCACTAGGTATGGGCAAAGGTGTATACAAACCATACGGTAAAGCCCTAGACTTCGACCATCTATATGTTATGCACTTGTCACAAACTCTCTCAACATCTGTTTTCATGTACGGCCAAAAGAAATACTCATCTAGCACATCTAAAGTTTTCCTAACCCCAAAATGTCCCATTAATCCACCTCCATGTGCTTCCCTGACTAACAACTCTCTGATAGACCCTTGAGGAATACATAGTCTATTCTTTCTAAACAAAAATCCCTCATGCCTATAGAATTTCCCAAAAGTAGTGTTCTCACATGCGACATACACAGAAGCAAAATCAGGATCATTCACATACAATTCCTTAATATGCTCAAAACCCAATAATCTTACATTCAAAGTAGAAATCAAAGTATACCTACGAGATAAAGCATCAACTACAACGTTTTCCTTTCCTTGTTTATACTTGATCACATAAGGAAACGTTTCTACGAACTCTACCCATTTAGCATGCCTCCTACTCAACTTACTTTATCCTTTCAAGAACTTCAAGGACTTATGATCAGTATGGATTACAAATTCCTTAGGCCACAAATAATGTTGCCAAGTTTCTAAGGCCCTAACTTTTCGAGTATGAATAAAATATCAGTTTTCTCTCTTTGTTCTTGAAGAACTTTTTGAGAATTTATCAATGATTGATTCTTGAGTCATCAACTTGACTTATCTCCCTCATTCTTCTCTTGTTCTTGGGAGTGGCGTCTTTGTTATCTTGGTTCGTGGTTCGCTAATCATTGGGTCAAGGTACTTTCTTTTTATTTTCTTTTATCCATTCCTGAATTAAACTTTTCTGGGGTTGTTGATTCAAATTGTTTGTGGGTGTCGTATCATATATATACGAGGTTCTCATCACACATGGTAACTCTAAACGAAATTAGATGGGTGCGTTCAGCCCCAAACCCCTCGAAATGGTGTATTTCATGAGACGAGCAAATTAGGAGTCGCCCGTGGCTACCTAACCACAATACATGGAATATGAGTGTAAAATAGGCAAAAATACTGCACGGAACCACACGGCAACTTTAAGCGATATTGGACGGATGTGTTGAGCCCCAAACCCCTCGAAATGGGATATTTGATGAGACTAACAAATTAGGAGCCTCACGTGACCACCTAGCCACTGTAAATGGAATATGAGTGCAAAATCGGCAAAATAGCTGCACGAAGCTACACGGGAACTCTAAATGAAATTAGATGGGTGTGATGGGTCGCAAACCCCTCGGAATGGTGTATTTGATAGGACAAGCAAACTAGGAGCCTCCTGTGGCCACCTTGCGACAGTAAATGGAATATGAGTGCAAATCGACAAAAGTGCTGCACGGAGCGACACGACAACTCTAAACGAAATTTGACAGTTGCGTTGAGCCCCAAACCCCTCGAAATGGTGTATTCGATGAGACAAGCAAATGAGGAGCCTCCCGTGGCAACCTAGCCACGATAAACAGAATACGAGTGCAAAATCGGTAAAAGTGATGCACGGAGCCACATAGCAACTCTAAATGAAATCAGACGGCTGGGTTAGGCCTCAAACCCCTCGGAATAGTGTATTTGATGAGAGGAGCCAATTATGAGCCTCTTGGGGCCACCTAGTCATAGTAAACGGAATAAGAGTGCAAAATCGATAAAAGTACTGCTCGAAGCCACACGACAACTCAAAACGAAATTAGACAGGTGCGTTGGGCCGTAAACCCCTCGGAAAGGTGTATTTGATGAGACGAGCAAATTAGGAGCCTCTCGTGGCCACCTACCTAGCCATTGTAAACGGAATAGTAGTGCAAAATCGGCAAAAGTGTTGCACGGAGCCACACGGCAACGCTAAACGAAATTACACGGGTGCGTTGAGCCTCAAACCACTCGGAATGGGGTGTTTGATGCAACAAGAAAATTAGAAGTCTCTCGTGGCTACCTAGCCACCGTAAACGGATTATGAGTGCAAGATCGGCAGAATTGCTGCATGGATCCACACAGCAACTCTAAATGAAATTAGACGAGTGTGATGGGCCGCAAACCCCTCGGAATGGTGTATTTCATGAGATGAGCAAACTAGGAGTCGCCCGTGGCCACCTAGCCACAGTATACGGAATATGAGTACAAAATCGGTAAAAGTGCTGCACGGAGCCACAAGGCAACTCTAAACGAAATTAGACGGGTGCGTTGAGCCGCAAACTCCTATGAATGGTGTATTTCATGAGACGAGCAAACTACAAGCCGCTCATGGCCACCTAGCCACAGTAAATGGAATATGAGTGCAAAATCAGTAAAATTGCTACGTGGAGCCACACAACAACTCTAAACAAAATTTGACGGGTACGTTGGGTCGCAAACCTCTCAGAATTGTGTATTTGATGGGACGACCAAATTAGGAGCCTCCCGTAGCCACCTTGCTATAATAAACGGAATATGAGTGCAATATCAGCAAAAATGCTTCACGGAGTCACACGACAATTCTAAACGAAATTAGACGGGTGCATTGGGCCGCAAACCCCTCGGAATGATGTATTACGTGAGACAAAGAAATTAGGAGCCGCTCGTGGCCACCTAGCCACAGTAAATGGAATATGAGTGTAAAATCGACAAAAGTACTGCACGGAGCCATACGGTAACTTTAAGCAAAAATAGATGGGTGCATTGTGTCCCAAACCCCTCGAAATGGAATGTTTGATGAGACAAAAAAATTTGGAGCCTCATGTGACCACCTAGCCACCGTAAACGAAATATAAGTGCAAAATCGACATAACAGTTGCACGAAGCCACACGACAACTCTAAACGAAATTAGACGGGTGCGTTGGGTCGCTGAATAAAAAAAAAAAATCTGATTTTTTTAGAAAAAAATAAATAAACAAACAAGAGAAAAATAAAACAAAAGAAAAAAAGACGGAAAAAAAAAAAAACAAAAGGAAAAAAAAAGAGAGCAAAAAAAAAAAAGAAAAAAAGAGAGCAGGAAAAAAAGAAAAAAAGAAGAAAAAAAAAAAGAAAGGAATTTTAATTGGAGGAAGTTGAGACTTTATTTCCTTTTTTAGTTGGGCATCTTATATATAAGGAAAGCATTTAAAGGGAATCAATCTTATTTCTTTCCTTTTATATTTTTGCCTAAACAAAAGAAATCAATTTAATTTCCTTCTTATTTTGTTCTTGCCTAAATAAAGTTATAACTTCATTTTCCTTTCTATTCTGGTCAGCTTAAAATAAGGAAACAAACTTTATATCATTCCTAATTTATTTCCTTAAAATCATCTTGTTTCCATTTGTGTCTTACTTTGACCACAATTAATTCCTTTTTATGTCTTTATTGTTTCTTAAATATCTTTCTTATTCCATTATTTCCTTTTATAAATGTGTAACCTTCTTGTTGAGATTAGTCAAGGTGATTATTTGAAGAGTGATGAGCGATAAACACATGAGTGCTTGGAGTGAAACACGTGAGGGAGTGTGAGGTTTTCTCTAATATTCTTTTCAGGTTTTCAATCAAGACTTTAGATAACTAGATGAGACATGATTTGAGGACAAATAGTTTTGAGGAAAGCGGGAATGATGGAAATCAAGATAGCAAGCATGGAAGATTACGAGAGAATTGGACAATGAGGCAATTGAAGACTATTGGGCTTAATCTTGAAGGCTTTGGGAGCTAATTAGATGCAAACTTGAGTTAATTGGGCTTTAAATTATTTGGGCCTAAATGATGTGATCCAAGAAAGCAAGCAAGATTTGGGCTTAAACTACAATGGGTCACTTTTCTATTATTCGAAATATCTAGCAAATCTCGAAGATTCAGAAGATCTTGAGAATTTAATGCATATTTAGTA
The DNA here is from genome assembly GCA_019925255.1 of Litchi chinensis. Taxonomy (NCBI): domain Eukaryota; kingdom Viridiplantae; phylum Streptophyta; class Magnoliopsida; order Sapindales; family Sapindaceae; genus Litchi; species Litchi chinensis. Next base: position 18,954,236 of record CM034470.1, on the reverse strand, counting down.
AATCTTAAAGATTCAGAAGATCTTGAGAATTTAATGTGTATCTTGCAAATCTTGGAGATTTAGAAGATCTTGTAAATTTAATATCACCCAATCTTTTATTTAGTAGGTTGTTTTGTTAGGATTAATTACTTTCCATGTTAGTTTTATTTTCCTAGATTTTAGACCTTTATGTTTAGGAATTAATTATGTTCCAAAATTAGTTTATTTCTTTGCTTATAAAAGGCTTGTAACCCTAAAAAAAGTTGAATAAGTTGAATGATAATGTAGCCAACTTCTTGAATGAAAAGAATAGAGATTTGTTTCTCTTTTCTTCTTCCATGAACATGTGATCTTATCGAGCTTTGCTTGTGGCGATCAAGCTATGACTTATCTCCCACATTCTCATCTATCTCTTAAGAGTGGCATCAATATCCTTCTTTTATAATTTTGGGTCTTGATTGAGTTCTAATCATTTTGTCAAAGTTTTATATAACTTTGGTTCGTGATTGACATATAATCAATGGGTCAAAATTATTTATTTTATAAACCTGTTTTAATCTTTCTTGGGGTTGTGTTTCAATTTGACTGTGGGTATCGTATCGTTATATACGGAGTTTGCATCAGTCGCAAACCCGTCGGAATGGAGTATCTGATGGGACGAGCAAATTAGGAGCCTTACGTGGCCACCTTGTTACAGTAAACGGAATATGAGTGTAATATCAGCAAAAGTGTTGTACTGAGCCACAGGGCAACTCTAAGCGAAATTAGAAGGGTGCAATGGGCCGCAAACCCCTCAGAATGGTGTATTTCATGGGACAAGCAAATTAAGAGCTGCCCGTGGCCACTTAGCCACAGTAAACGAAATATGAGTGCAAAATCGAAAAAAGTGCTGCATGGAGGCACACGGCTAGTTTTAACAAAATTAGACGTTTGCGTTGAGTTGCAAACCCCTCGTAATGAGTTATTTGATGAGACAAGTAAATTAGGAGCCTCCCGTGGCAACCTAGCCACCGTAAACGGAATACGATGCAAAATCGAAAAACTGCTGCACGGAGCCACACGACAACGCAAACCGAAAGTAGACGGGTGCGTTGGGCCTCAAACCTCTCGAAATTGTGTATTTGATTAGACGAGCAAATTAGGAGCCTCCCGTGGCAACCTAGCCACCGAAAACGGAATACGAGTACAGATTCGGTAAAAGTGCTGCATGGAGCCACACGGCAACTCTAAACGAAATTAGACGAGTGTGTTGGGCCTCAAACCCCTCGCAATGGTGTATTTGATGAGATGAGCAAATTAGAAGCCTCTGGAGCTATGTAGCCACAGTAAACGGAGTAGGAGTGCAAAATCGGTAAAAGTTTTGCTCGAAGCCACACAGTAACCCTATAGATGAAAGAAGATAGGTGTGTTGGGCCGCAAACCCCTTGGTATGGTGTATTTCATAAGACGAACAAATTAGGAGCCGCTTGTGGCCACTTAGCCTCAACAAACGGAATATGAGTGCAAAATTGGTAAAAGTGCTGCACGGAGCCACACGGCAACTCTAAACAAAATTAGACAAGTGCATTGAGCCCCAAACCCCTCGGAATGGGATATTTGATCAGACAAGCAAATTAGGAGCATCTCGTGGCCACCTAGCCAAGTTAAACGGAATAGGAGTGCAAAATCGGCAAAACTGTCGCACGGAACCACACGACAACTCAAACTGAAAGTAGACGAGTGCATTGGGCCCCAAATCCCTCGGAATGGTGTATTTGATGGGACGAGCAAATTAAGAGTCTCCCGTGGCCACCTAGCCACAGTAAACGGAATAGGAGTGCAAAATCAGCAAAATTATTGCACGGAGCCACATGACAACTCTAAACGAAATTAGACGAGTGCGTTGAGCTCCAAACCCCTTGGAAAGGGATATTTGATGACACAAGCAAATTAGGAGCCTCCCATGGCCACCTAGCTACCATAAACGGAATATTAGTGCACAATTGACAAAACTACTACACGAAGCCACATGGCAACTCTAAGCGAAATTAGACAAGTGCAATGGTCGCAAACCCCTCGGAATGGTGTATTTGATGAGACGAGCAAATTAGGAGTCTCCTGTGGCCACCTTGCTACTGTAAACGGAATGTGAGTGCTAAATCGCCAAAAGTGTTGCACGTACCAAAAGACAACTCTAAACGAAATTAGACGGTTGCGTTGAGCTTCAAATCCTTCGGAATGAGGTATTTGATGAGACAAGCAAATTAAGAGTCTCTCATGGCAACCTAGCCACCGTAAACAGAATACGGGTGCAAAATCAGCTAAAGTGTTGCACGGAGTCACACGGCAACTCTAAACGAAATTAGACGGGTGCGTTGGGCCCCAAACCCCTCGGAATGGTGTATTCGATGAAACGAGCAAATTAGGAACCTCCCGTGGCAACCTAACCACCGTAAATGGAATACTAGTGCAAAATTGGCAAAACTACTGCACGGAGCCACATGGCAACTCTAAACGAAATTAGACGGCAGTGTTGCACCCCAAACCCCTCGGAATGATGTAGTTGATGAAACGAGCAAATTAGGAGCCTCTTGTTTGAACCTAACCACTGTAAACGGAATATGAGTGGAAAATCGATAAAACTGCCACATGGAGCCACACAACAACTCAAACCGAAAGTAGACGGGAGCGTTGGGTCGGAAACCCCTCGAAATAGTGTATTTGATGAGACGAGCAAATTAGTAGCCTTCTGTTGCAACCTAGTCATCGTAAACGAAATATAAACCCAAAATCAGTAAAACTATTGCATGGAGCCATACAATAACTCTAAACTAAATTAGATGAGTGCGTTGGGCCGCAAACCGCTTGAAATGGTGTATTTCATAAGACGAGCAAATTACGAGCTGCCCGTGGCCACCTAGCCACAGTAAACGGAATATGAGTGCAAAATTGGCAAAAGTGCTGGATGGAGCCACACGGCAATTCTAAACGAAATTAGATGGGTGCGTTGAACCCCAAACCCTTGAAATGGGATATTTGATGAGACAAATAAGTTACGAGCCTCCAATGGCCACCTAGCCAGCATAAACGTAATATGAGTGTAAAATTAACAAAACTGCTGCACGGAGCGATACGGCAACTTTAAACAAAATTAGACGGGTGCGTTGGGCCCCAAACCTCTCGGAATGGGATATTTGATGACACAAGCAAATTAGGAGACTTCCGTGGCCACCTAGCCATCGTAAACGGAGTAGGAGTTCAAAATCGACAAAACTGTCGCACAGTGCCACACTGTAACTCAAACTGTTAGTAGACGGGTACGTTGGGCCCCAAACCCCTCGGAATGGTGTATTTGAGAAAACTAGCAAATTAGGAGCCTCTCGTGGCCACCTTGCTACAGTAAACGGAATTTGAGTGTAAAATCGGCAAAAGTGTTGCACGGAGTCACATTTCAACTCTAAATGGTTGCGTTGAGCTTCAAACCCCTTGGAATAAGGTATTTGATGAGATAAGCAAATTAGGAGCCTTCAGTGGCAACCTAGCCATCGTAAACGGAATACGAGTGCCAAATCGACAAAAGTGTTACACAGAGCCACACGGCAACTGTAAACGAAATTAGATGGGTGCGTTGGGCCCCAAACTCCTCAGAATGGTGTAGTTGAAGAAACGTGCAAATTAGGAGCCTCTCGTTGCAACCTAGCCACCATAAACGGAATATGAGTATAAAATCGACAAAACTGTCGCACGGAGCTACACGACAACTCAAACCAAAAGTACATGGGTTCATTGGACCCCAATCCCCTCAGAATGGTGTATTTGATGAGACAAGCAAATTAGGAGCCTCCCATGGCCGTCTAGCCATAGTAAACAGAATATGAGTGCAAAATCAGTAAAAGTGTTGTACGAAGCCATACGGTAACTCCAAGCAAAATTAGACGGGTTTGTTGGGCCTCAAACCCCTCGGAATGACGTACTGGATGAGACGAGCAAATTAGGAGCCTCCTAGGGCCACCTAGCCACAGTAAACGGAGTAGGAGTGCAAAATCGATAAAAGTGCTGCTCGAAGCCACATGGCAACTTAAAACAAAATTAAACGAGAGCATTGGGCCTCAAACCCCTCCGAAGGGTGTATTGACGAGACAAGCAAATTAGTAGCCTCGCGTGACCACCTAGCCGCAGTAAACATAATAGGAGTGCAAAATTGGTAAAAGTGCTGCATGGAGCCACACGACAATGCTAAACTAAATTAGTAGGTAAACCCCTAGTTTCCAACTTTAACTTCTTAGCATTAGAACTAGATGATGAAGTTCAAAGAATACAATTAGTCAACGATTATCCCAGTCAGAAATATTTCGGGAATTTATAATTGTTAGCACTATTCGATAAGTGTATTAACGAGAATAAAGTAGATAAAAGTAAATTTATAATCTTTACAAGGAAGAGATATTTATTATTGTACAATGTGGACACGTTCATAAATTAGAATTTTAGTACATAAATATCCATAAGTAATAAAGTGTTATCAAATGATTAAAGGAGAATTAGTGATTGTTCAACCAATCAATTAGAAGCAAATATTATCAAGAGAATAGAAAAAGAAGGGTGTAAGAGAGAATTACACAAATAAGAGAGGGAGTGTAATAAATTGGAAAAGATGGATGTAAGGAGTGTAATTAAAGGAAGTATTACTAATATATATATATATATATATATATATGATACTTGGCTGAGATTATTTTCAGCAATCAAGAAACCGTTCAGTCAAAAGAAGTAAGTGGAAGCTGCTGGAACCGAAAGCAGTCATCAGTCGAAAAACCAGCAGCCAGTCGTGAATCCAAGACGAAACCAGAAGCGAAAGGCTAGAAGAGGAGAAGAAGAAGGCGTGACAAGAAGAAGCAAGGCAGCAGCTAAACCAAACCCAAACCAGAACAGTTCAGACGCGAAATCAAGAAGTAGAACCGAAGCTGCCAGCCCCTAGCAATAGATTTCAGCATGCAAGGATAAGAGTAGAACCAAAGAGAAGGAGAACTAAAGTGCTCGACCAGGAGAAGAGAGGAAGAAGTCGTGTAAAGGAGCAGAAAACCAAAAGCAACCAGCAGCTGAACAAGAAGTAAAATAGAGCAGGGCTGGTCGTGGAAGAAGAACAAAACCGAGACAGAACAACAGAGGCTGGACGAGCAGCAAAGGAAACTTGAGGAAATCAAACCCTTTCCAGCCCATTCAAGCCTCCAAATCCTTCTTTGAACCTTCTCCCAAGTCTCTCTCAACTCTTCAAACAAAGAACCGAGTAAGAAAATCAAGTTATCAATCTTTTCTTGCTGAAAATTTCAGCAATGTTGCTGAAAAGTTGGATGCAAAATTTTTGTTGATTGTGTGGTTAGATTGCTTTTAAATCTTGATAGAATTTTATGAGATTGTTATAGAATCATCAATGAGGAGTTTTGGGTGTAATTGATGCCTTAAAATGATGTATAAGGGCTGTCATACCCACCCTCAAAAATAGAACCGAAAATGGTGTTTTATGCACACCAAGTGATTGAGAAAAGTCTTGAGTGAAGTTTGAGCATTCTAATGACCAAGTTAGACCTATGTATGTATTAGAGACTTGAAGGGCAGTAGTTAGACCTTGAAATTAGATGGTTTTGAAACCAATTTCAAGCCTCAAAGAGGTTAGAAAAGTTAGAGAAGTGTTTAGAATTGCAAAGACATTGTTATAGACAAAAAAGGGGATTCCCGAGCTCAAATTTGAGCTAGAGGAGACCTGACCATATTTGGCTTATTTGGGGGTGTTCTACACCTCAAATGATGTCTAGGAACCATAGAAAACCATAGGTTTTGGAACGGATCGAATCCGATAAAAATTGTGCAAGTTATGCACAATATAGTGCCATTAGAGCTCTGAGAAGTGAAACGGTTAGCTTAATGCAATTTTTATGGCACGAAATGAGTTTGGTTAGTCATTATAAGTTAAATGAAGCTTAGTTATGGAATAAAATCTAGTGTCGCTAATCCGAAACCAAGAGTTTACAAAACGTGCATTAAATTGCACTAGAAAGTGTCCAAAACGGATGTTTTCATTAGATTTGACATAGCAAACGATAATATTTCTCAATGAAATTTATCGTGTGACTAGAATGTGATATAAGTGAGCCATAGGAAAAAGAACGAAGGAAAACGGAGCCCCGAGCAGCAGGTTATCGCCTGTTCTGTCAAGGGCTGTCAACTTGAATTAAAAATGTGATTTTTCGTTTTAAGCCTTCGACAAGTAAACGGACCGTGTGGGGATATCCCTAGGGGTCCAAAACTAAAACTTTTCCACAAAAATCGGGATTTGAGAGTCTTGGTTGAATTAGAAACAAGTTAGGAGCTATATAGAGAGAATTGGGCATAGTTGAGAATTTCTAAGATATAGTTGAGAAATGGAGGTTTTTGTTAATAGTAATGATAAAATCATGTTGTGTAGGTGACGAGCGCGTGAGCGGCGTCCAGGAGCCTCGTTAAGACGCTTGACGTGGCCTTAAGGTAAGTGGTTCGTCACTTAATAACTTTTTAAATTGTCATACAAATTTTTGATGATGTTAAATGACTATAGTAGCTGTGTAATAAAGGAAATCGGAAATAATATATAATGATATAGTTAAAAGTTAAGCGTATGGATTCCTATGTAATCCATATGTTTCTAGAAAATGATTATGAGTTGTATGTAGAGAAAATGAACTAAGAAAGCTTTCAAGATTTTCAAATTAGTGAGTTTGTGCTTTTGCATTCAAAGAAAAGTAATATGAAAACCCATGTGTACGCCTTAGGAATCATAAGAATTAGCGTTACGTGACGATGTAGAGAATTCCGTCCGTAATCACTCAGTGTAACAGAAAAGTATAGCGCTACGTTGCGATGCAGACAATTCCATAACGTAGTTGGTTAGTTGACAGTTAGCGCTACGAAGCGATGCAGTAAATTCTACTCGTAGTTGTCAAGAGATTTAGCACTACATTTGCGATGCAAAAAAATTCCGCATTGTAGTTGTTCAGTGAATAGTTTAGCGCCCTACGTACGATGCAGTAAATTCCGTAACGTAGTGGTTGAGATGCATTAGTATGCTTCACGTTGGCGTTAGTTAAAATCGCCCGTGATGGTTAGAACGAGTCAAGGGTATACATGGAGAGTTTTTAAAAGAAAATTTTAAGACTTGTAAGTTATGCGTTAGTATGTGTGATATGATATCCCATAATGTTATCGCACTAACTTGCTGTTTGTTTTGTAGCTTGTTTGTTTCATTTCGCGCCACCGCCGGACGAGACCGACTTTTGCTTTATATACATTGATAGGTGGGCGATAGCGCAAGACATGTGTATATGCATTTTGTATATGTATTTATTCTATTAACTTTGTATTACAACGATGTGGAATTTGTAAGTTGTAAATATTCATGCGTTTTATGTATATAGTTCTTATATGTACATGTTGCATTTGAACTCATTGTTTATGCTTATGAAATTGTGATAAATGATGCATGATTGAGAATAAAGAAGTTGGGAGGTGTATTGAAATAGTCGAAGTGTTATTCTCTTTACAGGTCAAATTTTTGGTTTATCAAAAACGCAGCTGTTATGCTGCCGAAATTTTAAAAATGAAATTGAAATAGAATTAAACCAAAAGGTTTATTCCTCCCAACCAGTAACAGATAAAATCAAATCACTAAGTTTTAACGAGTAAACCAGATACAGAAAGATAGGGTTTGCTTCTTGGATGTCTTCGATCCGACGAGTCGGCTTTGAGGAATCCGTTGAAGTGCCCGGCAGGATCCTCCAGACGAGAGCTTAGATAAGGTCTGGGAAGGGTCCTGTCAGGTGCGTTGGGCTTCAACCCCCTCGGAATGGTGTATATGATGAGAGCAGCAAATTAGTAGCCTCCTGGGGCCATCTAGCCACAGTAAACGGAGTAGGAGTGCAAAATTGGTAAAAGTGCTACACGGAGCCACACGGTAACTTTAAACGAAATTAGATAGGTGTGTTAAGCCCTAAACACCTCGAAATGGGGTATTTGATGAGACGAACAAATTAGGAGCCTCACGTGGCTAACTAGCCACCGTAAATGGAATATGAGTACTAAATCGATAAAACTGCCGCACGAAGCCACACGGCAACTCAAACCGAAAGTACACGAGTGTGTTGGGCCCCAAATCCCTTGGAATGATGTATTTGATGAGACGAGCAAATTAGAAGCCTCCAGTGGCCACCTAGCCATAATAAACGGAATAGGAGTGCAAAATCGGTAAAGGTGCTGCACGGAGCAACATGGCCACTTTAAACCAAATTAAATGGGTGTGTTGGGTCGCAAACCCCTCGGAATCTTGTATTTCATGAGACGAGTAAATTAGGAGCCGCCCGTGGCCACCTAGCTATAGTAAACAGAATATGAGTGCAAAATTGGTAAAAGTGTTGCACGGAGCCACACGACAACTCCAAACAAAATTAAACAAGTGTGTTGGGTCTCATGCCCCTCGGAATGATGTATTTGATGAGACAAGCAAATTAGAAGCCTCCTGGGACCACCTAGCCACAGTAAACGGAGTAGGAGTGTAAAATCGATAAAAGTGCTGCTTGAAGCCACACGACAACTTAAATCGAAATTAGACTAGTGCGTTGGGCCCCAAACCCCTCAAAAACGTGTATTTGATGAGATGAGTAAATTAGGAACCTCCCGTAGCCATCTAGCTGCAATAAACAGAATAGGAGTACAAAATCGATAAAAGTGCTGCACGGAGCCACACGGTAACGCTAAACGAAATTAGACGGGTGCGTTGAGCCCCAAACCGTTCGAAATGGGGTATTTCATGAGACAAGCAAATTCGGAGCCTCCCGTTGCTACCAAGCCACCGTAAACCAAATATAAGCGCAAAATTGACAAAACTGCTTCATAGAGCCACACGACAACTCGAAACGAAATTAGACGGGTGCGTTGGGCCGCAAACCCCTCGGAATTGTGTATTTCATGAGACTAGCAAATTAGGAGTTGCCTGTGACCACTTAGCCGCAGTAAACGAAATATAAGTTAACAAAATCGGCAAAAGTGCTGCACGGAGCCACACGACAACTCTAAACGAAATTAGAAGGGTGCGTTGAGTCCCAAACTTCTCGGAATGAGATATTTGATGAGACAATCATATTAGGAGCCTACTGTGACCACTTAGCCATCGTAAATGGAAGAGGAGTGAAAAATCAACAAAACTGCCGCACGAAGCCACACGGCAACTCAAAGGAAAGTAGACGGGGACGTTGGGCTCGGAACCCCACAGAATGGTGTATTTGATGAGACGAGTAAATTAGGAATCTCTTGTGGCCACCTAACCATAATAAATGGAATAGGAGTGCAAAATCGGCAAAAGTACTGCACGGTGCGACACGACAACTCTAAAAAAAAATAAATGGCTGCATTGGACCCAAACCCCTCAGAATGATGTAGTTGATGAAATGAGCAAATTAGGAGCCTCTCATGACAACCTAGCCACTGTAAACGGAATTTAAGTAAAATTGCTGCACAAAGCCACACGGTAACGCTAAACGAAAATAGAAGGGTGTGTTGGGTCGTAAAACCCTCGAAATAGTGTATTTCATAAGACAGTCATATTAGGTGCCTCCCGTGGCCACCCAGCCACCATAAATGGAATAGGAGTGAAAAATAGGCAAAACCGCCACACGAAGCCACACGGTAACTCAAACGAAACTAGACGGGTGCGTTGGGCCTTGAACCCCTCGGAATGGTGTATTTGATGAGATGAGTAAATTAGAAGCCTCCCATGACTACCTAGCCACCATAAACGGAATATGAGCGCAAAATTGACAAAATTGCTTCATGGAGCCACACAAACACTCTAAACGAAATGAAATGGGTGCGTTGGGCCACAAACCCCTCGGAATGGTGTATTCAATGAGATGAGCAAATTAGTAGCCTCTCGTGGACACCTTGCTACAGTAAACAGAATATGAGTTAAAAATCGGTAAAAGTGTTGTAGGGAGCCACACAGCAACGCTAAACGAAATTAGACAGGTGCGTTGAGCCCCAAACTGCTCGGAATGGGGTATTTGATGAGACAGACAAATTAGGAGCCTCCCGTGGCTACCTAGCCACCGTAAACGGAATATTAGTGCAAAATCAACAAAACTACTTTATGGAGCCACAAGGCAACTCTAAACAAAATTAGACGGGTGGATTAGGCCGCAAACCCTTCGGAATGGTGTATTTGATGAAACAAGGAAATTAGGAGCTTCTTGGGGCCACCTAGCCACAGTAAATGGAGTAGGAGTGCAAAATTGGTAAAAGTGCAGCACGCAGCCACACGGCAACTTTAAACGAAATTAGACGGGTGCATGGAGCTCTAAACCCTTCAGAATGGGATATTTGATGAGACGAGCAAATTAGGAGCCTCTCGTGGCTGCCTAGCCACCGTAAACGGAATATGAGTGCACAATCGACAAAACTGCCGCACGGAGCCACATGACAACTCAAACTGATAGTACACGGGTGCGTTGGCCCTAAACCCCTCGGAATTGTGTATTTGATGAGGCGAGCAAATTAGGAGCCTCCCGTGGCCACCTAGCCATAGTAAACGAAATAGAAGTGCAAAATCGACAAAGGTGCTGCACAGAGCAACACAGCAACTCTAAACCAAATTAGACGGGTGCGTAGGGCTGTAAACCCCTCGGAATGGTGTATTTCATGAGATGACTAAATTAGAAGTGGCCCGTGGCCACCTAGCCATAGTAAACAGAATATGAGTGCAAAATCGGCGAAAGTGCTGCACGGAGTCACATAGCAACTCCAGACGAAATTAGACAGGTGCGTTGAGCCTCAAACCCCTCAGAATGATGTATTTGATGAGACGAGCAAATTAGGAGCCTCTTTGGGCCACCTAGCCACAGTAAACGGAGTAGGAGCGCAAAATCGGAAAAAGTGATGCTCGAAGCCATACGGCAACTTAAAACGAAATTAGATGGGTGCGTTAGGCCCCAAACCCTCGGAAAGGTGTATTTGATGAGACGAGCAATATAGGAGCCTACCGTGGCCACCTAGCCGCAGTAAACAGAATAGGAGTGCAAAATAGGTAAAAGTGCTGTAGGGAGCCATACGACAATGCTAACTGAAATTAGACAGGTGCGTTGAGCCCTAAATCGCTCAGAATGAGGTATTTGATGAGACAGGCAAATTAGAAGCCTCTCGTGGCTACTAAGCCACCGTAAACGAAATATGTGCACAAAATCGACAAAACTGTTTCATGGAGCCATATGATAACTCTAAACGAAATTAGACGGGTGTTTGGCCGCAAACCCCTCGAAATAGTGTATTTCATGAGACGAGCAAGTTAGGAGCTGCCCGTGGCCACCTAGTCGCAGTAAACGGAATGTGAGTGCAAAATTGGCAAAAGTATTGCACGGACCCACACGGCAACTCTGAACGAAATTAGACAGGTGCATTAAGCTCCAAATCCCTCGGAATGAGGTATTTGATGAGACAAGCAAATTATGAGTGATGGGAACCCCGTATATAACGATACAACACCCACAATCAAATTGAAACACAACCCTAAGAAAGATTAAATCAGGTTCATAAAAATGAAATTTTGACTCATTGATTATATGTCAATCAAGAAACCAAAGTTATAAAGAACTTTGACTCAATAATTAGAACTCAATCAAGAACCAAAATTATCAAGAAGGATATTGACGCCACTCCCAAGACATAGATGAGAAGGTGGGAGATAAGTCATGGTTTGATCGCCACAAGCAAAGCTTGATAAGATTACATATTCTTAGAAGAACAGAGGAGAAAATACTCTCTCAATTAACCATAATTGGCTACACTTTTTTTCATCTTTATTCAACTTTTTGCTTAGAATTACAAGCCTTTTATGAGCCAAGAAAATAAAACATTGTTAAAACCCTAGCCCCCTAATAATTGGGCTCACTAAACATAATCATGGGTTTAAAATAATTAAGCATGGGCTTAAGTTATTTAAATGTTCCAGCCCAATATATTAATTAAGACCTAACATAAAATTAAATAAACCAACTTAAGTTAAAAACCCATTACAATTAAATTAAATTCAGCCCAAATTATCTAAAGCCCAATTAACTTCAGTTTGCTTGCAATTGCCTTCAATAACTCCCAAAGCCTTTAAGATTAAGCCCAACAGCCTTCTAGTTTAGCCCGATTGCCTTCAATTGTCTCGTCGTCCCCCATGCTCGCTATCTTGGTTTCCATCATTCCCGCTTTCTTCAAAACGATTTGTTCTCAAATCGTGACCCATCTAGTTATCTGAAGTCTTGATTGAAAACCTGAAAAGAACATTAGAGAAAATCTCATACTCCCTCACATGTTTCACTCCACTCATGTGTTTATCACTCCACTCACGTGTTTATCACTCAAGAAACCCCAAGTGGCATGAATCTTGCAAATCAATAAATAGATGGGAAGATCAATCAAGATTGATGTGAAAATAAAATAGCAGGGCAGATCAGATTGTTTATGGGGTTGCAACCAGAACGAACAGACTTGAAAACAAGCATGAAATCAGTATGTTCGAACAGACTTGGAAAACAATGTAACAGACCAACAAAAACTGATAGCAAGGCATAAAAGAAAGATAATATATATAATTATAAAAATTGATGAAACAAACTAGAATATTAGAGGTGATGTGCAGCAGCACAAGAGGAAAAAAAAAAAGTATAATGGGTGCTGTGCAGAATTCAAGACACGAAATTAAAATATATATATGTCAAGACTTGATGTTGGATGGCAGCTTAAGGCAAATCGGGAAACAAGAATAATAAAAATATATAAATATGGAAAGCTGAATGTGTTGACACTGACAAGAATCAAAAGAAAACAAAAAAATATATATAATTGATACGAGATTGACAGTGGATTCTAATATTCTACCAAGACAAACAAGACAAATGATGGATGCGACTAATTTAATGAATTAAATAAAAACAAAACAAGAACCCTAAAGGATGGTGCAGCTAAATAAAAAATAAAAAAAATTAAAACAGAAACAAGAAAATAAATTGATAAACTAGATAACCAAACTTGAATTAATTCTCAAAGCTCTAATACCAACTGATGAGAAGCCCGTATATAACGATACGACACCCACAATCAAATTGAAACACAACCCTAAGAAAGATTAAAACAGGTTTATAAAATAAAGAATTTTGACTCATTGATTATATGTCAATCAAGAAACCAAAGTTATAAAGAACTTTGACCCAATGATTAGAACTCAATCAAGAACCAAAATTATCAAGAAGGATATTGATGCCACTCCCAAGACATAGATGAGAAGGTGGGAGATAAGTCATGGTTTGATCGCCACAAGCAAAGCTTGATAAGATCACATGTTCTTAGAAGAACAGAGGAGAAAATACTCTCTCTCAATTAACCATAATTGGCTGCACTTTTTTTCATCTTTATTCAACTTTTTGCTTAGAATTACAAACCTTTTATAGCCAAGAAAATAAAACATTGTTGAAACCCTAGCCCCCTAATAATTGGGCTCACTAAACATAATCATGGGTTTAAAATAATTAAGCATGTGCTTAAGTTATTTAAATGTTCTAGCCCAATATATTAATTAAGACCTAACATAAAATTAAATAAACCAACTTAAGTTAAAAACCCATTACAATTAAAATAAATTCAGCCCAAATTATCTAAAGCCCAATTAACTTCAGTTTGCTTGCAATTGCCTTCAATTAACTCCCAAAGCCTTTAAGTTTAAGCCCAACAGCCTTCTAGTTTAGCCCGATTGCCTTCAATTATCTCGTCGTCCCCCATGCTCGCTATCTTGGTATGAAGATGCAGCTTTATGTTTTATTGAGAAAGTAAATTCTCTTTTGTTCATTGTTGAACATGTGATCTTATCAAGCTTTGCTTGTGGCGATCGAAACCATGACTTATCTCCCACCTTCTCATCTATGTCTTGGGAGTGGTGTCAATATCCTTCTGTGATAATTTTGGTTCTTGATTAAGTTCTAATAATTGAGTTAAAGTTCTTTATAACTTAGGTTTCTTGATTGACATATAATCAATGGGTCAAAATTCGTTATTTTATAAACATGTTTTAATCTTTCTTGGGGTTGTGTTTCAATTTGATTGTGGGTGTCGTATCATTATATACGGGGTTCTCATCAAGGAGCCTCCTGTGGCCACCTAGTCACGGTAAACGGAATATGAGATCAAAATCGGTAAAACTGCTGCACGTGACCACACGACAATTCTAAACGAAATTAGACGGGTACGTTGAGCCCCAAACCCCTCGGAATGCAATATTTGATTAGACAATCAAATTAGGAGCCTCATGTGGTCACCCAGCGACCGTAACGGAATAGGAGTGAAAAATCGACAAAACTGTAGCACGGAGCCTCACGGTAACTCGAATGAAAGTAGATGGGTGCATTGGGCCCCAAACCCCTCAGAATGGTGTATTTGATGAGACTAGCAAATTATAGGAGCCTTTCGTGGCCACTTAGCCACAGTAAACGGAATAAGAGTGTAAAATCGGTAAAAGTACTACACGGTGCCACACTGCAATTCTAAATGAAATCAGACGGGTGCGTTAGGCCCCAAATCCCTCGGAATGATGTAGTCGTTGAAACGAGCAAATTAGGAGCCTCCTATGGCAACCTAACCACCGTAAACAGAATATGAGTGCAAAATTGGCAAAACTACTGCACGGAGCCACACGGTGACTCAAACCGAAAGTAGACGGGTGCGTTGGGCCCAAAACCCCTCGAAATGGTATATTCTATAAGACGAGCAAATTAGTAGCCTCCCGTGGCCACCTTGCTACAGTAAACAGAATATGAGTGCAAAATTAACAAAAGTGCTGTAAGGAGCGACACGACAACTCGAAACGAAATTAGACGGTTGCATTGAACTTCAAACCTCTCGGAATGGGGTATTTGATGAGATAAGCAAATTAGGAGTCTCCCACGGTAACCTAGCCACCGTAAACGAAATACGAGAACAAAATTTGCAAAAGTGTTGCACGGAGCCACACGACAACTCTAAAAGAAATTAGACAGGTGCGTTGTGTCGCAAACCTCTCGGAATGATGTAGTTCATTAAATGAGCAAATTAGGAACCTCAACTCTAAACGAAACTAGATGGGGTCGTTGGGCACCAAATCACTCGAAATTGTGTATATGATGAAACGAGCAAATTAGGAGTCTTCCGGTGTCACCTCATCACAGTAAACGGAATATGAGTGCAAAATCGGCTAAAGTGATGCACGGTGCATAACGGCAACTCTAAACGAAACTAGACGGCGTTGTTGGGCACCAAACCTTTCGAAATCGTGTATATAATGAGACGAGCTAATTAGGAGCCTTTCGGTGTCACCTAACCACAATAAATGGAATATGAGTGCAAAATCGGCAAAAGTAATGCACGGCGCATAACGGCAACACTAAACTAAACTAGACGGGATCGTTGGGTACCAAACGTCTCGAAATGGTGTACATGATGAGATGAGCAAATTAGGAGCCTTCCGATGTCACTTAACCACAGTAAACGGAATATGAGTGCAAAATCGGCTAAAGTGATGCACTGTGCATAATGGCAACTCAAAACGAAACTAGACGACGTCATTCGGCACCAAACCTCTCGAAATAGTGTATACGATGAGACGAGCAAATTAGGAGCCTTCCGGTGTCACCTAACCACAGTAAACGGAATATGAGTACAAAATCGACAAAAGTGATGCACGGCACATAACGACAACACTAAACTAAACTAGACGGGGTCGTAGGGTACCAAACGTCTCGAAATGGTGTACATGATGAGACGAGCAAATTAGGAGCCTTCCGGTGTCACCTAACCACAGTAAACAGAATATGAGTGCAAAATCGGCTAAAGTGATACATGGTGCATAACGGCAACTCAAAACGAAACTAGACGGCGTCGTTGGGCACCAAACCTCTCGAAATCATGTATACGGTGAGACATGCAAATTAGGAGCCTTCCAGTGTCACCTAACCACAGTAAACGGAATATGAGTTCAAAATCGGCAAAAGTGATGCACGGTGCATAAAGGCACCACTATACTAAACTAGACGGGGTCGTTGGGCACCAAACCTCTTGAAATGGTGTACACGATGAGACGAGCAAATTAGGAGCCTTTCGATGTAACCTAACCACAGTAAATGGAATATCAGTGCAAAATCGGCAAAAGTAATGCACGGTGCATAACGGCAACACTAAACAAAACTAGATGGGGTCGTTGGGCACCAAACCTTTCGAAATGGTGTACATGATGAGACGAGCAAATTAGGAGTCTTCCGGTGTCACCTAACCACAGTAAACGGAATATGAGTGCAAAATCGGCTAAAGTGATGCACGGTGCATAATGGCAACTCAAAACGAAACTAGACGACGTCGTTCGGCACCAAACCTCTCGAAATAGTGTATACGATGAGACGAGCAAATTAGGAGCCTTCCGGTGTCACCTAACCACAGTAAACGGAATATGAGTACAAAATCGACAAAAGTGATGCACGGCATATAACGGCAACACTAAACTAAACTAGACGGGGTCGTTGGATACCTAACGTTTCGAAATGGTGTACATGATGAGACGAGCAAATTAGGAGCCTTCCGGTGTCACCTAATCACAGTAAACGGAATATGAGTGCAAAATCGGCTAAAGTGATGCACGACGCATAACGGTTCCTCTAAATGAAACTAGATGGGGTCGTTAGGCACCAAATCACTCGAAATGGTGTATATGATGAGACGAGCAAATTAGGAGCCTTCGGGTGTCACCTAACCACAGCAAACGGAATATGAGTGCAAAATCGACTAAAGTGATGAACGGTGCATAACGGCAACTCTAAACGAAATTAGATGGCGTCGTTGGGCACCAAACCTCTCGAAATCGTGTATATGATGAGACGAGAAAATTAGGAGCCTTCCGGTGTCACCTAACCACAGTAAACGGAATATGAGTGCAAAATCGGCAAAAGTAATGCACGACGCATAACGGCAACACTAAACTAAACTAGACGAGGTTGTGGGGTACCAAACGTCTCGAAATGGTGTACATGATGAGAAGAGGAAATTAGGAGCCTTCCGGTGTCACCTAACCACAGTAAACGGAATATGAGTGCAAAATCGGCAAAAGTAATGCACGGCGCATAACGGCAACACTAAACTAAACTAGACGGGATCGTTGGGTACCAAACGTCTCGAAATGGTGTACATGATGAGATGAGCAAATTAGGAGCCTTCCGATGTCACTTAACCACAGTAAACGGAATATGAGTGCAAAATCGGCTAAAGTGATGCACTGTGCATAATGGCAACTCAAAACGAAACTAGACGACGTCATTCGGCACCAAACCTCTCGAAATGGTGTATACGATGAGACGAGCAAATTAGGAGCCTTCCGGTGTCACCTAACCACAGTAAACGGAATATGAGTACAAAATCGACAAAAGTGATGCACGGCACATAACGACAACACTAAACTAAACTAGACGGGGTCGTTGGGTACCAAACGTCTCGAAATGGTGTACATGATGAGACGAGCAAATTAGGAGCCTTCCGGTGTCACCTAACCACAGTAAACAGAATATGAGTGCAAAATCGGCTAAAGTGATACATGGTGCATAACGGCAACTCAAAACGAAACTAGACGGCGTCGTTGGGCACCAAACCTCTCGAAATCATGTATACGGTGAGACATGCAAATTAGGAGCCTTCCAGTGTCACCTAACCACAGTAAACGGAATATGAGTTCAAAATCGGCAAAAGTGATGCACGGTGCATAAAGGCACCACTATACTAAACTAGACGGGGTCGTTGGGCACCAAACCTCTTGAAATGGTGTACACGATGAGACGAGCAAATTAGGAGCCTTTCGATGTAACCTAACCACAGTAAATGGAATATCAGTGCAAAATCGGCAAAAGTAATGCACGATGCATAACGGCAACACTAAACGAAACTAGATGGGGTCGTTGGGCACCAAACCTTTCGAAATGGTGTACATGATGAGACGAGCAAATTAGGAGTCTTCCGGTGTCACCTAACCACAGTAAACGGAATATGAGTGCAAAATCGGCTAAAGTGATGCACGGTGCATAATGGCAACTCAAAACGAAACTAGACGACGTCGTTCGGCACCAAACCTCTTGAAATAGTGTATACGATGAGACGAGCAAATTAGGAGCCTTCCGGTGTCACCTAACCACAGTAAACGGAATATGAGTACAAAATCGACAAAAGTGATGCACGGCATATAACGGCAACACTAAACTAAACTAGACGGGGTCGTTGGATACCTAACGTTTCGAAATGGTGTACATGATGAGACGAGCAAATTAGGAGCCTTCCGGTGTCACCTAATCACAGTAAACGGAATATGAGTGCAAAATCGGCTAAAGTGATGCACGACGCATAACGGTTCCTCTAAACGAAACTAGATGGGGTCGTTGGGCACCAAATCACTCGAAATGGTGTATATGATGAGACGAGCAAATTAGGAGCCTTCGGGTGTCACCTAACCACAGCAAACGGAATATGAGTGCAAAATCGACTAAAGTGATGCACGGTGCATAACGGCAACTCTAAACGAAATTAGATGGCGTCGTTGGGCACCAAACCTCTCGAAATCGTGTATATGATGAGACGAGAAAATTAGGAGCCTTCCGGTGTCACCTAACCACAGTAAACGGAATATGAGTGCAAAATCGGCAAAAGTAATGCACGACGCATAACGGCAACACTAAACTAAACTAGACGAGGTTGTGGGGTACCAAACGTCTCGAAATGGTGTACATGATGAGACGAGGAAATTAGGAGCCTTCCGGTGTCATCTAACCACAGTAAACGGAATATGAGTGCAAAATCGGCAAAAGTAATGCACGGTGCATAACGGCAACACTAAACTAAACTAGACGGAGTAGTTGGGTACCAAACGTCTTGAAATGGTGTACATGATGAGACATGCAAATTAGGAGCCTTCCGGTGTCACCTAACCACAGTAAACGGAATATGAGTGCAAAATCGGCCAAAGTGATTCACGGTGCATAACGGCAACTCTAAATGAAACTAGATAGAGCCGTTGGGCACCAAACCTCTCAAAATGGTGTATATGATGAGACGAGCAAATTAGGAGCCTTCCGGTGTCACCTAACCACAGTAAACGAAATATGAGTGCAAAATCGGCTAAAGTGATGCACGGTGCATAACGGCAACTCAAAACGAAACTAGACGGCATCGTTGGGCACCAAACCTCCCGAAATAGTGTATATGATGAGAAGAGCAAATTAGGAGCCTTCCGGTGTCACCTAACCACAGTAGACGGAATATGAGTGCAAAATTACCTAAAGTGATGCACGGTGTATAACGGCAACTCTAAATGAAACTAGACAGCGCCGCTGGGCACCAAACCTCTCGAAATGGTGTACAGGATGAGACGAGCAAATTGGGAGCCTTCCGGTGTCACCTAGCCACAGTAAACGGAATATGAGTGCAAAATCAGGAAAAGTGATGCACGGTGCATAACCGCAACTCTAAACGAAACTAAACGGGGCCGTTGGGCACCAAACCTCTCGAAATGGTGTATACGATGAGACGAGCAAATTAGAAGCCTTTCGGTGTCACCTAACTATAGTAAACGGAATATGAGTGCAAAATCACTTAAAGTGATGCACGGTGCATAACGTCAACTTTAAACGAAACTAGACGGCGTCATTGGGCACCAAACCTCTCAAAATGGTGTACAGGTTGAGACGAGCAAATTAGGAGCCTTCTGGTGTCACCTAGCAGCAGTAAACGAAATATGAGTGCAAAATCGGCAAAAGTGATGCACGGTGCATAACCGCAACTCTAAACAAAACTAGACGGGGCCGTTGGGCACCAAACCTCTTGAAATGGTGTATACGATGAGACGAGCAAATTAGAAGCCTTCCGGTGTCACCTAACCACAGTAAACGGAATATGAGTGCAAAATCGCCTAAAGTGATGCACGGTGCATAACGGTAACACTAAACTAAACTAGACGGGGTTGTAGGGTACCAAACGTCTCGAAATGGTGTACATGATGAGAAGAGCAAATTAGGGGCCTTCCGGTGTCACCTAACCACAATTTACGGAATATGAGTGGAAAATCGGCTAAAGTGATGCACGGTGCATAACGACAACTCTAAACGAAACTAGACGGCGTCGTTGGGCACCAAACCTCTCGAAATGGTGTACAGGTTGAGACGAGCAAATTAGGAGCCTTCTGGTGTCACCTAGCCACAGTAAACGGAATATGAGTGCAAAATCGGAAAAGTGATGCACGGTGCATAACCGCAACTCTAAACGAAACTAGACGGGGCCGTTGGGCACCAAACCTCTCGAAATGGTGTATACGATGAGACGAGCTAATTAGAAGCCTTCCGGTGTCACCTAACCACAGTAAACGGAATATGAGTGCAAAATCGCCTAAAGTGATGCACGGTGCATAACGGCAACTCTAAACGAAACTAGACGGGGTCGTTGGGCACCAAACCTCTTGAAATGGTGTATATGATGAGACGAGCAAATTAGGAGCCTTCCGATGTTGCCTAACCATAGTAAACGGAATATGAGTGCAAAATCGGCAAAAGTGATGACGGTGCATAACGGTAACACTAAACTAAACTAGACGGGGTCGTTGGGTACCAAACGTCTCGAAATGGTGTACATGATGAGATGAGCAAATTAGGAGCCTTCCGGTGTCACCTAACCACAGTAAACGGAATATGAGTGCAAAATCGGCTAAAGTGATGCACGGTGCATAACGGCAACTCTAAACTAAACTAGACGGGGTCGTTGGGTACCAAACGTCTCGAAATGGTGTACATGATGAGACAAGCAAATTAGGAGCCTCCCGGTGTCACCTAACCACAGTTAACAGGAATATGAGTGCAAAATCGGCTAAAGTGATGCACGGTGCATAACGGCAACTCAAAACGAAACTAGACGGCGTCGTTGGGCACCAAACCTCTCGAAATGGTGTATACGATGAGACATGCAAATTAGGAGCCTTCCGGTGTCACCTAACCATAGTAAATGGAATATGAGTGCAAAATCGGCTAAAGTGATGCACGGTGCATAACGGCAACTCTAAACGAAACTAGACGGCGTAGTTGGGCACCAAACCTCTCGAAATGGTGTATATGATGAGACGAGCAAATTAAGAGCCTTCCGGTGTCACCTAACCACAGTAAACGAATATGAGTGCAAAATCGGCTAAAGTGATGCACGGTGCATAACGGCAACTCTAAACGAAACTAGATGAGGTCGTTGGGTACCAAACCTCTCGAAATGGTGTATATGATGAGACGAGCAAATTAGGAGCCTTCCGGTGTCACCTACCACAGTAAACGGAATATGAGTGCAAAATCGGCTAAAGTGATGCACGGTGCATAACGGTAACTCAAAACGAAACTAGACGGCGTCGTTGGGCACCAAACCTCTCGAAATGGTGTATACGATGAGACATGTAAATTAGGAGCCTTCCGGTGTCACCTAACCACAGTAAACGGAATATGAGTGCAAAATCGCCTAAAGTGATGCACGGTGCATAACGGCAACTCTAAACGAAACTAGACGGGGTCGTTGCGTACCAAACCTCTCGAAATGGTGTACATGATGAGACGAGTAAATTAGGAGCCTTCCGGTGTCACCTAACCACAGTAAACGGAATATGAGTGTAAAATCGGCTAAAGTGATGCACGGTGCATAACGGCAACTCTAAACGAAACTAGATAGAGCCGTTGGGCACTAAACCTCTCGAAATGGTGTATATGATGAGACGAGCAAATTAGGAGCCTTTCGGTGTCACCTAACCACAGTAAACGGAATATGAGTGCAAAATCGGCTAAAGTGATGCACGGTGCATAACGGCAACTCAAAATGAAACTAGACGGCGTCGTTGGGCCCCAAACCTCTCGAAATGGTGTATACGATGAGACGAGCAAATTAGGAGCCTTCCAGTGTCACCTAACCACAGTAAACGGAATATGAGTGCAAAATCGGCTAAAGTGATGCACGGTGCATAACGGCAGCTCTAAACGAAACTAGACGGCGTCGTTGGGCACCAAACCTCTCGAAATGGTGTACAGGATGAGACGAGCAAATTAGGAGCCTTCTGGTTTCACCTAACCACGGTAAACGGAATATAGTACAAAATCGGCAAAAGTGATGCACGGTGCATAACGGTAACTCTAAACGAAACTAGACGGGGTCGTTGGGCACCAAACCTCTCGAAATGGTGTATACGATGAGACGAGCAAATTAGGAGCCTTCCGGTGTCACCTAACCACAGTAAATGGAATATGAGTGCAAAATTGCCTAAAGTGATGCACGGTGCATAACGACAACTCTAAACGAAACTAGACGGGGTCGTTGGGCACCAAACCTCTCGAAATAGCGTATATGATGAGACGAGCAAATTAGGAGCCTTCCGGTGTCACCTAACCACAGTAAACGGAATATGAGTGCAGAATCGGCAAAAGTGATGCACGGTGCATAACAGCAACACTAAACTAAACTAGACGGGGTCGTTGGGTACCAAACCTCTCGAAATGGTGTACATGATGAGACGAGCAAATTAGGAGCCTTCCGGTGTCACCTAACCACAGTAAATGGAATATGAATGCAAAATCGGCTAAAGTGATAAACGGTGCATAACGGCAACTCTAAACGAAACTAGACGGGGTCGTTGGGCACCAAATCACTCGAAATGGTGTATATGATGAGACGAGCAAATTAGGAGCCTTCCGGTGCCACCTAACCACAGTAAACGGAATATGAGTGAAAAATAGGCAAAAGTGATGCACGGTGCTAACCGCAACTCTAAACGAAACTAGACAGTGCCGTTGGGCACCAAACCTCTCGAAATGGTGTACACGATGAGACGAGCAAATTAGGAGCCTTCCGATGTCACCTAACCACAGTAAACGGAATATGAGTGCAAAATCGGCTAAAGTGATGCACGGTGCATAACGGCAACTCTAAACTAAACTAGACGGGGTCGTTGGGTACCAAACGTCTCGAAATGGTGTACATAATGAGACGAGCAAATTGGGAGCCTTCCGGTCTCACCTAACCACAGTAAACGGAATATGAGTGTAAAATCGGCTAAAGAGATGCACGGTGCATAACGGCAACTCTAAACGAAACTAGACGGGGTCATTGGGCACCAAACCTCTCGAAATGGTGTATACGATGAGACGAGCAAATTAGGAGCCTTCTGGTGTCAGCTAACCACAGTAGACGAAATATGAGTGCAAAATCGCCTAAAGTGATGCACGGTGCATAACGGCATCTCTAAACGAAACTAGATAGAGCCGTTGGGCACCAAACCTGTCGAAATGGTGTATATGATGAGACGAGCAAATTAGGAGCCTTCCGGTGTCATTTAACCATAGTAAATGGAATATGAGTGGAAAATCGGCTAAAGTGATGCACGGTGCATAACGGCAACTCAAAACGATACTAGACGCCGTCATTGGGCACCAAACCTCTCGAAATAGTGTGTACGATGAGACGAGCAAATTAAGAGCCTTCCGGTGTCACCTAACCACAGTAAACGGAATATGAGTGCAAAATCGGCCAAAGTGATGCACGGTGCAAAACGGTAACGCTAAACTAAACTAGACGGGGTCGTTGGGTACCAAACGTCTTGAAATGGTGTATATGATTAGACGAGCAAATTAGGAGCCTTCCGGTGTCACCTAACCACAGTTTACGGAATATGAGTGGAAAATCGGCTAAAGTGATGCACGGTGCATAACGGCAACACAAAACGAAACTAGACGGCGTCGTTGGGCACCAAACCTCCTGAAATGGTGTATACGATGAGACATGCAAATTAGGAGCCTTCCGCTGTCACCTAACCACAGTAAACAGAATATGAGTGCAAAATCTGCAAAAGTGATGCACGGTGGATAACGACAACACTATACTAAACTAGGCGGGGTCGTTGGGCACCAAACCTCTCGAAATGGTGTATATGATGAGACGAGCAAATTAGGAACCTTCCGGTGTCACCTAACCACAGTAAACGGATATGAGTGCAAAATCGGCTAAAGTGATGCACGCTGCATAACGGCAACTCTAAACGAAACTAGATGGGGACGTTGGGCACCAAACCTCTCGAAATGGTGTACATGATGAGACGAGCAAATTAGGAGTCTTTCGGTGTCACCTAACCACAGTAAACGGAATATGAGTGCAAAATGGCTAAAGTGATGCACGGTGCATAACAGCAACTCAAAACGAAACTAGACGGCGTCGTTGGGACCAAACCTCTCGAAATGGTGTATACGATGAGACGAGCAAATTATGAGCCTTCCGGTGTCACCTAACCACAGTAGACGGAATATGAGTGCAAAATCGCCTAAAGTGATGCACGGTGTATAACGGCATCTCTAAACGAAACTAGATAGAGCCGTTGGGCACCAAACCTCTCGAAATGGTGTATATGATGAGACGAGCAAATTAGGAGCCTTCCGGTGTCACCTAACCACAGTAAACGGAATATGAGTGCAAAATCGCTAAAGTGATGCACGGTGCATAACAGCAACTCTAAACGAAACTAGATGGGGTCATTGTGTACCAAACCTCTCGAACTGGTGTATACGATGAGACGAGCAAATTAGGAGCCTTCCGGTGTCACCTAACCACAGTAGACGGAATATCAGTGCAAAATCACCTAAAGTGATGCACGGTGCATAACAGCAACTCTAAATGAAACTAGATAGAGCAGATGGGCACCAAACCTCTCGAAATGGTGTATATGATGAGACGAGCAAATTAGGAGCCTTCCAGTGTCACCTAACCACATAAACAGAATATGAGTGCAAAATCGGCCAAAGTGATGCACGGTGCATAAACGGCAACACTAAACTAAACTATACGATGTCGTTGGGTACGAAACGTCTCAAAATAATGTACATGATTAGACGAGCAAATTAGGAGCCTTCCGGTGTCACTTAACCACAGTAAAGAGAATATGAGTGCAAAATCGGCTAAAGTGATGTACGGTGCATAACGACAACTCAAAACGAAACTAGACGCCATCATTGGGCACCAAACCTCTCGAAATGGTGTATACGATGAGGCGAGCAAATTAGGAGACTTCCGGTGTCACCTAACCACAGTAAATGGAATATGAGTGCAAAATCGGCCAAAGTGATGCACGGTGCAAAACGGTAACTCTAAACAAAACTAGACGGGGTCGTTGGGCACCAAACGTCTCGAAATGGTGTACATGTATGATGATTAGACGAGCAAATTAGGAGCCTTCCGGTGTCACCTAACCACAGTTTACGGAATATGAGTGGAAAATCGGCTAAAGTGATGCACGGTGTATAACGGCAACTCAAAACGAAACTAGATGGCGTCGTTGGGCACCAAACCTCTCGAAATGGTGTATACGATGAGACATGTAAATTAGGAGCCTTCTGGTGTCACCTAACCACAGTAAACGGAATATGAGTGCAAAATCGACAAAAGTGATGCACGGTGGATAACGACAACACTATACTAAACTAGACGGGGTCGTTGGGCACCAAATCTCTCGAAATGGTGTATATGATGAGACGAGCAAATTAGGAGCCTTTTGGTGTCACCTAACCACAGTAAACGGAATATGAGTGCAAAATCGGCTAAAGTGATGCATGGTGCATAACGGCAACACTAAACTAAACTAGACGGGGTGGTAGGGTACCAAACGTCTCGAAATGGTGTACATGATGAGACGAGGAAATTAGGAGCCTTACGGTGTCACCTAACCACAGTTTACGGAATATGAGTGGAAAATCGGCTAAAGTGATGCACGGTGCATAACGGCAACTCAAAACGAAACTAGACAGCGTCGTTGGGCACCAAACCTCCCGAAATGGTGTATACGATGAGACATGCAAATTAGGAGCCTTCCGGTGTCACCTAACCACAGTAAACGGAATATGAGTGCAAAATCTGCAAAAGTGATGCACGGTGGATAACGACAACACTATACTAAACTAGGCGGGGTCGTTGGGCACCAAACCTCTCGAAATGGTGTACATGATGAGACGAGCAAATTAGGAACCTTTTGGTGTCACCTAACCACAGTAAACGGAATATGAGTGCAAAATCGGCTAAAGTGATGCACGGTGCATAACGGCAACTCTAAACGAAACTAGATGGGGTCGTTGGGCACCAAACCTCTCGAAATGGTGTATATGATGAGACGAGCAAATTAGGAGTCTTCCGGTGTCACCTAACCACAGTAAACAGAATATGAGTGCAAAATTGGCTAAAGTGATGCACGGTGCATAACAGCAACTCAAAACGAAACTAGACGAGGTCGTTGTGGACCAAACCTCTCGAAATGGTGTATACGATGAGACGAGCAAATTAGGAGCCTTCCGGTGTCACCTAACCACAGTAGACGAAATATTAGTGCAAAATCGCCTAAAGTGATGCCCGGTGCATAACGGCAACTCTAAACGAAACTAGACAGGGTCGTTGGATACCAAACGTCTCGAAATGGTGTATATGATGAGACGAGCAAATTAGGAGCCTTCCGGTGTCATCTAACCACAGTAAACAGAATATGAGTGCAAAATCGGCTAAAGTGATGCACGGTGCATAACGGCAACTCTAAACGAAACTAGATAGAGCCGTTGGGCACCAAATCTCTCGAAATGGTGTATATGATGAGACGAGCAAATTAGGAGCCTTCCGGTGTCACCTAACCATAGTAAACGGAATATGAGTGTAAATTCCGCTAAAGAGATGCACGGTGCATAACAGCAACTCTAAACGAAACTAGACGGGGTCTTTGGGCACCAAACCTCTCGAAACTGGTGTATACGATGAGACGAGCAAATTAGGAGCCTTCCGGTGTCACCTAACCACAGTAGACGGAATATCAGTGCAAAATCACCTAAAGTGATGCACGGTGCATAACGGCATCTCTAAACGAAACTAGACGGCGTCATTGGGCACCAAACGTCTCGAAATGGTGTACAGGATGAGACGAGCAAATTAGGAGCCTTCTGGTTTCACCTAACCACAGTAAACGGAATATTAGTGCAAAATCGGCAAAAGTGATGCACGGTGCATAACTGCAACTCTAAACGAAACTAGACGGGGTCGTTGGGCACCAAACCTCTCGAAATGGGTATACGATGAGACGAGCAAATGAGGAGCCTTCCGGTGTCACCTAACCACAGTAAATGGAATATGAGTGCAAAATTGCCTAAAGTGATGCACGGTGCATAACGACAACTCTAAACGAAACTAGACGGGGTCGTTGGGCACCAAACCTCTCGAAATAGTGTATATGATGAGACGAGGAAATTAGGAGTCTTCCGGTGTCACCTAACCACAGTAAACGGAATATGAGTGCAAAATCGGTAAAAGTGATGCACGGTGCATAACAGCAACACTAAACTAAACTAGACGGGGTCGTTGGGTACCAAACTCTCGAAATGGTGTACATGATCAGACGAGCAAATTAGGAGCCTTCCGGTGCCACCTAACCACAGTAAATGGAATATGAATGCAAAATGGGCTAAAGTGATGCACGGTGCATAATGGCAACTCTAAACGAAACTAGATGGGGTCGTTGGGCACCAAATCACTCGAAATGGTGTATATGTTGAGACGAGCAAATTAGGAGCCTTCCGGTGCCACCTAACCACAGTAAACGGAATATGAGTGCAAAATAGGCAAAAGTGATGCACGGTGCATAACCGCAACTCTAAACGAAACTAGACAGGGCCGTTGGGCACCAAACCTCTCGAAATGGTGTATACGATGAGACGAGCAAATTAAGAGCCTTCCGGTGTCACCTAACCACAGTAAATGGAATATGAGTGCAAAATCGACGAAAGTGATGCACGGTGCAAAACGATAACGCTAAACTAAACTAGACGGGGTCGTTTGGTACCAAATGTCTCGAAATGGTGTACATTATTAGACGAGCAAATTAGGAGCCTTCTGGTGTCACTTAACCACAGTAAACGGAGTATGAGTGCAAAATCGGCTAAAGTGATGTACGGTGCATAACGGCAACTCAAAACGAAACTAGACGGCGTCGTTGGGCACCAAACCTCTCGAAATGGTATATACGATGAGACAACAAATTAGGAGCCTTTCGGTGTCACCTAACCACAGTGAACGGAATATGAGTGCAAAATCGGTAAAAGTGATGCACGATGGATAACGGCAACACTATACTAAACTAAACGGGGTCGTTGGCACCAAACCTCTCGAAATGGTGCACATGATGAGACGACCAAATTAGGAGCCTTTGGTGTCACCTAACCACAGTAAACTGAATATCAGTGCCAAATCGGCTAAAGTGATGCACGGTACATAACGGCAACTCAAAACGAAACTAGATGGCGTCGTTCGGCACCAAACCTCTCGAAATGGTGTATACGATGAGACGAGCAAATTGGAGCCTTTCGGTGTCACCTGACCATAGTAGACAGAATATTAGTGCAAAATCGGCAAAAGTGATGCACAGTGCATAATGACAACACTAAACTAAACTAGATGGGGTCGTTGGGCACCAAACCTCTCGAAATGGTGCACATGATGAGATGAGCAAATTAGGAGTCTTTCGGTGTCACCTAACCACAGTAAACGGAATATGAGTGCAAAATCGGCTAAAGTGATGCACGGTGCATAACAGCAACTCAAAACGAAACTAGACGGCATCGTTGTGGACCAAACCTCTCGAAAGGGTGTATACGATGAGACGAGCAAATTATGAGCCTTCCGGTGTCACCTAACCACAGTAAACGGAATATGAGTGCAAAATCGGCTAAAGTTATGCACGGTGCATAACGACAACTCTAAACGAAACTAGACGGGGTTGTTGAGCACCAAACCTCTAGAAATGGTGTATATGATGAGACGAGCAAATTAGGAGTCTT
Organism: Litchi chinensis; assembly: GCA_019925255.1. Lineage (NCBI taxonomy): Eukaryota > Viridiplantae > Streptophyta > Magnoliopsida > Sapindales > Sapindaceae > Litchi > Litchi chinensis. The sequence continues at coordinate 18,925,302 of CM034470.1, read as the reverse complement.
CCGGTGTCACCTAACCACAATGAACGGAATATGAGTGCAAAATCGGCTAAAGTGATGCACGGTGTATAACGGCAATTATAAACGAAACTAGATGGGGCCGTTGGGCACCAAACCTCTCGAAGTGGTGTATATGATGAGACGAGCAAATTAGGAGCCTTCGGGTGTCACCTAACCACAGTAAACGGAATATGAGTGCAAAATCGCCTAAAGTGATGCACGGTGCATAACGGCAACACTATACTAAACTAGACGGGGTCGTTGGGCACCAATGATAGGACCCTTCCCAGACCTTATCTATGCTCTTGTCTGGAGGATCCTGCCGGGCACTTCAACGGACTTATCGAGACCGACTTGTCGGGTCGAAGAAATCCGAGAAGCGAACCCTAACTTTCTTCAACCGGTTTACTCGTTTAAACTCAAAAATTCAGTTTTCCTTTAAACTAGTTGGGAGTGATAAAATTTTTCTCAACTTTTGTTTCAAATATTTTTATAAAATTTTCGGCAGCATAATGGCTGTATTTTTGATAAACCAAAATTTACCTGTCAAAAAATTTACACTTCGACTAAAACCTCAATTCCTCCCAACTTCTTTATTCCCAAACATGCACAATCAACACTCAATTCTCAATTTATAAATACAAACTTATGTAAAATATAACTAGATGCATCATATATATAAAATGCATGAATATTTACAAATATACAATTTCAAAATCTGAATATGTGTTTTTCAATTACATATCCATCTCATACATAAAGTTTTACATCATCACATGTCATAAATCGCCCACCTATATATACACAACAAAATGATGATGTCCTGTCGTCCGTGGTGGCACACAATGAAATATAAATAGCTACAAAATAAACAAACAAGTTAGTGCAACGAAGATATAATATCACATACACTAACATGACAATTTACCATTTGTTTTATGATTTCTTTCAAAACCCCCATGTATATCCTTTAAACATTCTAACCATCACAGGCGATTAGAACTAACGCCAACGTGAAGCTTACTAAGTTATCTCAACCACTACGTTACGGAATTTACTGCATCGCACGTAGGGCGCTAAAGCTTATCACTGAGCAACTACAATGCGGGATTTTCTGCATCGCAATTGTAGTGCTAAAACTCTGGGCAACTACGAGCGGAATTTTCTGCATCACCACATAGTGCCAAACTATAAAAATAGCCAACTACGTGCGGAATTGTCTGCATCGCAACGTAGCGCTTATACTTTCTATGAAACTGGGCAACTACGGACGGAATTTTCTGCATCGTCGCGTAGTGCTAACTTTTCTCTATTCTGAGCGACTACGGACGGAATTTACTGCGTCGTCACGTAGCGCTAAATCTCATTATATTTTAAGGAATATACATGGGTTTTAAAATTTACTTTTCAAGCGCTAAAGCATAAAACTCTTTATTTTTAAAACCTCTAAACACTTTTCTCATTTCATTCTTTTTACATACAACTTAACTATCATATTCATTACCAAACATCAATATTTACAAGAATTTGGAAAAGATCTTAAGTGGTGAACCACTTACCTCGAGGCCGCGTCAAGCGTCTCGACGAGGCTCCTGGACGCCGCTCACGTGCTCGTCACCTACACAACATGATCTCATCATTACTAGTGATAATTTGAAAAGTTGAGAATCTCAACTTCAAGGTTAATAATCTCAACTAAGACCCATTTTTCTTTATATAATCTCCTAACTTATTTCTAACTCAACCGAAACTCTCTAACTTCGATTTCTTTGTAAAAGTTTTACTTCTAGACCCCTAGGATCATCCCCATATGTTTCGTTTGGTCTCCAAAAGCTTAAAACAAAAAGTCAACTTTTTAATTATACGGTTGACCACGAAAAACAGAATTGAAACCAGCCATGGTTTCACCTCCGTTCCTTTTTCTAGCGTCTCCTTATCACATAACTAAGTCGCCCGTAAAGTTTCGTCGAGAAACTCCATCGTTTGCTATGTCAAATCTAAGGAAAACGTCCGTTTTGGACACTTTCGGGCGCAATTAAGTGCCCGTTTTGCAAACTCTTGGTTTCGGGTTAGCGACGCTAGATTTTATTCCATAACTAAGCTTCATTTAACTTATAATGATGAACCAAACTCAAACCATGCAATAAAAATTGCATTAGGATAGCCGTTTCACTTCTCAGAGCTCTAACGGCACTATTTTGTGCATAACTTGCACAATTTTTATCGGATTCGATCCGTTCCAAAACCTATAGTTTTCTATGGTTCCTAGGCATCATTTGAGGTGTAGAACACCCCCAAATAAGCCAAATATGGTCAGGTCTCTTCTAGCTCAAATTTGAGCTCGGGATTGACAAAATTGTTAAATCTAATTCTATTGAGCTTCTATCTTTCCCATATGCTTTCCTATCCTTTGCTAATCATTTTTATGCTCAAATTTGGGTTCAAAACCTCTAAATTTCAGAGCTTATTTACTGTCTAATATGGTCATAACACACACATAAACATTACTTGTTCATTTGAACACTAACAATTCACTCAAAACTTTCATCAACTAGGTTGTGTGTGTGAAAAACAGATTTTCGTTTCTATGATTCTCAGGCCTATAACAGCCCATAAATAAAACCCTAAGCTACCATTTACACCCACAAACCCATCCTCTTAGGTTATATAACAATCACTTAGGTTTTGACACCATTTCTAGTGCAAAACCTCCAACAATCTACCACAAAATTCTGCACAAACAATTTCAGCACACTGCTGAAATTTTTTATAAAGAAAAAGGAAGAGTAAGCCAATTTCTTACTTGGTTCTTGACTTAGAGAGTTGAGAGGGACTTGGGAGAGGGTTTAAAGAGAATATTTGAGGCTTGGATGGGCTGGAAAGGGGCTGTCTTCATCCACTTTTCCTTGCTGCCATTTCTGCCCTGCAGTGTGCTTGTTTGCTGTCTTCTTCTGGTGCTTCACTGTTTCAGCTGAGGGGATGCACGAAATTGGCTTTGGTTTGCTGAAAATTTTCAGCCAAGTGTTGCTTATATACTAGTTACACTTCTCTAATTTGCATTCTTGCCCCACCTCTTTTAAATTTCACACAACTTCCTCTCCATTTCTCTTTTCTTTTCACTGATGTCCAGTTTTATTTATTCTCTGGCAGCTGCTGTTTTCTTCTTTATTTCTCACCTATTTTCATCTTTTCTTGTTGAAATCTTGCTAAATGTTCATTATATATGATTAGCCTTCATGAAAATGGCACTTAAGTCTCATGTTTAACTTGTTTGGCCATCATTTTCTCTCCTCCTTTATTCTATACGGGAATCATTTTGTTTTTGAGTTTTATGGTAGCTTTGCACTCTTCACTTGTCTACTTGGCTTCTAAGTGTCTTGTTTATATATCTTATTGATGTTCTATGGAATATCAAGCTTGTCCTTTGATTTATTTTTGATTATCATCAATCTCTTATTTAAATCGCTTAATAGTTGTCCATTACTTACGAACAACAAATGTAAAAATTTTCTTAATCGTGAACTCAACATTTTATTTTCTTTAACTTGTCTCTTATCTATGGATGAATTACTTTACTCTTCATTGATCTTTTTCTTGTTAATTCGGTTGTTGTGAAACTCTAGAATGGCTTTCACAAAATCGATGAATCGATTTAGCTTAACACTAACTTGATTCTATTGTAATGTTACTTAATTTTTATAATTGACGAATTTTGTCGTCGATCTTAAGTTGATAAATCTCTAACGTCATGGAATTCAATTAATCTAATGTCGAGATTTATTTTACCTCTCTAATCCATCTTTTAACACTAAGAGGTTATAGATAGAGACTAGGGGTTTACACCAAACCTCTCGAAATGGTGTACATGATGAGACGAGCAAATTATGAGCCTTTCGGTGTTACCTAAGCACAGTAAACAGAATATCAGTGCAAAATCGACAAAAGTGATGCACGGTGCATAACGGCAACACTAAACTAAACTAGATAAGGTCGTTGGGTACCAAATCTCTTGAAAATGGTGTGCATGATGAGACGAGCAAATTAGGAGTCTTCCGGTGTCGCCTAACCATAGTAAACGGAATATGAGTGCAAAATCGGCTAAAGTGATGCACGGTATAACGGCAATTATAAACGAAACTAGATGGGGCCGTTGGGCACCAAACCTCTCGAAGTGGTGTATATGATGAGACGAGCAAATTAGGAGCCTTCGGGTGTCACCTAACCACAGTAAACGGAATATGAGTGCAAAATTGCCTAAAGTGATGCACGGTGCATAACGACAACTCTAAACGAAACCAGACGGCGTCGTTGGGCACCAAACCTCTCGAAATAGTGTATATGATGAGACGAGTAAATTAAGAGCCTTCGGGTGTCACCTAACCACAGTGAACGGAATATGAGTGCAAAATCGGCTAAAGTTGAGAAGACTCTTCCCAGACCTTATCTAAGCTCTCGTCTGGAGGATCCTGCCGGGCACTTCAACGGACTCCTCGAACCGACTCGTCGGATCGAAGACATCCGGGAAGCGATATTCCGGTTTACTCATTAAAACTTAGTGATTTGATTTTCTCTGTAACTGGTTGGGAGGGATAAACTTTTTCTTTGATTCTATTTCTTATTCATTTTATAAAAATTTCGGCAGCGTAACGGTTGCGTTTTTGATAAGCTAAAATTTTACTTGTCAAGAAAACAACACTTCAACTATTTCTGTAAACCTCCCAACTTCTTTATTCTCAATCATGCATCATTCATCACAGTTTCATAAGCATAAACAATTCATAAGATACATAAGTGCACCAAATGTATAAATGCAAGAATATTTATCACTTTTACAATCCCTACATCATTCAAATTCACAATATACACGATTAAATACATATACAAAATATATCCCAGCGTCTTGCGCGATTGCCCACCTATAGATATATATATAAGCAAAAGTCGGTCTCGTCCGGCGGTGGCACAAAATGAAAACAAACAAGCTACAAAACGAACAATAAGTTAGTGCGATAACATCATAGGATATCATATCACACACACTAACATACAATTTACAAGTCTTAAAATTTTCTTTAAAACTCTCCATGTATACCCTTGACTCGTTCTAACCATCACGGGCGATTTTAACTAACGCCAACGTGAAGCTTACTAATGCATCTCAACCACTACGTTACGGAATTTACTGCATCGTACGTAGGGCGCTAAACTATTCACTGAGCAACTACAATGCGGAATTCTTTGCATCGCAAATGTAGTGCTAAATCTCTAGACGACTACGAGCGGAATTTACTGCATCGCTTCGTAGTGCTAACTGTCAACTAACCAACTACGTGCGGAATTGTCTACATCGCAACGTAGCGCTATACTTTTCTATAAACTGAGCGATTACGGACGGAATTCTCTGCGTCGTCACGTAACGCTAAATCTCATAGCTTTTAAGGTGTACACATGGGTTTTCATAGTACATTTTTTAAGTGCAAAAACACAAATGTCACTAGTTTGAAAATCTTGAAATTTTCTCATTTCAAATTCTTTTCTTGACAACTTAACATTCATCTCAACTGCGATAGATCCCATAGGAATCTAAACTTCCAACTTAATACTTCAATAATAACAATCACATTCATTTTTCTTTAGTACTTAGCTAATATATTCATTTTGACATTAAAAGATTGACATGGAATCTAAGCAACTACAAGTGGCGAACCACTTACCTCAAGGCTGCGTCAAGCGTCTCGACGAGGCTCCTGGACGCTGCTCACGCGCTCGTCACCTACACAACATGATCTCATCATTACTATTAACAAAAACCTCCATTTCTCAACTATATGCTAGGAATTCCCAACTATGCCCAATTTTCTCTATATAGCTCTTAACTCGTTTCAAAATCAATCGAGACTCTTAAATCCCGATTTTTGTGGAAAATTTTTAGTTTTGGACCCCTAGGGATATCCCCACATGGTCCGTTTACTTGTCGGAGGCTTAAAACGAAAAATCACAATTTTATTTAAATGGACAGCCCTTGACAGAACAGACGATAACCTGCTGCTCGGGGCTCCGTTTTCCTTCGTTCTTTTTCCTACGGCTCACTTACACCACATTCTAGTCACACGACAAATTTCATTGAGAAATATTATCGTTTGCTAAGTCAAATCTAAGGAAAACATCCGTTTTGGACACTTTCGGGTGCGTTTTAGTGCATGTTTTGCAAACTCTTGGTTTCGGGTTAGCGACGCTAGTTTTTCTTCCACAACTAAGCTTCATTTAACTAATAATGACTAACTAAACTCATTTCATGCCATGAAAATTACATTAAGCTAGCCGTTTCACTTCTCAGAGCTCTAACGACACTATTTTGTGCATAACTTGCACAATTTTTATCGGATTCAATCCGTTCCAAAACCTATGGTTTTCTATGGTTCCTAGGCATCATTTGAGGTGTAGAACACCCCCATATAGGTCAGTTTTGGTCAGGTCTTCTCTAGCTCAAAAATTCCACTCGGGATTGCAAAAATTATCAAATTTGCTCTATTGATCTCTACATGCCTCTCTATGCTTTTCTATGCTTTTTCATGCCAAATTTTGAGTTCAAAACCATCTAAACTCAAGGCTATCTACTGCTCTTCAAGTCTTTAATGCTCACATAAATATAACTTTGTCATCCAAAGCTCTCAAACTCACTCACACTTTTTGTCAAATAGGTGGAGTGTGAGAAAAACTTATTTTCGTTTCTATTGTGAGCAAGGATATGGCAGCCCATATTTACACTCCTAAGCAATCATTAACACACAACAACTCAACCTTTAAGTCCCTACATCAATCACTTAGGGTTCTACATAAATTTCAAGCATAAACTTTCAACACAAGGCAGAAAATTCTGCACAAAAATTTCGGCATCCTACTTCTGTAAATTTCAGCAAGAAACAAGAAAAGTAAGAGGATATCTCACTTGATCTTTATTTGGAGGAGTGAGAGGGACTTGAGAGGGGTCTTAGAGGAGAGAGTTTGAGGCTTGGATGGGCAAGAATGGCTTTTCTTCTTCCATTTCTTCTGCTGGTCGTCCAGACCTCTGCAGAGCTGTCTCACTTTTCTGTTTTGCTTCGGTTCTGCTCCCTCTTCACAACCAGCTCTGTTCTGCTCTTGTTAGGCACGTCCAAGCTGCTGGTTGCTTCTTCTTTTCATGTCATCTTCTTCTCTTCTCATGGCCGTTCGCTTTTGCGCTTCTTCTCTCCGTCGATTCTGCTCTAGCTCACGACAGCAGCTGCGGTTTGTCTTTGGTTCACGGTTTCTGTTTGTTGAATGGCTGAAGGCTGCTGCTTTGCTTTGTTTTACACGACTTTCTCTTTTCATTTGCTGAAACATTTCAGCTAAGTATGATATTTATAGATCTCACCTTTCAAGAATTGCATTTCTTGCATCCATCTCTTCCAATTCACAAAAATCCTTCTCTTGTTTTACTTAATTGCTACTACACCCTTCATCCTTTATGGTTTTGAAGGTTTTGCTTCTATTTAATTTATTGGGCTATCACTTAAACTTATTCAATCACTTAGTAACACTTTATTACTTATATTTATTTATGCAATGAAGTTCTAACTTTCGAACTTGTCTACTTGTCAATTATATATATATATATATATTTCTCATTTGTGGAATCTAACTTTCCTCTTATCTAATTTTATTTTCTTTGATAGTTTTTACTTTTAATTGATTGGTTTATATATCTCATAAACATCTTATAGGATGTCAAGTTTTTCTCTTGATCACTTGACTCTCTCTTTTTAACGAATTTTAATTTGATTATCATTTACTAACATCTTGAATTTCTTGACTTAGATTTTCATTGGGATGTTACTAAACTTTTTAATACGACGAATTTCGTCGTATTCTAAATGAATAAATTTCGGAGGCTATGAAATTAAATTAATTAAACGTAGAGAGTTATATTTTATCTCTCTAACTTAATTTCTAACGTTGGGACTTTAGAAGTCGGAGCTAGGGGTTTACAATTTCTTCCCCCCTTCTAAAAATTTCGCCCTCGAAATTTAAATTGCGCACCTTATTCAAATAACTGAGGGTATTGGGCATGCATCTGTGCTTCGGGCTCCCTTCCGGTGTCACTTAACCACAGTAAACGGAATAAGAGTGCAAAATCGATTAAAGTGATGCACGGTGCATAACAAAAACTCAAAACGAAACTAGACGACATTGTTGGGCACCAAACCTCTCGAAATGGTGTATACGATGGAGACGAGCAAATTAGGAGCCTTCCAGTGTCACCTAACCACAGTAAACGGAATATGAGTGCAAAATCGGCAAAAGTGAGGCACAGTGCATAACCGCAACTCTAAACGAAACTAGACGGGGCCGTTGGGCACAAACCTCTCGAATTGGTGTATACGATGAACCGAGCAAATTAGGAGCCTTCCGGTGTCACCTAAACCACAGTAAATGGAATATGAGTGCAAATACGCCTAAAGTGACACACGGTGCATAACGACAACTCTAAACAAAACTAGATGGCGTCGTTGGGCATCAAACCTCTCGAAATGGTGTATATGATGAGACGAGCAAATTAGGAGCTTTCCGTGTCACCTAACCACAGTAAACAGAATATGAGTGCAAAATCGGTAAAAGTGATGCACGATGCAAAACAGCAACACTAAACTAAACTAGACGGTCGTTGTTGGGTACAAACGTCTCGAAATGTGTGTACATGATGAGACGAGCAAATTAGGAGCCTTCCGGTGTCACCTAACCACAATAAACGGAATATGAGTGGAAAATCGGCTATAGTGATGTACGGTGAATAACGGCAACTCAAAACAAAACTACACGGCATTGGGCACCAAACCTCTCGAAATGGTGTATATGATGAGACGAGCAAATTAGGAGCCTTCCGGTGTCACCTAACCATAGTAAAGGAATATGAGTGCAAAATCGGCAAAAGTGATGCACGGTGCATAACGGTAACTCTAAACGAAACTAGACGGCGTCGTTGGGCACCAAAACTCGCGAAATGGTGTATATGATGAGACGAGCAAATTAGGAGCTTTCCGGTGTCACCTAACCATAGTAAACGAAATATGAGTGCAAAATCGGTAAAGTGATGCACGGTGCATAACGACAACACTAAACTAAACTAGACGGGGTCGTTGGGTACCAAACGTCTCGAAATGGTGTACATGATGGGACGAGCAAATTAGGAGCCTTCCGGTGTCACCTAAACACAGTAAACAGAATATGAGTGCAAAATCGGCAAAAGTGATGCACGGTGCATAACGGCAACTCTAAACGAAGCTAGACGGGGCTGTTGGGCACCAAACCTCTCGAATTGGTGTATACGATGAAACGAGTAAATTAGGAGCCTTCCAGTGTCACCTAACCACAGTAAAGGAATATGAGTGCAAAATCGTCTAAAGTGATGCACGGTGCATAACGGCAACTCTAAACGAAACTAGACGGCGTCGTTGGGCACCAAACCTCTCGAAAATGTGTATATGATGAGACGAGCAAATTAGGAGCCTTCCGGTGTCTCCTAACCATAGTAAACGGAATATGAGTGCAAAATCGGCAAAAGTGATGTACGGTGCATAACGGTAACTCTAAACGAAACTAGACGGGTCGTTGGGCACAAAACTCGCGAAATGGTGTATATGATGAGACGAGCAAATTAGGAGCTTTCCGTGTCACCTAACCACATTAAACGAATATGAGTGCAAAATCGGCAAAAGTGATGCACGGTGCATAACGACAACACTAAACTAAACTGGACGGGGTCATTGGGTACCAAACGTCTCGAAATGGTGTACATGATGAGACGAGCAAATTAGGAGCCTTTCGGTGTCACCTAATCACAATAAACGAAATATGAGTGGAAAATCGGCTAAAGTGATGCACGGTGAATAACGGCAACTCAAAACGAAACTAGACGGCGTAGGGGCACCAAACCTCTCGAAATGGTGAATATGATGAGACGAGCAAATTAGGAGCCTTCCGGTGTCACCAACCATAGTGAACAGAATATGAGTGCAAATCGGCAAAAGTGATGCACGGTGCATAACGGCAACTCTAAACGAAGCTAGACGGGGCCGTTGGGCACCAAACCTCTCGAAATGGTGTATATGATGAGATAAGCAAATTAGGAGCCTTCCGGTGTCACCTAACCACAGTAAACGGAATATCAGTACAAAACCGGCAAAAGTGATGCACGGTGCATAACGCAACACTAAACTAAACTAGATGGGGTCGTTGGGTAGCAAACCTCTCAAAATGGTGTATATGATGAGACGAGCAAATTAGGAGCCTTCCGGTGTCACACATAACCACAGTAAACGGAATATGAGTGCAAAATCGGATAAAGTGATGCACGGTGCATAACGGCAACTCTAAACGAAACTACATGGGGCCGTTGGCCACCAACCTCTCGAAATTGTGTATATGATGAGACGAGCAAATTAGGAGCCTTCCGGTGTCACCTAACCACAATAAACGGAATATGAGTGGAAAATCGGCTAAAGTAAAGTGATGCACGTGCATAACGGCAACTCTAAGCGAAACTACGTGGGGTCGTTGGCACCAAAACCTCTCGAAATGGTGTATATATGATGAGACGAGCAATTAGGAGCCTCCGGGTGTCACCTAACCACAGTAAAAGGAATATGAGTGCAAAATCGGCTAAAGTGATGCACGATGCATAACGGCTACTCTAAATGAAACTAGACGGTGCAGTTGGGCACCAAACCTCTCTAAATGGTGTGTACGATGAGAGACGAGGAAATTAGGAGCCTTCGGGGTCACCTAACCACGGTAAACGGAATATGAGTGCAAAATCGGATAAAGTGATGCACGGTGCATAACGGCAACACTAAACTAAACTAGACGGGGTCCTTGGGTACCAAACGTCTTGAAATGTGTTGTACATGATGAGACGAGCAAATTAGGAGCCTTCCGGTGTCACCTAACCACAGTAAAACGGAATATAAGTGCCAAATCGACTAAAGTGATGCACGGTGCATAACGGAACTCTAAACGAAACTAGATCGGGCCGTTGGGCACCAAACCTCTCGAAAATGGTGTATACGATGAAACGAGCAAATTAGGAGCCTTCGGTGTCTGTCACCTAACCACAGTAAATGGAATATGAGTGCAAATCGGCAAAAGTGATGCACGGTGCATAACCGCAACTCTAAACGAAACTAGACGGGGCCGTTGGGCACCAAACCTCTCGAATTGGTGTATACGATGAGACGAGCAAATTAGGAGCCTTCCGTGTCACCTAACCACAGTAAATGGAATATGAGTGCAAAATCGGCTAAAGTGATGCACGGTGCTAACGGCAACTCTAAACGAAACTAGACGGCGTCGTGGGCCCCAAACCTCTCGAAATGGTGTATATGAAGAGACGAGCAAATTAGGAGCTTTTCGGTGTCACCTAACACAGTAAACGGAATATGAGTGCAAAATCGGCAAAAGTGATGCATGGTGCATAACGGCAACTCTAAACTAAACTAGACGAGGTCGTTGGGTCACCAAACCTCGAAATGTGTGTACATGATGAGACGAGCAAATTAGGAGCCTTCCGGTGTCACCTAACCACAGTAAACGGAATATGAGTGGAAAATCGGTTAAAGTGATACACGGTGAATAACGGCAACTCAAAACGAAACTACACGGCGTAGGGGCACCAAACCTCTCGAAATGGTGTATATGATGAGACGAGCAAATTAGGAGCCTTCCGGAGTCACCTAACCATAGTAAACGGAATATGAGTGCAAAATCGGCAAAA
>CM034470.1:18651976-18913017 GCA_019925255.1 Litchi chinensis | reverse complement strand
GAGTGATAGCTTATACTTCAAGACAGTTAAAGAAGCATAAAGTAAACTATCCAACGCACGACTTGAAGTTAGCGACTGTAGTGTTCGCTTGAAGGATTTGGAGGCATTACCTCTATGGAGTACCCTGCAGGATCTTTACAGATCACAAAAGCCTGTTGACAGGACCCTTCCCAGACCTTATCTATGCTCTTGTCTGGAGGATCCTGCCGGGCACTTCAACGGACTTATCGAGACCGACTTGTCGGGTCGAAGAAATCCGAGAAGCGAACCCTAACTTTCTTCAACCGGTTTACTCGTTTAAACTCAAAAATTTAGTTTTCCTTTTAAACTATTTGGGAGTGATAAAATTTTTCGCGATTCTCTTTCAAATATTTTTATAAAATTTTTGGCAGCATAACGGCTGCATTTTTGATAAACCAAAATTTTACCTGTCAAGAAAATAACACTTCAACTAAAATCTCAATTCCTCCCAACTTCTTTATTCCCAAACATGCAATAATCATCATCATATTTCCACAAACATGCCACATCAACACTCAATTCTCAATTTATAAGTACAAACTTACAAACTCAAGTAGAATATATCTAGATGCATCATATATATAAAATGCATGAATATTTACAAATATACAATTTCAAAATATGACTATGTGTTTCTCAATTACATATCCATTTCATACATAAGTTTTACATCATCACATGTCATGAATCTCCCACCTATATATACCCAACAAAATGGTGACGTCCTATCGTCTGCGGTGGCACACCACGAAATATAAATAGCTACAAAATAAACAAACAAGTTAGTCTAACGAAAATATAACATCACATATACTAACATGACGATTTATCATTTGTTTTATGATTTCTTTCCAAAACCCCCATGTATATCCTTTAAATGTTCTAACCATCACGGGCGATTAAAACTAACGCCAACGTGAAGCTTACTAAGTCATCTCAACCACTACGTTACGGAATTTACTGCATCGCACGTAGGGCGCTAACGCTTATCACTGAGCAACTACAATGCGGGATTTTCTGCATCGCAATTGTAGTGCTAAAACTCTGGGCAACTACGAGCGGAATTTACTGCATCGCCAAGTAGTGCCAAACTGTATAAATAGCCAACTACGTGCGGAATTGTCTGCATCGCAACGTAGCGCTTATACTTTCTATGAAACTGAGCAACTGCGGACGGAATTTTCTGCATCGTCGCGTAGTGCTAACTTTTCTCTAACCTGAGCGACTACGGACGGAATTTACTGCATCGTCCCATAGCGCTAAATCTCATTATATCTTAAGGAATATACATGGGTTTTAAAACTACATTTACTTAGTGCCAAAAGCACAAAACTAACTCATTTTGAAACTTCTGAAAACTCTCATTTCAACTATTTTCTTTTTAGATTACTTAACTACCATTTTCATTATCAACATCAACCAATTACATGAAATTGAAAGAGATCTTAAGTGGCGAACCACTTACCTCGAGGCCGCGTCAAGCGTCTCGACGAGGCTCCTGGACGCCGCTCACGTGCTCGTCACCTACACAACATGATCTCATCATTACTAGTGATAAATTTGAAAAGTTGAGAATCTCAACTTCAAGGTTAATAATCTCAACTAAGATCCATTTTTTTTCTATATAATCTCCTAACTTGTTTCTAACTCAACCGAAACTCTCTAACTTTGATTTCTTTGTAAAAGTTTTACTTCTAGACCCCTAGGATCATCCCCATATGTTTCGTTTGGTCTCCAAAAGCTTAAAACAAAAAGTCAACTTTTTAATTAAACGGTTGACCAAAAAAAACAGAATTGAAACCAGCCATGGTTTCACCTCCGTTCCTTTTTCTAGCGTCTCCTTATCACATAACTAAGTCGCCCGGAAAATTTCGTCGAGAAACTCCATCGTTTGCTATGTCAAATCTAAGGAAAACGTCCGTTTTGGACACTTTCGGGGCAATTAAGTGCCCGTTTTGCAACCTCTTGGTTTTGGGTTAGCGACGCTAGATTTTATTCTATAACTAAGCTTCATTTAACTTATAATGATGAATCAAACTCAAACCATGCAATAAAAATTGCATTAGGATAGCCGTTTCACTTCTCAGAGCTCTAACGGCGCTATTTCGTGCATAACTTACACAATTTTTATCGGATTCGATCCGTTCCAAAACCTATGGTTTTCTATGGTTCCTAAGCATCATTTGAGGTGTAGAACACCCCCAAATAAGCCAAATATGGTCAGGTCTCCCCTAGCTAAAAATTCAGCTCGGGATTGACAAAATTGTTAAAACCAATTCTATTGAGCTTCTATCATTCCTATATGCTCTCCTATGCTTTTCTAATCATTTTTATGCTCAAACTTGGGTTCAAAACCTCTAATTTCAGAGCTTATTTACTGTCTAATATAGTCACAACACACACATAAACATTACTTGTTCATTTGAACACTAACAATTCACTCAAAACTTTAATCAACTACTTGGTGTGTGTGTGAGAGTTGATTTTGTTTTCACTTAAATCAAATATGTGGCAGCCATAAATAAAACCCTAGACTACCTCTTACACCCAACAACATGTTATTTAAAGTTCATCATCATCTAGTTGGGGTTCCACACTTAATTGAAGTGTAGAACACCAACACAACAAAAAAATTTCTGCCCAGAAAATTTCCAGCAGCTCTACTGCATTTTTAAACACAATAAAGAGGAGATCATATGATATCTTACTTGGTACTTGACTTAGAGGATTGAGAGGACTTAGAAGAGGGTTTAGAGAGAGAGGTTAGGGGTTCAGAAGGGCTGGATGGGCTCTCCTCCTTCCACTTTTCCCTGCTGCAGTTCCTGCCTTGCAGTGTGCTTGTCTGCTGCTCTGTTCTGGTGCTTCACTGTTGCAGCTGAATGGAGGCACGAAAATGGGTTTTGTTTGCTGAAAAATTTCACCCAAGTGTTGCTTATATACTACTCTTACTTCTCTAATTTGCATCCTTGCCCCATCTCTTTTTAATTTCGCACAATTCCTCTCCATTTCTCTTTTCTTTTCACTGCTGCCAGCTTTGTTCTCTTTTATGGTAGTTGCTGTTTTCTTCTTTGTTTCACACTTATTTTCATCTTTTCTTGTTGAAATCTTGCTAAATGTTCAATATATATCATTAACCTTCATAAAAATGGCACTTAAGTCTCATTTTTAATTCGTTTGACCATCGTTTTCCCTCATCATCCATTCTATACAGGATTTGGTTTTGTTTTTGATTTTTATGATAGCTTTGCATTCTTCACTTGTCCACTTGGCCTCTAAGTGTCTTGTTTGTATATCTTATTAATGTTCTATGGACTATCAAGCTTGTCCTTTGATTTATTTTTGATTATCATCAATCTCTTATTTAAATCGCTTAATAGTTGTTCATTACTTACGAACAACTAATGTAAAAATTTTCTTAATCGTGCACTCAACATTTTATTTTCTTTAACTTGTCTCTTATCTATGGATGAATTACTTTACTCTTCATTGATCTTTTTCTTGCTAATTCGGTTGTTGTGAAACTCTAGAATGATGTTCACGAAATCGATGAATTGATTTAGCTTAACACTAACTTGATTCTATTGTAATGTTACTTAACTTTTATAATTGACGAATTTCGTCGTCAATCTTAAGTTGATAAATCTCTAATGCCATGACATTCAATTAATCTAATGTAGAGATTTATTTTACCTCTCTAATCCATCTTTTAACACTAAGAGGTTATAGATCGAGACTAGGGGTTTACACCTGTAGTATCTGTTCTTGCAAAAAGAGCTGAATATGAGACAGAGAAGGTGGATCAAGCTCATCAAAGACTATGATTGCACCATTGAATACCACCCGGGTAAAGCAAACGTGGTGGCAGATGCACTAAGTAGGAAGCCCACTAGTTCCTTAGCTCGGTTAAAAGCCGAGTATCTGTCGATGCTAATAGAGTTGAGATCTATGGGGGTCAATTTGGAGACGACAGAGTCAGGTGCTTTACTAGCAGCTTTCCATGTTCGTCCAGTGTTGGTGGACTGAGAAACAAAATAGAGGCTGGGCAGCAAAGCAACTTCACCTTGCGAGGTGACAAAACACTAGTCTTGGAACAAAGATTATGTGTGCCAAATGTAGCAGAGTTGAAGAAAGAAATCATGGAAAAAGCCCACTTCTCGGCATACACTATGCATCCAAGGAGTACTAAAATGTATCAGACTCTGAGAGACCACTACTGGTGGAGAGGCATGAAAAGAGAGACAGCAGAGTTCGTATCTAAGTGTTTGACCTGCCAGCAGATTAAAGTTGAGCATTAGAAGCCAACAGGTTTATTACAGCCTCTATCCATTCCAGAGTAGAAGTGGGAAAGGATCATGATGGATTTCATGATAGGACTTCCCATAACACAGAGCGGGCATGACGCCATTTGGGTGATAGTCGACGGATTGACAAAGTTTGCTCATTTTCTAGCCATCAGAAACAATTATTCCCTGGAAAGATTTGCACAAATATATGTAGATGAGATTGTGAGGCTGCATGGCGCTCCAGTGTCCATTGTATGGGATAGAGATCCTCGGTTTGCTTCGAGGTTTTGGCCGAAGTTGCAAGACGCTATAGGCACTAGATTGAACTTCAGTACTGCTTTTCACCCACAAACAGATGGCCAATCAGAGAGAACCATCCAGACCCTCGAAGATATGTTAAGAGCGTGTGTAATGGAATTTAAAGGATGCTGGGATAATTACCCAGCATTAATCGAGTTCGCCTACAACAATAGCTATCAGTCCACCATTGGAATGGCATCGTATGAGGCGTTGTATGGCAGAAAGTGCAGAACCCCAATTTGTTGGGACGAAGTGGGTGAGAGAAGATTGATTGGCCCAGAAATTGTCCAAGATACGACCGAAAAAGTAAATGTGATAAGAGAACGGTTGAAGATAACAAACGACAGGCAGAAAAGCTATACGGACAATTGAAGACGAGATTTAAAGTTTGAAGTGGGTGATAGAGTATTCCTATAGGTCTCACCCTGGAAGGGTATTTTGAGATTTGGGAAACGTGGAAAGTTGAGCCCACGATACATAGGCCCATATTAGATAGTGGACAAGGTGGGTGAAGTGGCTTATCGATTGAAGCTGCCGCTAGATCTAGCCAACATCCATGATGTGTTCCTTGTTCCATGCTTCGCAAGTATATTGCTGACCCTTCACATGTTCTGAAAGAACAACCAGTCCAATTGAAGGAGAACTTGACCTACGAGGAACAGCCAGTGGAGATTCTAGATCGTAGAGATCAAGTGCTGCGTAATAAAGTGATTCCACTAGTAAAGGTGTTGTGGTGAAATCACGGGTCAGAAGAGACTACTTGAGAGCCTGCAGAGTAGATGCGCACTCAGTATCCTCACTTGTTTGAGTCAGATAAGCAATTTAAAATTTCGAGGACGAAATTTTTATAAGGGGGGAAGAAATTGTAAACCCGTAGTCTTGATTCTTAATGTTTTAGTGTTGAAAACTAAATTATGAAGTTTAAGTAATAAATCTAGTTAGTGTTAATTCAAACTGAGTTATCGAAGAGCGAACACTCGTTCGAGAATTTTACAATGATTAATTTAGTAAGAAAAAAGGTCAAAGAAGAGTAAAATAATTCATCCATAAAGAATAGACAAATTAAAGAAAACAAAATGAGTGAGTGAACAATTAAGAATTTTACTACAAAATTGTTCATAAGTAATGGATAATTACTAAGTGATTAAATAAGAAATTAATGATAGTCAAAACAAACCAAGGGGGGACAAGCTTGGCAATATATGAAATCTTAATGAAGTATATACACAACACATAGAGCGAAATTGAAACACAAATGAAAATGAAGAAGCAAAGCTGCCAGAAAATTTAAAGAAGGAGTGCCATGAGAAGTAGAAAGAATAGAGAGGAAGTGGCGTGAAATTTAAAAGAAATGGGGCATGAAGGCAATTTAGGAAAGTGTTAGTAGTATAAATAAAACACTTAGAGTCAAATTTGGGAAGAAAAAAGCAAGAAGTCGTGCATAACAAAAGTAGAACAAATCTGTCGTAAGAAGAAGGAGCAGAACCGTGAAGGCAGAAACTTGGCAGCAAGGTGGAGAAGAAAAGAGAAAAGAAGGATCATCCAAGCAACCATCCAAGCTTTAAACCACCTCTCTAGGACCTCTTCCAAGTCCCTCTCACTTCTCTAAACAAGAACCAAGTGAGATCTCATCTCTTTTCTCCCTTATACTTGCTGAAATTGAAATCTAAATGAGTAGGTGATAGTTTTGGTTGTTGTGAGTTGTGATGGGAGTTCTACACTTCAAATAAGTGTAGAACCCTAACTAGATGATGTAGAGATTTAAATGACAAGTTTTTGTGTGTTAATGGTAGCTTAGGGTTGTAAATAAGGGCTGTCATACACTTGATACAAGTGGAAATAAAATCAGTTTTCATGAACTCTACCTATTTGACAAAAGTTTTGAGTGAGTTGTGAGTGTTTAAATGAAAAAGTAGTATTTGTGTGTGTGTAAAGGATATGAATACCAGTAAGATACCTTTGAAATTTGGTGGTTTTGAACTCAAATTTAAGCATGATTGAGGTTAGAAAAGCATAGAAAAGCATGTAGAAGTGATGGAAGTTCAAAAGAGCTAGTTTAGACAATTTTACAATCCCGAGTTCAAATCTAGAGATAGAGATAACCTGGGCAAGTCTGATGTATATGGGGTTGTTCTACACCTCAAATGATGGCTAGGAGTCATAGAAAACCATAGGTTTCGAAACGGATTGATTCCGTTAAAAATTGCTCAAGTTACGGTCAAAATAGTGCCGTTAGGAGTCGATAGGTGAAATAGCTATGCAAATGCAATTTTTATTGCATGGAGTAAATTTAGTTGATCATAATTAGTTAAAAGAAGCTTAGATACGAAAGAAAAACTAACGTCGCTCATCCGACACGGGAAAGTGCACAAAAAAAGTGTTCGAAACCGGGCGTTTTTATTAGATTTGATATAGTAAATGATAGAATTTTTCAACAAAATTTTTCGTGTGACCAGAATGTGAGATAAGTGAATGGTAGGAAAAAGAATGAAGGAAAACGGAGTCCCGAGCAAGGTGCTGTGTCGCATTCTGTTTTGGGGTATCGAATGAGGCTTAATTTTGTGATTTTTCGTTTCGGGCCTCTAAAAGTTATACGGGCTGCGTGAGGGTGTCCCTAGGGGTCTAAAACTAAAACTTTTATGAAGAAATCGGAATTAGGAAGCCTCGGTTAAGTTAGAAGTGAGTAGAGAAAGTTAGAGTCAAAAAGTGTATTGTATTGAATTGTTAAAGTTTAAAAGCGATGTGTGTGTATTTTATGAAGCGTATTTTAAATACGAAAGTGATGTGTAGGTGAAGAGCAAGCTACCGAGGTACATGAGTCTTGTGGAGGCGCTTGACACGGATTGCACGACTTTGAGGTAAGTGTTTCGACACTTACGGTTGTTTTAAATTCTAGTTCAATTTATGACTATTGTGTTAAATGAAAATAAAGAATGTTTTTTTTTAACTTTCAAGATTCAGAGTTTGAGTATGTGGATTTCTTATGGAATCCATAAAATAATTAAAATCAATGCTATGTTATTCCTAAAAAGAATTAGAGCAATAGAGTTTTTAAAAGTTCCAAAATTAATTAGTTTTGTGCTTTTGCACTTAATAAATCTAGTTTTACAAACCCATGTATATGTCTTAAGAGTTTATGAGATTTAGTACTACGTGACCACGCAGAAAATTTCGTCCATAGTCGCTCAGAGTATAGAGAAGTCAGCACTATGCGACGATGTAGAAAATTCCATCCGTAGTTACTCATTTCTACTAGAAAGTATAGCGTTACATTGGGACGCAGACAATTCCACACGTGGTTGGTTATTTTATAGTTTGGCACTACGTGGTGATGCAGTATATTCCGCTCGTAGTCGCCTAGAGTTTTAGCACTACAATTACGATGCAGATGTAAACTCCTAGCTCCGACTTCTAAAGTCCCAACGTTAGAAATTCAGTTAGAGGGATAATATATAACTCTCTACGTTTAATTGATTTAATTCCATAGCCTCCGAAATTTATTCATTTAGAATACGACGAAATTCGTCGTATTAAAAAGTTTAGTAACGTCCCAATGAAAATCCAAGTTAGGAGATCCAAGAATTTAGTAAAGGCTAATCGAATTAAAATTCGATTAGAAAGAGAGAGTCAAGATCAATAAAACAAGCTTAGCATTTTTAAAATAAATTCTAACGAGACGAGATTTAAAATCAAATGAGAAACGAATTAAACACGGGAGACTAAGAGGGGTGTTGCCATGAGAGAGCTTCAAGAAAATGAGATGAGAATGAAATTAAAGAGAGTTGGGGCAAGATGTAAATAACAATAGTTGATGAGTATAAATGACAACACTTGGCTGATTTTTTTCGGCAAAAACAGCCCAATTCAGTCATTCAGCCGAGAGACAGAGAACAGTCGAGAAAAGGGCAGAAAATTCGCGAGAAAGAAAGAAGAGAGTAGCGTGAACCAGAAGAGAAGGCCAAGAGGAGAAGAGAAGGGCTGAAGGAAGAAGAAAGGAGAAGCAAACTGCTGCTGGTCGAGCAAGGAGGCAGCAACAGCAGCTGTGGACGCGAGCAGAACCTCTCGCACAACAGTGCAGGTCGCGAGTTCGAGCAGCTCGCGTGAGGGGGATTCCTGGCTGCGAACTGCAACAGCTGGACAGCCAAGGATGAGGGAGGAGGTGCTCTAGCCGTTGTTGGACGTGGGAGGTGCGAACAGAGGCAGAACCAGACAAGCAGAACACGAGCTGGTCGCAAGCACACCCGCGAGCAGAACCGCGACAAGGCTGGTCGGCCAGGAGAGAAAGGGGAAGAACCACCACCCAAGTTTCCTTCCAAGCCCTCAAACATCCTTCTTAGACTCTTCTCAACTCCTTAAGCCAAGACCAAAGTAAGATTTCAGCTCTATTTTCTTTGATATTCTGCAGAAACGAAAATGGTGACAGTTGTGAAATTGTTGTTAAATTGTTGGATGATTGCTCTTCAACTCTTGTTAGAACTTTATGTGAGTGTTATGAAATCTTAAATGATGATTGTTGTGTGTAATTGATGCCATAAAAGATGTAAATATGGGCTGTCATATGTACAAACGAGATAGAAACCGAAAATGGTGTTTATGCACACCAAGTGGTTGATAGAAGTTGTGAGTAAAGTTTGAGCAATAAATTGATCAAATTAGAGTTATGTATGTATTAGAGACTTGAAGGGCAGTAGCTAGACCTTGAAATTAGATGATTTTGAAACCAATTTTGAGCCTTAAAAAGGTTAAAAAAGTTAGAAGAGTTAGAGTTGCAAAAAGGGGAAAATTTGACAATGTTGGTGAACCCGAGCTCAAATTTGAGTTAGAGGAGACCTGAGCATATTTGACTTCTTTAGGGGTGTTCTACACCTCAAATGATGCCTAGGAACCATAGAAAACCATAGGTTTTGGAACGGATTGAATCCGATAAAAATTGTGCAAGTTATGCACAATATAGTGCCGTTAGAGCTCTGAGAAGTAAAACGGTTAGCTTAATGTAATTTTTATGGCATGAAATGAGTTTAGTTAGTCATTATAAGTTAAATGAAGCTTAGTTGTGGAAGAAAAACTAGCGTTGCTAACCCGAAACCAAGAGTTTGCAAAACGTGCATTAAATTGCACCCGAAAGTGTTCAAAACGGATGTTTTCCTTAGATTTGACATAGCAAACGATAATATTTCTTAATGAAATTTGTCGTGTGACTAGAATGTAATATAAGTG
Source organism: Litchi chinensis (assembly GCA_019925255.1). Classification (NCBI taxonomy): domain Eukaryota; kingdom Viridiplantae; phylum Streptophyta; class Magnoliopsida; order Sapindales; family Sapindaceae; genus Litchi; species Litchi chinensis. Next base: position 18,903,196 of record CM034470.1, on the reverse strand, counting down.
AGCCATAGGAAAAAGAACAAAGGAAAACGGAGCCCCGAGCAGCAGGTTATCGTCTGTTCTGTCAAGAGCTGTCCATTTTAAATAAAATTATGATTTTTCGTTTTAAGCCTCCGACAAGTAAACGGACCGTGTGGGGATATCTCTAGGGGTCCAAAACTAAAACTTTTTCACAAAAATCAGTATTTGAGAGTCTCGGTTGAATTAGAAACGAGTTAGGAGTTATATAGAGAGAATTGGGCATAGTTGATAATTCCTAGCATATAGTTGAGAAATAGAGGTTTTTGTTAATAGTAATGAAGAGAAAATGTTGTGTAGGTGACGAGCACATGAGCGGCGTCCAGGAGCCTCGTTGAGACGCTTGACGCGGAGCGACGCGGCCTTGAGGTAAGTGGTTCGCCACTTGACTTCTTTTTCAATTTCATGAAATCACTTGATGTTTTAAAATAAATATGGTAGTAAGCAATAAAAGAAAATGAGAATGCTTTCGTATATAAATGTCAAATTGTGAGTGTATAGGTTCCTATGGATCCTATATGAGAATAGAAATTGATACTCAGTTGCTGTTAAAAGAGAATGAAAGTAGAAAAGTATTTAGAGGTTTTGAAACTATAGAGTTTTGTGCTTTGGCACTAGAAAAATTAATAATAAAACTCATGTGTACACCTTAAAAGCTATGAGATTTAGCGTTACGTGACGACGCAGAGAATTCTGTCCGTAATCGCTCAGTTTATAGAAAAGTATAGCGCTACGTTGCGATGCAGACAATTCCGCACGTAGTTGGTTAGTTGACAGTTAGCGCTACGAAACGATACAGTAAATTCCACTCGTAGTCGTTTAGAGATTTAGCACTACATTTGCGATGCAGAGAATTCCGCATTGTAGTTGTTCAGTGAATAGTTTAGTGCCCTACGTACGATGCAGTAAATTCCGTAACGTAGTGGTTGAGATGCATTAGTAAGCTTCACGTTGGTGTTAGTTAAAATCGCCCGTGATGGTTAGAACGAGTCAAGGGTATACATGGAGAGTTTTAAAAAAAATTTTAAGACTTGTAAATTATATGTTAGTATGTGTGATATGATATCCTATGATGTTATCGCACTAACTTGTTGTTCGTTTTGTAGCTTGTTTGTTTTCATTTCGCGCCACCGCCGGACGAGACCGACTTTTGCTTTATATATATAGCTATAGGTGGGCAATCGCGAAAGACGCTTAGAAACATTTTGTATATATATTTAATCATGTATATTTTGAATTTGTAAAATGTAAATATATTCATGCATACTACATATATATGATTCATATATGTATACTTGACATTTATTTATTGTTGATGCTTATGGAAATGTGATGAGTATTGCATGATTGTGGATAAAGAAGTTGGGAGGTTTTCAGAAATAGTCGAAGTGTCATTTTATTCACAGGTGAAATTTTTGGTTTATAAAAAACACAGCTGTTATGCTGCCGAAATTTTTATAAAATGAAATTAAAATAGAAAAAAAAAAGTTTATCCCTCCCAACCAGTAACAGATAAAATCAAATCATTAAGTTTTAACGAGTAAACCGGATACAGAAAGATAGGGTTCGCTTCCCGGATGTCTTCGATCCGACGAGTTGGTTTCGAGGAATCCGTTGAAGTGTCTGGCAAGATCCTCCAAACGAGAGCTTAGATAAGGTCTGGGAAGGGTTCTATCAGCAGAAAATTCCGCGTTGTAGTTGCTCAGTTATGAGAGTTATCACCTTATGTGTGATGCAGTAAATTCTGTAACGTAGTGGTTGAGATATCTCGGTAGCTTCATGTTGGCGTTAGTTATAATCGTCCATGATGGTTAGATTGTTTCGAGGGTATACATGGGGGTTTTTGAAAGAAATTGTAAAATTTGAATATGTTGTAAATTGCTACATTAGTACATGTTATATTACATTGACTTGTTGCACTAACTTGTTTATTTGTTGTATAGCCTATTTACATTCCATTGAGTGCTACTGTGGACGAGACGACGACATTTTGTTTTATATATATATAGGTGGGCGACTCATGAAATGTGATGATGTAAATCGTGTGTATGTGATGAATATGTAAATTGTGGAAAAGTAATTGTATTTTGAAGTGTATGATTGTAAATATTTATGCATTTTCACATATGATATATTATATGCATACTGTGGATTGAGATTAATGCCTACTGTTGTGAAAAAAAAAGTGTAAATCATGCATGATTGTGAATAAAGAAATTGGGAGAAAATGAAATTATAGTCGAAGTATTGTTTATTCGTAGGTGAAATTTTGGATTTGTTAAAAATGCAATCGTTATGCTACCGAAATTTTTATAAAACCATTTTGAAATAAAATCGCGAAAAATTTTATTGCTCCCAATTGTTTTAAAGAAAGCCAAATTCTTAAGTTTAAACGAGTAAACCGGCTAAGAAAGTTAAGGGTCTGCTTCTCGGGTTTCTTCAATCCGACGAGTCGGATTTAGGAAGTCTATTGAAGTGCCCGGCAGGATCCTTCAGACGAGAGCCTAGATAAGGTCTAATTTGGGTCCTGTCACTGCTTGTCTTGCGACGGCGATGAAGGAGGACGAAGATTGAACCAGAGAGGCGAGATGGTGATGGTGGTGGAGGTTGTGAGATCGGTGGTGTGGGGTGTTTAAAATAGTGGTTGAGTGAGGTTTGAAAGGGGGGAGAGAGAGCAGTAGTGAGAGAGAGGGATAGAGGCGATAGTTTGAGAGTGAAAAGAAGAGAACTGATGGGTTGGTGTGGAAAGGCGCATATATAGTATAGTATATTACACAAACAACCTTGAGGCTTGATAAAATTTAATAGTCAAAGTATCAAATTGCCCCTAACGTTTAAAGAAATGAAAATTTATGTTTTTAAATTTTAAAAAATTCTAAATTTCCCCCCAAATAGTGCTTTTTGAGTACTTACCGATTACTCGCTGCTCGCTAGGTCGCTGGTCGAGTAACGAGTTATGAGTTTTGGAACCATAGGTATGATTTCTTTAGTAGATAGCTTTTTTCCTTGCATACTCTTTCTCTTTTAGCTAATCGTATTTGTTCTTTAAAGATTTCTCAGTTAGTTTGACCAAGAATTTTTATTCGGACGTTAGTGACTTTTTTTTCTTTAGGAGTCGGAACTATTCCTTAGGTTATAATGTCTGATGTATGCAAATATTTGGCTCACAATTTTTTTGTTTCATATTTTGGGTGTATACTTTCTGGGGAACATTTATTAAGCTGAATTGTTTGGTAATGGTTGTGGAGTCTCTAAATTGTTGGTGGTTTTAGTAGCTAATGTTATTTTGCACGGTTTAAGCAATGTTAATATATGAAAAATCAAATCATTTTTGACAACCCTCTTGATGGCAATTTTCTAGCGAATAAAATATACAGTCCACAAGTATTATAATGATAAGTAAAGTATCGTTCCCACGAGAATTATCCAAATCATATGTGTTAACTACTAAACTGATCAAGACTATACCTCATCCAAATCTATCAAAATAATAAATTGTAAAATAAAAATAAAAATAATAAAGAATAAACAATTAATTCACCTAAATTATAGCTAATGGAAATTTGAGTCTAGGATTACAACTTTACCCTATCAATTCACTCAACCTATATTAATGTATTCTCATCATGTGATTGATCGAGTATCTCTAAACTATTCACAAGCCTCTTTCGAACAATCAAATGGAATTACCTAAATGATAGGCCCTTCTTCTTTAAGCTTAGGCGCCCTGCTTGGCAACCCCAAGGTGGCCTTTCAGACGGGATCTACACCGACCGAAAGGTTTTCGTGAAGCTAAGTTTTTTTCTTTAAATATGAAAACCTTCGTAACTTTTTAAAATACTTTTCCTAGCGAAAATGGGCAGAACTTTTTCTTTCTTAAGAAACGATTACGAAATCAGATTTATTAAAAATCCGGCAGCACAACAGCTGTTTTTCTAAAAAAATCCACCCTGTACAATAACAAAGAAAAACTTGTACACTTCAAAAATTCTCACATTCTCAACTTCCGGATCTCAAGCCCTCTTCCAATTTCACAATCAACTACAGCAAAATCCTAATTTGTAACCATTCAAAATTCTTTCCAATTTACGTAAAACTTATGCACGCAATTTAAAAACATAATATGAAATCATGCAAGTAATGATATATTCTAAAATAATATTTACCAAACATGCAAATAAATCTTAAACAGTTAAATATGTACATGGGACTAAAATATGTATTAGTGCAACAATGTCGTGTGATTAGTCGACTCGTATGTTTGACGGAGTCCCTTCCACTGCGTGGCTCGTCTTAACACCTGGGGAGGATTTTTAATAAAAACAAGGAAAAGTGAAGTGAGCAATAACTCAGTGAGTGGGTAAACTTTTACATTTGGAAATTCCTTTTTAAAACATAACTATCCTCCCAAAATAGTTACGAAAACTAAATATAATATGATACCATTTATGAAAACTATAATTTAGCATAAATCTAATAGTTTCCCATGCTTAAATCTTATAATAATTTCGTAAAATATACTTTTCTTTTCTTTTTTAAATCTTACGTCTCATGAGATGCTTTTCTTTCTTTAGCTTGCCTTCGAAATCTAGTAATAACTTTCATAAACGTAAACTTTCTTATTTTCAAACCTCATGTCCAATAATGTGTTTTGTTTTGTTTTGTTTTTTTATTTTTTTATTTTTTATTTATCTTAAACCTCATCCTTACGTAACGGTATATAGACACGTCATTAGGACTAGGGAATACTACCTTGCATAATTACCAATGTAAGAGGTTGGGATTATAATTCCCCCCAAACATCAGGCCATGTAGGAACTTGAGATTACGATTCCCACCAAACATCAGGCGATACGGGAACTTAAGATTTCAATTCCCCTTGTCATACACGCATAGGGTACCTCGACCGGGTAATGCTAGGGATTAAGGTAAACCAAAAGTATCAAAAATTCTTTCAATATACTTACAACTTTCTTGTTGTTTTTATTAGCTTGAAAACATATGCTTTCGCTACTAAACATTCTTTTTCTAATATAAGATTTATAATCAAAATACTTTTAAACATAATATCAAATCACTTCTATGCATGTATTTATATATCGAACACTTACTAATTTACTTTGCTTAAAAATAAATACAATTACAATATAACTTAAAAAATATATATACATGCATACTAAAATTTAAAGATATGCTAGAATTTAATTAAACTTAATAACTTGAAATAATAAAAATAACATTTCAATAAAAGTAACTCAATACTAAAATATACGTTTGCAAACTTGGGTAATCAACTTATATTTTCATAAAAGGTTTTAAAAATGAACCACACTCACCTGGATCCCTAGCTCGCTATTTATTTCGAATTAACGAAATATCCTCTCTACCTCCAAATATCCTACACATTTCCGTAATCCATTTTCAGACCACGATACTATTAAAATAATTCATGCGAATATCATTACACATCAATCCAACGAATTGTTCAACCAATTCAATACTTTGAAACACCCCATTTAATCCGTTTTCACTTCGATTACTCGCATTTAACATCCGTTCGTAATTCTAAATATTTAAACGCTCTAAACGCATTAATTCTAAACTAAATTAATGCGAACGAATTTAAATGACGATTTCTAACATATATTATTCCTTTTTAGCTGAATTTAGTACCTTGACTTGTTATCATTTATTTGCACGTTTTCACATCATTTTACATTCGAACATATCACAAATTCAACACAATTACATTCACAACCATTAAACACCACTTCCAAATGATTTCGAAATCTAAAATTGCGAAGTGACTGATTTGCATTCAACAATTTCATTTTCGATTTCCGAGCTTATCCTACCATTCAAATATTCCCTAAAATCACACAAACCAATCGAAAATAATTTTTATGGACAAAAATGCCCTTATGGCTGAATGCACTCTCCTCCCTAAAATTATTTTTTCAACTCATTTCACACATCCAATGCATGTAAAACCATCCATAATATGGCAAAATCATCAAAAATCACATCAAACCACAATATTCTCGCTATGACCGAAACTAGAATACATGCATTTTCGTTTTCGAAATCCATCCAACATCAAAATCATCCACAAACCAACCTTCGCACTAACGAGATGGTAAATCCTAAGACCCAATCATGTATTCACAAATATTTTTACGAAAACTTAATGAAATTCTTCGGAAACTAAAACTCACCTTTCGAAAGCATTGGAACTACCTTCTAGATGCTCAAATCCTCCATGCATGTGCCTTATCCTTCCAAAAATACCATCATCCCCTCATTGCATGCATTCGGTCACCATCCCCTCTTGTAGCCGTGACCTCTTTCTTGCTCTCTTGTGTTGATCGTGATTCACTTTTGCTTGAATCACTTGTTTTGCTTGCTTTCCTTGAGCAATCTTTCCAAAACCAAGAGAGGAACTTGAGAGAAATGAAATTGTCGTGAGATGAGGAGTGGATCGAGAGATTGTGTGGCTTGAGGGAGTGAAAGTCGTGTGGTTTTTGAACGAAATGAGAAGGAACCGAGAGATAAGGAGATGATAGAGTGGGAGAACAATGCTGGATCGTGAGGAAAATAAGAAGATTTGTGAGTTAGTAGCCGAGAGAGATATAGCTTATACCAAGTAGGTAAACATGATGACATTTAGCGTATGCCACAAGCCTTTAAACCTCTAGATATCCCTAGTAGGAGGAGTTATATCTTCTAAGGGTTTACTAACTATGATACCCACAAACACCTTTTCACAAATTAAGGAACACATAAGAGAATTGAATTAGAATGCCAATCAACAACAAAGTCACATGCTCAATCAATGAGTAGAATGCAATCATGCAAATCCAATTCATGTCTTGTGAATGTCACATTCAGAACACTACAACTTTAAGAAACACACATTCAAGTGCCAAGACTCAGTTTGCTTTGATTCTAAGCCTCACAGGTTATCTTTCTATTAGGAATTACTCAGAACCTAAGCTTAACATTCTTACAACACATGTGAGATTAAAGTTATGAACAAGAAAATTATCAAAATTTTATAGCACATGTGATCAAATAACTGAAAGATTGCTAATATGCATTCAAAAAACCTTATAGCACGAATCGGATATCAATAACATAACATGCATTGTTCACTTCAACAAAATAATTCAACCTCTAAAGAGATCAATTAGGTCTTTTTATTAGTTTGTAATGGGACTATGGTGAATGGTTTAAAAGAAAGAAAGGACAAAGTAGCATTCAAATGAACTTAGGATCACACATTGAGTTTTAACTATGTGATTAATTAGGCATTGAACTCTTGCAATGAGTTTACCCTCCTAAGCTTCTTCTTCTTTTGACTTCTTTTCCAACAACTTTGCTTTTCAAATTAGATTTTTGCTTTTGCACTTTCCCTCTCTCTCTCTCTCTCTCTTTTTCCTTTTATATTCATTCTCATCCTTGCATATTCATTTTTTTTTCATATCAACTGCGAGCATGCACAAAGTATTTCTCATCTATTACCACTTCAATTTTCATCAAATGTTTGCATTTTTCCCACCTTTTTTTTTACCTAAATCTTACATCTCCAATGTGAATCCAAGCTTTAAAAGGTAAGGCTTAAGTATTTAGAGCTTGGACATGGATTTATTGACAGGACCCTAACTAGACCTTCTCTAGGCTCTTGTCTGGAGGATCCTGCCGAGCACTTCAACAGACTTCCTGAACCCGACTCGTCGGATTAAAGAAGTCCGAGAAGCGAACCCTATACTTTCTTAGCCGGTTTACTCGTTTTAAACTTAAGAATTTAGTTTTCTTTAAAATAGTTGGGAGTGATAATTTTTTTTTTCGCAATTTCTTTTAAAGTAATTTTAGAAAAATTTCGGCAGTATGACGGTTGCATCTTTGACAAACCCAAAATTTTACCTGCAAGAAAATTACAGTTCGACTATAATTTTATTTCCTTCCAACTTCTTTATCCACAATCATGCATTATTAACACTATTTCCACAACAATATACATGAACTCAAGCCAAAATATGCATATAATACATCATATATGAAAATGCATAAATATTTACAATAGCATTTACAATCATATAATTCAAAATACAAACACTTTTCCACAATTTACGTATTCATCTCATATACACGATTTACACTAACACATTACATGAGTCACCCACCTATAAACAAAATATCAAATCTCTCGGCAACGGTGTCCCCTATAATAACACCTGACGAGGTAAGCAAACTACACAATAAAATAAAAAAGGTTAATTCGTCACATAATAATAATAACACATAATAACATTCTACTTTGATACTTTACTTATATTGATGTTGAAATTTTTCAATTTTTAAAACATTTCTCATAAAAAGACCATGTGTATACCCTAACATACTCTAGCCATCACCTGACGATTTTTCTACTGACGCCAACGTGAAGCTACTATAGTATCTCAACCACTACATGCAGAATTTACTACATCGCAATTGTAGTGCTAATGAACTATACTTTGCGCAACCACATGCGGAATTTTCTACTTCGCATATTGTGGTGCAACTACTCACTATCACTTGCAACTAGGTACGGAATTTTCTACATCGTAGCCTATTGCAAGTGATTATAAATCTAGACAACTACGAGTGAAATTTTCTACGTCGCCACGTAGTGCCAATTACTCCAATACTACGGTATACACATGGTTCATAACTCAAGCTTTGCATCAAACTTTTGAAAACAACTTTTGCCTTCGAATCTCATTTCTTGATTCGAGGCAATGATTTTTACTTGAAATCTAACTGATATTTGGAAAACTATGTTAAGAATTTGTTGAACATTAATAAGTTACGAAGTAAATTGAGATTGAAATAGCGTAAGCATAATACACTTACCTCGACCCAAATATGCTCTAGCGCCTCAACAGGCCCCTCGTACCTCACTCGCCTGCTCGTCACCTATAACATTCATATCAATAAGAGTAATTGTAGCACTTGACTAGTTGACAAGACATTTAATCACATTGCTTTTACACTTTTAACCCTTTTAACAACTCTTTACCCTATAACTTTTTCAACTCGATTTTAACTCAACCGAGACTCTCTAATTCCTATTTCTTCATAAAATTTTCAGTTATACACCCCTAGGGACACCCTCACGCAGTCCGTATAATTTTTTAGGGTCCGGAACGAAAAATCGAAATTTTAAGCCTCTTTTAACACCCCATAACAGAATGTGATGCACAGGTCTGCCCGGGGCTCCGTTTTCTTTCATTCTTTTTCCTACGGTCCTCTTATCTCACATTCTGGTCACTCGTAAAGTTTCATCGAAAAATTCTATCGTTTGCTATGTCAAATTTAAGAAAAACACCCTGTTTCGGGCACTTTTCGATGCATTTTTTTGTATCGGACGAGCAACGATGGTTTTTCTTTCATATCTAAGGTTCTTTTACCTAATTATGATTAACTAAATTCATTCCATGCATTAAAAATTGCATCTACATAGTTATTTCACTTAACGTCTCTCTAACGGCACTATTTTGGGCATAACTTGCGTAATTTTTATCGAAATCGTTCCGTTCCAAAACCTTTGGTTTTCTATGACTCCTAGGCATGATTTGAGGTCTAGAACAACCCCATATAAGTCAGACTTGTGCAGGTCATCTCTATCCCATGGTTTGAGCTCGGAATTCCCAAATTACTCAAAACTACCTATTTGACAACTTTATCATTTCTAGATACTTTCCTACCCTTACTTATGCTTAAATTTGAGTTCAAATTCATCAAAACTCAGAGGTTACCTACTGCGCTTCATGGCCTTGACACACTCACACACCCATTAAAGAGTAGAGCTTTCAAATTTTCACAAGGCACTCTCTCATAATGTTTTCATCAAACATGTAATCTACACTTTGTGTGACTTTTTAGTGCTTTAAACCATGCTTTAAAGATTATTATCCAAGAACCCTAACCTTATATTTACCTACAAGAACATGCCATTTAAATCTCTACATCACCTAGTTAGGGTTCTACACTTGTTTGAAGTGTAGAACACCCAATACAACATACTAAAATCAACACAACCCTCATCAGCCCATAATAGTCCAAACTCATGCTTTTACTCATCTAAGACAACTCTAAACTCAAGAAAACTATGAGAGTTACCTTTATCTTGCTGGGGTTGGGTGGTTCTAGCTTGGAGACACTTTAGATAGGTGATTAGAGACTTAAAAATTGCTTGATCTTCCTCCTTTCTCACTTCACCTGGGCTGTCACGTTACTGCTCTGCTCTTCACGCCAGATTCTGTTTTGCTTCTAGTGTCACGATTGCTCCTCTCTTGTTCTCTATATTTCTCACGACAACACCTCTCTTTTTTGTTCAAAAATTTCTTTAAGTGTTGTATATATATAGAATTAACATTTCCTTAATTACTTCCATGTCCTCTCTTCCTTCATTTCACGCCAATATCTCTCCCTTTTGATTTCTCATGGCAGCTTTGCTTCTTCCTTTGTCAATTTTGCATCTAATTGTTTTGTTTATATATCTCATAAATAATTCATAGAATGCCAAACTTGTCCCTTGACTTGTTTTGACTATTATCAATGTTTTTAACTTAATCTAATTAATGATTGACTGCTTATTCTAAATAACAAATTTTATAATTCTCATTTGTACACTTAATTATATTATCATTTATAATTTATCACTTAATTGTGGACGAACTATTTTACCCTTCATTGACTTTATCATACTATAAGTGTCCAACACTTTAATATCGCTTATAGGGTTATTAGTATTATTCGTAACTTAACTTACATCTTTCCATATTCTAACTTCCAACACTAGAACACTAGGAAATAAAGTATTTAGAATAGGGGTTTACATTTATGTTGGTTATTAAGAACAAAAACAATTAGGCTATTTATGTGTTTGGCTTCAAAATGGTTATTGGAGCACACATATAAACCCTCGATTATGATTATGGTTTACTAGTATCACTCCAGTAGTAGTCTTTAAAGTTAAATTTATTTTCGCATCACGAGTGAGATGTCGATTACAAGACCCAAGAGTATTAGAGAATGATATGGGAGAGTATAGGGTGAGATAAGCTCACAACCAAAGTCAAAAAGTTATAAAAGTTCATCCAATGAGAATTAGCCAAGTGTGATAGAATTTATGGTGTTTAAAGAGCCATTTGGAATCTTTTGATTGGTGAAAGAATTAGTGGTTTTAAGTGGTGACAAGTGGACCAATTAGCATCAAACTTATCCATTTAGGGGTCAAAATGAAATTAAGCAAAGTTCAATGGGGTAAGTGTAAACCCCTATTCTTGATACTTTAATTCCTAGCGTTCTAGTATTAGAAGTTAGAACATGGAAAGGTGAAAGTTAAGTTACAAATTAAACTAAAATCTAAAATTTGTAGTCAACAATTAATTGAATTAAAGTATGATATTAGTAATGGTCAAATAAGTCAAAGAGGACATGGAAGTCATTTGGGAAATGTTAATTATATATATAAGAGATACTTAGAAGAAATTTGGAGAATGAATGAAGAGGAAGTCATGAGAAATTAGAGGGAGAGAGAGAGTTGTCGTGAAAAACAAAAAAGTGAGAGGGAGAGAGCAAGGGTGGACGGCAAAGACATCAAGAGTGAAGAAGAAAGCTTCCAATCTACCTTCTCAAGCTTCAAACCACAACCTTAGGGTTTCTTCAAGCTAAACTAACCACTTTATACAAGATCTAAGGTAAAATATTGACGTGACCCTTCGCGAATCCCTCTTTTGGACCTAAGAAAGACCTCGTAGCACCCCGAAAGAATTCCCACGAACCCTAACTCAGTCCGGAGGAATCCAGTCAGGGCACCGGAAACTCATCTATCTAGATATTTTAACTTCTTTTACAAGGTGACAGTGATAAAAATTTTTCGCTTTTTAATAAAAATTTCGGCAGCATACCGTCTGTTTTCTAAACTATGCCACCCTGCAAGTTTCAAATACAGTTTATAAAAACACTTCTATGAAATCAATTTCTCAACTTCCAGAGCTTCCGACTCTTTTCTCACAACACAACCACAACCAAGTAAATAAAATCTGAATTTGAGAAAACTTTAATAAAACATTTTTAACTAATGCATCCACTATTTTTTTAAACTATCTACAACTATATATATAAACATATACATGATCAAATTAACAAAATATATATATGTAGTAAGTGTCGTCCTATCCGTCCGCCTGCACGTCTGACTGAACCTCGTCAGCTGGACGACTAGCTCCTGCTCCTGTGGGAGAATTTTTAAGAAAAACATTTAAAGAAAACTATGAGTATAACTCAGTGAGTGGTATAAGTTATATACACTAAAACTCATTTCTGTATAACGTATTCTCCCAAAAACAGTTTTTAAAAACTAAAATGCTTTCTAAAGTTCTTTTCTAAAACACTTTCTGAAATCTTTTCTTAAAATCTTTTCTAATGCTCACCTAAATGGTAACCCAGGGAATATCTACTCCTGGCGTGGTAGCATATAAACTCTAGCTAACCACTAGGAGTGAGAATCTACCATGTGTAGTCACCGAAAGCGGGCCCACGCTGCGGACCGACTACACTACCCTATATGTGTATACGGATCACTCATGCCTCGCTCACACAAGAGTCGACTAGACTCAAATCTCACTGACTGACTTCCTCTCATCTACCGTATCACGTATAGAGCATTCGGCCAGGTACTAAACTGGGGCTAGGGTAAACCATAGGCTATTAAAATTTCTTTTTCTGAATACACTACAATATTCTAAATCTCAAGGCAATAAGCCTAAAATCTTTAATTCTAGCACATTCTCATATATAGAAATAATAAACTAAAATCTTTATGCTAGAATTATAATATAAATTCAATTAATAAATGAATAACTATTTATAATAAATTCTTTTAACTTTACAATAAACTTTGAGAAAATATAAACTTTAAAAACTTGTATTTCCACTCACAACACGTCATCGGATAGAATCCGATCATTCTTCGTATGCCTCCGGAACTCTCCGCTTTTACCCTAAAACATCAAATATCCATTTAGAGTCACTTAACTCATTCAAATAACATTCGAAATCAATAAAAATCTCATTTATCTTTGTTAATACCCTTTAACGTCTAAACTTTCGGATCTCAATTTCTATACAATCGGGGTTTTCGAAATCCGTTTTCTCTACATGAATCCTACTTATTATTTCCTAGGAATACCTCAGTATACTCAATTTCATCGTCGGAAGCTCGGAACGAAATTCGCTAGATTTCGCTTACTAATAAAAATCATTTTTCGCTTCGAACGTCCGACAACTTCAATAATCAATTCTCTAGTGTTCTAACACCCAACTATGATTAAATAAACGCTTTCAAACGTTAAACAAACGCATTTGGAAGGATTTCAGAAAATACCTTTCAACTCGTCCGTTTAGCTCCGAAATCGATCCTAAACTTTTCGTTTTCGAAATCTAACTTCATAAGATTGTTTCTTAACCTCTAAAACATCTATCTAATGCCTTATAATCGAAAATGAACTCGGATCCCATAAACCCATTTTTTTTACCGTGACTTTCTCTCTCTTTCTCACCCATTTTTCTTCCACCAAATCACTCACAAATCACATCAAAATCATCCTCACAACTCCCTCTCATCATCCCTAAACTCTGATTCAAAAAAAGAAAGAATATATGAGATGGGTTTTTATAAAAAGCATAAACCTTTAAACTGAAATAACTCACCAAATAGGCGATCTTTTCGCTTCAAATTTGTTGGGTTAGGTAGAGGAGGTGACAACGAACAACTTTAGTGAAGAAACCTCGGCGAAAATCGGACTGGATCTCTCTCTTTTCTCCCTCTCTCTCTCTCGCGCGCTCTCGACTTCTCTCTCTCTTTTTCTCTCTTTTCTTTCTTTTTTTTCTGGTTTTCACGATCACAATTATCTCATATGAGACAAAAATCACTTTTATATATATTAATGCTCAATTACAAAAGAATCCCTTAAGAAAATTTCATTTAATTACCTCAAACTTTCAATAATCTCACTAGTACCCAAAAAAATATATTTTTTATTCCATTGGTCCACTTGGCAATTTCTCATCCATTTATTTATTCAACCATTCATTTGATGACACGTGGCACATCTATAATCACTACTTTTCAAGCCACTTATCTCTTTTCTTATTGGTTGATATAAAATATCTTTTACTTTATCCTGTGAACTCACCTCGCTTGATTAACATATAATTCATTCCTAATCCTTTCGAAAAATATTCCATAAATATTCTACACATATCTTATGGCCAATTTAACTTTATAAGCTTCAATTTTGGTCTAATACCTCTTATATATACTTGATAAAAAAATGTTCCTAACCGAAATTGGGTCGAATAAACCGATAACTTTTTATACGTATCTATAACTTAAATACTCGATTTTTATGTCCATTATCTTTAACCCATTCTCATTCACTTGGGTTACACTCCTTGAAACTTCTGCATATTATGCTCACGTGTGATTCATGCATACTTAACTTAAAATGTCCAATTTTGCCCTTTTTATAATTTAATTTAACTTCGACTGGAAAATATTCTGAAAATATTCCATGGTCATCTAATTTTCAAATTGACCATGAAATACTTTAATTGGGTGTCTTATCTATCAATCTCATGCTTCAAAAAAAAATTCAATTGGATTTAAACTCATTAAAACCTATTAATCTCTCAAAAGGGCAATATCGTAATTTTTTTCGGATCGCTTAAAACTGACTCAAATAGTCTTCTTTTTTATTCGTTTCTGTTTCTCTATACTCTTCTACTATTTTCGGACCTTTTCAACCGTTAAGGTCAATTTTCGAAAATTTTACTATTCATCCAAAAAATTTTGTCCGAAAAATACTATTCATCGAAAAACTTTCATTTCCCATCGAATCTCAATTTATGACCCTGGACAATATAACCGGGTCCAAATTCGGTTTTAAACACTAATTTTGGATTTTTTTTTTTGAAAAAAAAATCACTATTTATTCTGGATCCGAACATTATTCACCGAAAATTCTCATTTCTTCCTGACACAACACTCAGAGTCTTATAAATATAATCGAATTCTAATCGGCCCCCCTTGCACTATTTCTGAACTCTTTATTCTCTATCCGATCGCCGGAAATGAATTCTTCGAGGAAACTAGGATCGGGGTTTATCAAATATACTCTCATCTCACACTTTTGATAATAGTTGGAGTTGTATGGGCTGACGAGAGTTGTGTTGGATTTAGTATGTTGTGTTGAGTGTTTTACACTTAAAACTAATGTAGAACCCTAAGTGAATGTTATGGGAGCTTTGATGGCATGATGTTGTGTGTGAATGGTAGGTTAGGGTTTAGGAATAACAAACTTTAAAGTGAGATTGAAGATCATAAAGTGTTAAACAAATTGTAGACTAGTTGTTTGATGAAAAGATTGTGAGAGATTAACATGTAAAATGGACAAGATTTACACTTTGATGTGTATGTGTGTGTGTCATGGCCATGAAGAGCAGTGAGATACCTCTGAGTTTTGGTTGATTTGAACTCAAATTTAAGCTTAATTGAGGTTAGGAAAGCATATAGAAGTGATAGGATTGTAAAAATAGTAGTTTTGAGCAAAAGTGAGATTCCCGAGTCAAACAAAGGGACAGAGATGAACTGCACAAGTCTGACTTATTTTGGGTTGTTCTATACCTCAAATCATGCCTAGGAATCATAGGAAACTATAGGTTTTGGAAGGGAATGGTTTCGATAAAAATTGCGCAAGTTATGGTCAAAATAGTGCGGTTAGAAGGTCGTAAGTCAAAATATCAATGTAAATACAATTTTTTATGCATGGAATGAATATATTTGATCATAATTAGGTAAAAGAACCTTAGATACGAAAGAAATAACATCGTCGCTCATCTAATACGAAAAAGTGCTCGAAAAATGGTGTTTTTCTTATATGTGACATAGCAAATGATAGAATTTTTCAATGAAATTTTATGGGTGATCAGAATGTGAGATAAGAGGACTGTAGGCAAAAGAACGAAAGAAAATGGAGCCCTGAGCAGAGCCGTGCGTTACATTCTATTTTGGGGTGTCAAAAGAGGCGTAAATTTTTTATTTTACGTTGAAGGCCTTCAAAAATTATATGGACCATATGGGGATGATCCTAGGGGTCTAAAAGTGAAAATTTTACAAAGAAATCGAAATTTGAAAGCCTCGGTTAAGTTAGAAACTAGGTGGGAAGGTTGTAGTTTAAAGCGGTCTTAATAGAGTTAATTGTATTCAAAGTTTCAAGTGTAGTTCAATGAAGTTCATTCTAGCAAAGTTTGAATGAGAATGTGATATGTAGGTTCAGAGCAAGCTAGCGGAGCGAGGGAGACCCATTAGAGCCTGTTGGCGAGCGTGGATTTGAGGTGAGTGTACTAACTCACATTGTATTCAATTGTATTGGTTATTGTAATTTTATTTATTCTCAAAAAGAATTATGAAAAAATGTTAATGTGTGTTCAAAGTGATTTGAAAGTAAAAGATCATTGAGAAAACGAGCTTAAAAGCTCTAAGTTTAAAAGTTTCAAAAGATGAGTTAATTAGTGCTTCATGTACTTAGAAGAGAATTTCAAAGTAAAAGAAGTTTTGGTGCTTAAAGCACTTAATAAGAAAAAGGGATTTTCAAAGCCATTCGTAGACCCTTAGCATCTCAGAGTATCTAGCACTACGTAGCGACGCAGAAAATTCCGCTCGTAGTCACTCAGAGTTACAGTTTAGAATAGCACTACATATTGCGACAAAAAATTCCGCAATCTAGTGCTTAGATTTCAAATAGTGTCTTGCGCTACGTTTGCGACGCAGTAAATTTCGCACGTAATCGCCAAGCCTATATAGTAGCTCACACCACGACTGGCGATGCTGAAAATTCCATACGTGGTTGCTGAGAAGTATTAGAAATGTCACGGTTGGTGTCCGCTAAGTCGCCTCGTGACATAGCAATTGGGGAATACGAATGGTGCCTTTCGAAGTAAAAGAATTTCATGAAAAGCTTTATAATTTTAATAAGTTATGATTTCCAATAAGTCTATAAGCGATTAATTGTAAATTTCCTAATGGTTGTGATTGTTTTAAATTTATATTATTGTTTTGTCATATTGTGTAAAACCTTCATAGGTACTCACAAGGAAAATCAAAATCAAAATCAAAGTCGAAGAAATATTTCATCGCAATAGGTGGGCGAAAATCGGAAAACCATATCTCATTAATATATTTGTATATATTTTCATATTGATAACTAAACATTACATATGTTATGGTTACATCTTGTGTGTGAAAACGTTTAAGAATACATATGATGATGTTTTGAGATGTAAATATTTTGTAAAGTTTTTAATGATATGAACCAAATTGCCTATTAACTGTGGTTCGTGAAAAATGATGATGTGTTTGTGGGTATGTATGTTTGTAGCATGAAAAGAAGTTGGGTTGTGATTGGTATCTTTTGGGAGTGTATTTTTCTATGCAGGAATTTTGGAAATCTTATAAACGCAGCCGTTATGCTGCCGGATTTTCGTTAAAACAAATGTTGAATTTTGAAACCAAAATGGTTACTTTTCTAACTTTACAAAGATGATGAAAATTGGAAAATCAACAAACCAACCCAACTAGTTTTAAAATAGAGATATTTAAGTAGTTTCAAAGCAAGAGTACACGGGCAAGTTTCAGGGTTCGCTCCACGAATTCCATTAGCTGACCAGTCGAGCTTAAGAGGGGTTTGTCGGAGTGCTAGGTGAGACTTACCGGTACTTGCCTAGAGGGAATCTGGTTTGGGTCTCGTCAGTAAGTGGTAATTAAAAGAAAGGATTTTTTTAGAAAATGCTTCCACTATAAATAGCTTGCTCTCTTGCTTTTTTCCATTCCATTTTGATGTTGAAAAACCGAGAGGGAGAGGGTGTGTGTCGCCGGTCAAGGAAGAGAGGAAATCAAGTGATCTCAAGCAAATCTCTTCAAGGATTTCATCATCAAATTTCATCTTGTCATCAACCAAAGCTATTGGTGCAAGTTTGAAGTGAGATTAAAGTCTAAATAGGTGAGTTTCCTTGTATTGATTCAACTTGAATAACTTAAAAACCCATTCCCTACCTTGCTTCAAATTTTAATTTGAGTTTATGGATTGAAATTAGGTTGTTTGGGGATGGTTTTGGTGTGATTATTGTGATGGAAATTGAAAGTAGAATGTTGATGTATGGAAGGGGTGATTCACGGTCAGGTTAGGGCTTGGTGAGTCCATCTTTGATTCCATGTTTTGGGCTTAAATCTAAACATATTTGAGGCTAAGAAATCTTATAGAAGTATTAGAATCAAGCAAAAGTGTAGAGACAAGTTTAGTGATTTTAGCTTAGTTAAAGGGCATTAAGGAATCTCATGTAAAAGTACTTTTTTGATGCATGAAATGAATATGTTTGATCATATTGGAGTGAAATAATGTTAGATGTGAAAGAAATAAGTTGATTGCATGCTTTAGGTAAAATTTTGCATGAAAAAATGTTGAAAAAATGTGGTTTTTGGTTAGGAATGCTCACTCGATAGTCGTTTCTTTTCGAATTCACTTCATGGTTGACCTAAATGAGAGTTAGGGAGATGATTGGAGCAAAAACGGAATAAACAAAACCTAGGGATTTCTCCTTAGGTAGCATTCGGCCAAAGGGGGTCAAAAGTGGGGATTTTTCGTTCCAAGCTTCAGAAAATTATTTCGAGCATATCGGGGTGTTCTTAGGTGATAAATAATAGGATTCGTAAAAAGAAATCGGAATTCGAAAGCCTCGGATAAGCTAAAACTTAGTTGAGAAAATTTAGGCATAAAAAGGCTTTTATAGAGTTAATGACCTTAGAAGTTGTTTATAATTTTGTATTAGTGAGTTTAGTGATTCTAAATGAGTATTTAATGTTTTAGGGTGAAAACGAAAAGTTTCAGAGGCTTCCGAAGGAAAATCATCATTTATCGGAGGGCGTTTCGTGAGTAGAAGGCTAGCCATTCAAGCGTTAATTTATTTGTTTAATAATTGTTGTTATATATGAATGAATGTATTTTATTTATTGTTCATATGAATTTATTTATTATGTAATTAAGCAGTTTATTGAAGTTATACTAAGATTCTAGCATGTGAGTTTTGAGTTGAGTATATTTTTATACCGAGAATGTGCTAGAATAAAAGATTTAGGCTTTCTACCTTAAAAGCGAGTTTATTGTAAAATGTTGGGAAAAAGTATTTTAGTACGCTTATGGTTTACCTTAGCCCCAGTAAAATGCCCAGTTGAGTACCCTAAACGTGTACGGTAGATGTGAGAGAGTCACTAACCGAGAGTGGAGTCTAGACGACTCCTAAGAGAGAGAGTCAGTTGAGTCACCCTCTGCACGTATAAAGGTAGTGTAGATCAGATCGATTGCAAGAGGGTAACGCGAGCCCAAAGTTACATATCGATGGCTACACAAAGTAGATTCCTTAATTCCTAGTGGCAAGTGAGAGAGTTTATGCTGTCACGACAAGAGTAGTTTCCCTAAGTTACCATTAAGGCAAGAAAATGAGCAAGTTTAAGGAAAAGATTGAGAACGAACTTGAAAAACAGTTTTCGAACGAGTTTCGATAAAGTATTTTAGAAAAGAATGAAACTGTTTTTCTTTAGTTTTATTAAACTATAATTCTCACTAAGTTTTATTGACAGGACCCTTCCCAGACCTTATCTAGTCTCTTGTTTGGAGGATCCTGCCGGGCACTTCAACGGACTCATCGAACCCGACTCGTCGGATTGAAGAAATCCGAGAAGCGAACCCTAACTTTATTCTCCGGTTTACTCGTTTAGAACTTAGTGATTTGATTTTTCTTTAACTGGTTGGGAGTGATAAACTTTTTCTGGGATTCTATTTCAAATATATTCATAAAATTTTCGGCAGCATAACGGCTGCATTTTTTATAAAACCAGAATTGACCTGTAAGTAAACAACCACTTCTACTATATTCTCAATATCCTCCCAACTTCTGTATTCACAACAAATATTCTCATCACAATTTCATCACAAGTAAACATGAATTCACATCTACAATATGTATATATGCATCATATATATAAAATGCATGAATATTTACAATTTTACAATCTCAATGTCATTGTAATTCAAAATGTAATCGATTAAATACATATACGCAATTATATACAAGTGTCTTGCGCGATCGCCCACCTATATATATACAAAGCAAAAAGGTCGTCTCTCCCGATGGTGGTACACAATGAAAGTAAGTAGCTACAAAATAAACAAATAGGTTAGTGCGACAAAGATATATAATATCACATACACTAACATGGCGATTTACCATTTATTTAATTTTATGATTTCTTTCAAAACCCCCATGTATATCCTTGACTCATTCTAACCATCACGGGCGATTATAACTAATGCCAACGTGAAGCTTACTAATGTATCTCAACCACTACGATACGGAATTTACTGCATCGTACGTAGGGCGCTAAATCTTATCACTGAGCAACTACAATGCGGGATTTTCTGCATCGCAAGTGTAGTGCTAAAACTCTAGGCAACTACGAGCGAAATTGACTATATCGCTTCGTAGCGCTAACTGTCAACTAACCAACTACGTGCGGAATTGTCTGCATCGCAACGTAGCGCTATACTTTTCTATAATCTGAGCGATTACGGACGGAATTCTCTGCATCGTCACGTAACGCTAAATCTCATAACTTTTAAGGCATACACATGGGTTTTCATACTCAACTATTTAAGTAACAAAACATAAAGCTCTCTAGTTTTACAACTACTAAGACTCTTTCATTTCACTTTTTCTAAAATAGCTTAGTACAAATTTCTAGTACCATATAGATTCCATAGGAATCCATACGCTTATACTTTAACCTTGACATTAAACATCATTTTCAATTTCATTTACTACTTAGCTACACATTCATTTCAAACAATCAAAAATTGACATAGCCATTGGAAAATATTTTAAGTGGCGAACCACTTACCTCGAAGCCGCGTCAAGCGTCTCGATGAATCTCAGGAGCCTCGGTGTCTCGCTCTTCACCTACACAACATTTTCTCATCATTACTAATAACAAAACTCCATTCTCAACTATAAGTTAGAATTTTTCAACTATAGTCATTTTTCTCTATATAGCTCAAAAACTTGTTTCTATTCAACCGAGACTCTCTAATTTCAATTTTTATGCAAAAGTTTCAGTTTTGGACCCCTAGGGATACCCCCACTCGGTCCGTTTACTTGTTAGAGGCCTAAAACAAAAAATCACATTTTTAAGCAACATTGACAGCCCTTAACAGAACGTACTGCGACGCGCTGCTCGGGGCTCCATTTTTCTTCGTTCTTTTTCCTACGGTTCACTTATCTCACATTCTAGTCACACGTAAAATTTCGTTGAAAAATATTATCATTTGCTAGGTCAAATCTAAGGAAAACGTCCGGTTTCGGACACTTTCGGGCACTTTTAGTGCGTTTTTTTGTATACTTTTCGTTTCGGATTAGCGACGCTAGTTTTTCTTCCATAGCTAAGCCTCATTTAACTAATAATGATCAACCAAACTCATTTCATGCAATAAAAATTGCATTAGGATAGCCGTTTCACTTCTCAAAGCTCTAACGACACTATTTTGTGCATAACTTGCACAATTTTTATCGGATTCGATCCGTTCCAAAACCTATGGTTTTCTATGGTTCCTAGGCACCATTTGAGGTGTAGAACACCCCCATATAGGTCAGATATAGTCAAGTTTTCTAGAGCTTAAATTTAAGCTCGGGAATCACCCATTTGCTCATAACTACCCCTTTTGCAACTCTAACAATTCTCTAACTTTTCTAACCTCTTTTATGCTCAAACTTGGACTCTAAATCAACTACTCTCAAAGCTTATCTACTGCTCTTCAAGTCTTTAATACATACATAAACCTAACTTGGTCATTTAAATGCTCAAACTTCACTCAAACCTTATATCATATACTTGGTGTGCTTGAAACAGAACTTTCTGTTTCAATTTTGATTAATATATATAGCAGCCCATATGTACACTTTTATGGCATCAATTACACCCAACAATTCGTCATTCAAGTCTTTATTTCAATTATCTAAGATTCTATCAAAGTTTGAAGAATAATTTGTCCAACACAAGCATCAAAATTCTGCTCATAATTTCCAGCAACACTATTGAAATTTTCAGCAAGAAAATGGGTGAATAATCTGATTTCTTACTTGGTTTATGACTCTAAGAAGTAAGAAGAGCTTGAGAGGGATCTTAGAAGGAGGATTAAGAGCTTGGAAAGCAGCACTGGACGGGCTTTCTTCTCTTTTCTTTCCTGGCTGACCAGCCACTGTAGTCCCGTCGCGGTTTCGCTGTCACGCCTGTTTTCTGCTCGCATTTGGTTCTGTTTGGTCGCTATTTTGTGTGCATTTTGCACGACCAGACCTACTCCTTGCCTTCTTCTGCTCGTCCTCTTACTGTTTTGGTCTGTTTCTGCTGCTCACAGCTGATGTCTCGCTGGTCTCGCTCGCCACCAGCAGCTGCTTCTTTCTTCTTCACGCGATCTGTTCAGCTTTGGCGTTTCACGGCTGCTGCTTCTCTTCGGTTCCAGCAGCTTCTCCTTGCTTCTCTTCTTCCTTTCCTCCAGCCTTTCCCTTCTGGTCTTCTTTGCTTCACGGCTGGGCTACCTTCTTTCTTCCTCCCACGGCCAGCAGCTAGCTCGTTCTCTCTCTCTCTCGCGAATCTTCTGCTTGTTTCTCGACTGATGACTTGTGTATTTGCTTAAATTTTCAGCTCAAATGTTATATTTATACTAATCAACTTATCTTAATTTCATTCAAGCCTCATCTCTTTTTAATTTTATTTCAAACTCATTGTTGTTACTCTTTCATGGCCACACCCCTCGTTGTTCTCCCTCGTCTATTTCGCTTTTATTTGATTTAATCGTTCGTCTCGTTAGAATTTATTTTAATCGTCGAGTTTGTTCTTTCGACCACTTGACTCTTTCTTTTTATTAAACTTCACTTAGATTATCATGGACTAAAATCTTCGATTTCTTAACTTAGATTTTCATTGACACGCTACTTAACTTTTTATGGTCGACTAATTTCGTCGTATTCTTAAATCAATAAATTTTCGGAGGCTATAAAATTTCATTAATTAAATATAGGGATTTATATTATCTCCCTAATCTAGCTTCTAGCATTAGGAATTTATAAGTCAAGACTAGGGGTTTACATTTATTCACAGTTTATTTCCAATGTATTTCTTAAAAATTCTTCTTCAGGTGCAGGAGTAAGTCGTACGAGAGTGAGTCGTCCAGTAGACGAGGCTCAGACAGATGCACGGATTGACTGACAGACGACTTTTATCACATTGTATGGCTCATATTTTGTCATGTGCATATTTTGTATTAAAGCATGGTGTAAATTGTGAATGTAAATACAAGTTTTTGGATGAATGTCTTTATAAAGATATTTTGATAAAAAAATTTTAGTTTCTAAATCAATTTTTGTAATTGTGGTTTTCATGCTGGAGTTGATTTTGGGATGAGGGCTGGAGGCCTTTGGTAGTTGAGATTGAGTGCTATAGAAGTGTTTTTTTTTTTTAAATTGTATTTGAATTTGCAGGGTGACATAGTTCAATAAACAGCCGGCATACTACCGGATTTTCATTAGAAAAACGAAAAATTTTTACCCTTGCCACCTATTAAACGAGCTATAAAACAAGTTAAAGTAAGTTTCGGTGCTCCGATAGGATTTCTTTGGGCCAAAGTTAGAGTTCGTTGGAGTTCCGTCGGGGTGCTATGAGGTCTTTCTCAAGTTCAAAGGAGAGATTCGGGAAGGGTCCCGTCAACACAGATAGGGAAAAATGTTTTGGCTTTTTATTGGTTTAAGCACACAAAGCTTAGTATCATTTCTTAGAAGTTGTCAAACTTTTTATTAAAAGCAAACGATTTATTAGATGCAGAACATACTATTTCCTTCCAATCAAAATCTATAGACATCTATTCAATTTAAGAACATGAGAAGAGTGTGTAATAGTAGCAAGTAAAATTTTCTCTCAAAAATAAATGTTATGGCTCAAATAACTCACATGGAAAATCTCCACTATAGCTTCTAGACTACTTAAACATACATCCTATTCACTACAATGTCAAGAATGTGGACGTGAATGTGCATATATGAGAAAACATAAATCTTCAAAGCATTCAAACAAAATCAGCTCATTCAAAATTTCATGCTTATCATCATTAATTCAACATCCAATTCTCAATTAAAGCTATACCACAATTTATGATGAAAACTAACCTAAAAACATGCAAAAACTAACAACCTAGAACAAAATAGAGTTGATGTACCCCCAAACCAAAGTTTTGTAAAATTATCAAATTGAAGTGCATTATAAGAATGAAGTTAAGAAACTTCCCTCATGAGCTTGGGCTTGGTGAATTGATCATCTTGACTTTGCAATGCTCTCTTTCTTTTTAGGTACCCCTATAAAACAATGATAAACACAAAAATTAAAGATTAAAAGATATAAAGAAAATAAAATACAGAAATATTAAATAAAAAGAAATTTAAAAACTCTTGGGTTGCCTCCCAAGCAGCGCTAGATTTAAAGTTTTTAGCTTGACTTCTTGCACGATTCTTTCAACCCAGTTTCCATGGGTAAGTCTTTACACAAAGGAATGACCTTTTCCCCCTATGCTTCAATTTGCTTCTTCAGATTTTATCCCGAGCAATGTAGATACGCCCTTATTAGTGTGATGCAGGATGAACTTCCAAAAGTTCTGACCTATTCCACCCTTTGATCTTATTCTTGAATCGTCTTCCTTTCTCATATGAATGAAATTGGTTAACAAGACCCAAAACTAGACTCTCTCTAATCTCTTATCTGGAGGGTCCCGCCAGGCACTTCGACGAACTTCTCTTAATCCGACTCGTCGAATTGGAGAGATCTGCGGAGCGAACCCTTTAATCTTACCCGATTCCTTAACTCAAATTAATTGTATTCTTTTCTTTTGTAAATAATTTGGGTGGATAAAAATTTTTCTGCAATTTCATTTTAAAACAAGTTTATAAAAATTTCGGCAGCATAACGGCTGTATTTTAAGGTTTCCAAAATTTTTACCTACAATAAAATATACTTCGACTATTTTCCATTTCCACCCAACTTCGTTTATCCACAAACATGCATTTTCACTACACTTTTCACAACAAAGATGCATGAATTCATAGTAGTATGTATATAAATATATGTCAAACATGAAAATTCACAACCACTTACAACAACATTTACAATATATATAAATCGAAAATGCAAGCTATTAAGATCATGGTGTAATATATAGTACACACGCCTTAAGAATTACGCAACCATACATATATCGAATATACATAGATGCATTAAGTGATAAATGTGGATCATGTGCAAGTGTTCAAGTATATATACATATCCAAAAATCGTACTACAATTCTCAATCATGAATTTATTTAGATTTATTATTTACAACGCCAAAACGTGTTCAAAATTTATGCAATTCATCTACTTGACGCCCACCTATATATGTAATGATGAGCTCTCTGTCCCACAACTACCTATAATGGAGCCTAATAGTATGTACAAGTTACACAACAAATAAACACGTTAGTATGACAGAACGATACAATATAATCATATAATTATATAGTAATTCATAACTTACTTAACATTAAAATTTTCGATTTTTAAAGTTTTTCTTTCTAAAAACTCCATGTATACCTCTAAAGTGCTCAAACCATCACGGACGATTTTAATTAACACCAATGTGAAGCTATTGAAATATCTCGACCACTACGATGCGAAATTTATTGCGTCGCAACATAGTGTGAACAATCTCGGATCTGAGCAACTATAATGCGAAATTTTCTGTATCGTAATTGTAGTGCTATAACTCTGGGCGACTATGAGCGGAATGTACTGCATCGTAACGTAGTGCCAAACTGTGAATATAAACGACTACATGCAGAATTTTCTGCGTCGCAACGTAGCGCTAAATACTCTAGAAAACCGAGCAACTACGGACGGAATTTTCTGTGTCGTCACGTAGTGCTAAATACTCTATAGACTGAGCGACTACGGACGAAATTTTTTGTATTGTCACGTTGCGCTAAATCTCATATAATCTAAGAGTATATACATGGGTCTCGAAACTAATTTCACTAAGTGCAAAAGTACAAAACTACTTACTTTTCAAACTCTAAAAATTTTCTTGATTCGAATATTTTAAAAGCGACTTTGTGTTGATTCCATCTCTTTGTGAATTCCATAAGAAACTCACATGCTCAAAACTTGAAATTTGGAGTTTATAAATTATTTTTGTTTTCGTTTAACAACAATATGCAAAACTTAAAATAGAAATCAAAATAGACGCAAGTGGTAGGACACTTACCTCAATCCGCATAAGCTCAAGTCAAGTGTCTCAACGAGCCTCTCGTGTCTCGCTCGCTCGTTCATCACCAACATATCAATTTCTTAATATCACTTGCTCAATTACATAACTCGAAACTTAAAATAACATTTCTAATACAATTTTCTCTATTTACAACCCTTTACACTATAACCTTCCCAACTCGATTTCAACTCAACCGAGACTCTCTAATTCCGATTTCTTTGCACGGGCCTTATTTATTATCACCTAGGGACACTCCAAAATGCTTAAAATGGTCGCCGGAAGCTCGAAACATAAAATGACCATTTTTAGACCCCCTCAAACCCGAGGCTATGCTAGGGCCCATTTTAATGATTTTCTTTGCTCTGTTTTCACTCTAATCATCTCCCTAACTCACACTTAGGTCACCCATAAAACGGTTTCTAAAAATTCTAAGTATTAAGGGGTGAAACCTAGGAAAAACGTCTATTTTTCGATACTTTTTTATGTACCTTTTCGCATCGAACAAGCGACGATGTCATTTCTTTCATATCTAAGGCGCTTTCACTTAATTATAATCAAATACATTCATTTCATGCATAGAAGAATGCATTTGCATTCACAATTTACTTTACGACTCTCTAAATGCATTATTTTAATCATAACTTTCTCAATTTTTATCGGAATCATTCCCTTCCAATTTCTATGGTTTGCTATGACCTTTAGGCATGTTTTGAGATCTAAAACAACCCTGAATAAGCTCAAAGAGTGCAGGTCATCACAACCCTTTCATCTAGCTGGGGATTCTCAACTTAACTCTATACCACTCCTTTGATAATTCTATCATTTCTATATGTTTTTCTAACTTTTATTATGTGTGAATTTAAGCTTATTTGGATCAAAACACAATGGTAATACACATTCCACATATGCCGTAACACCCACACATTATCTTCAATATGTAGTTCTTTTCAATTTTTACATGTTAATCTCTCTCAATCATTTTATCAAACAATTTATCTATAACTTATTTGTCATTTCATTGCTTTAAATCACACTTTAAAGTTTACTATCCACAAACCCTAGCCTAACATCCATACACTATAACATGCCATTTAAGCTTCTATATCGCATACTTAGGGTTCTTGTCGACGTTCGGAAACAGACGATTGAGAGATTCAAGGGCCCAGACTGTGAATATGGTAATAAATGGTAATAAATACGGTTTAAGGTTTGTAGAGCGCAATAAAAGTAGTTAAATGTTGGTTAAGGTAGATGAGCAATAATAGCAAAGTAATTAACAAGGGAAGAGAGGGTAAAGAAGAATGCAAAGATAAGGATTTTTACGTGGTTCGGCGAGTGCGCTTACATCCACGGGTCACTCTGGATAAATTTCGACAGAGTGATAGTAATACTAGTGTGTAAACTTGTTGGTACAGTAAAAATTTTCCCTATTTATAGAGAGAGAAAGATTCAGTTGAGTATTACACACGTTACAAATCATAATTATTTTGACTGATTTTGACATAAGTCATACTGCATTTATTGTTGTAGCAATTATTATTCTCTTCATGCACATGTTTGAATTAATTACATCAGGTAAAGTCTTCCCTCCATTAAATAAGCAGCCGCCGCATTAAATGCTCCTCGGGAACTGCTGAGATGGTGTCGGCGCAGAAACATGGAGTTAGATAGGTTTGGTGGTTTGCTGAACAAGGTATCCCTTGGCGCGACCTCCTAGATCTTAAGAAATATGCGAGCTGAAGAGATGCTGTGGTGGGTTCAAACGTGAACATAGATTGGAAGTATCCCAAGGCAGACTTTCCATGGTACGAGCTCGTCTCAGCGACTTGAAGGCTGGGCTTTCTGGGCTTTCTGATACTGTACTTATCTCTTGGGCCTTCAGCGGCCTATTCATCCATATCGAGAAAACGGGCATAACACAAGCCCCCCAGCTCTCAGTGCGACCTATGGATTGAGAGCTGATTCAAAATGCATCTGGCGCCCGTTTGTGAGCTCACGAGGTGTCGTTTCGTTTCCTAACCCGTAACTGTTGGCACATGGCAGTCAAGCAGGCATGGGGACCATAAAAACGTCTCGGGCCGTACGCATTTAATGTGCATATATTGTAACTGACACTGCACGATGGCAAAGGATCGTCAGATCTGTGGCGGTTACCCTTTTTGCTGAATCGAACGGCCAGGGGGTTGGGACCCGAGCCTATATAAGTCAAGTGTCACTTTCATTTTCCACTTTTGCTTCCTCAAGGCGAAACGTTGCCAGATTTCTTCTTGAACATTTTCTCCTATATTTCTCCTATATTTTCTTGACAGTCTCCTTCAAACTCATCATTCAAGGTCCAGACTTCATCTCGAGCATGTATAGTAAGTCACTTGACTCTGCTCCTTCGCTTCTAACTAGTTATTTCTGATTTTCAGTATATATTTTTGTTCTCTGGTTTTGAACTTTGCTCGAGTACTTAGCTTGCTCTTTTTTAAAGTTTAAATTCATGTTCTTGGCTTAGATTGTTCGATAAGTTGCTTGTGATAATCTTATCATTTACTGAAACGGTCTTGCCATCAGTGAACTGTGATGCTTGCTTGCGAGATTTTTTTGTGTTTGAGGTTGTACATTGTGTGCGTTGCCTGTGATTTTTGATTGTTTGAATCCCTTGTCATTCGCTGATGTGGTCTAGGTACTTTCAATTTTGAATGACCTATTTTTGAACTGTTCAATAGAATTCCTATAGACAAAGGGTTAGAAATTTAGATATTAGGAAATTTTACCTGATGGGCCTACATTCTGGGCCCCCACCACTTCTGATCGTGCAGCGTGCGACTTGACATATAGGATAGCAGCTTTAGGAATTCCTTGCTGTAGCTTGCTAGGTTCAGTATGCCTTCAGCGTTCTGATGCCATTCCTTTTGTTCTGTAGATGTTAGGTCGCTCATGCAGTGGTCGTTAGGTCGGTGACAAGGCCTCTGCTTCTAAGGAGCAAGTAGATTAGCCAGTTAGAGCCACCCAGGGCGCAACTTCCCAAAGCGTTGAGGTCACGGAGGAGCCCAAAGGGCAAGCTGGGCCTTCGACCTCTTGAGCTGCGGCTAAAGAGAGAGCAGCTCGAGTGCCCTTCTACCATACTGCTTCTAATTTAGATCTCCAGGCTCTACAGGCTTTGGCTCGGGAGTTTGACTTCCCTTTAGGGTGCTGAGCTAATGTACCACACAAGCATGATCACGCGGCTTTCCTGCCCAATGGTTTTATTGCAATAAGCCGCGAGCACATAGAGCTCGGATTTAGGTTCCCTATCCATAGCTATGTTACAGACCTGTTGAACGATCTGTAGCTGGCTCCATTTCAACTCACTCTGAACTCTTATGCCTAGCTGACCTCCTTGGCTGCTGCTTTTATCAAGAACGAGCTCGGACCTCCTACTCCTCGCATTATCCGTAGCCTTTATAGCTTTAAGTGGACCCAACGTCGCCAGGTCGAGCAGAGGGACGGGCTATACTACATTTCAGCCCATAACTCCTACTTCAAACAATATTTGCCCAAAAGTTGTACCAAATCCAACGTGGGGGAATATAAATCCCACTGGATTCTTGTTTCTTGTCTTTCTCTTTGTAACCTGCAGAATCGTTCTTTTGTCTTGAACCCAGGTTGACAGGACCCTTACCAGACCTTATCTAAGCTCTTGTCTGGAGGATCTCGTCGGGTACTTCAATGGACTTCCTGAACCCGACTCATCGGATTTAAGAAACCCGAGAAGTGAACCCCTATACTTTCTTAGCCGATTTACTCGTTTAAACTTACGAATTTGATTTTCCTTAAAACAGTTGAGAGTGATAAATTTTTTTTTTCGTTTCTATTTAAAAAATTTTTGAAAAATTTCAACAGCATGACGGCTGCATTTTTGACAAACCCAAAATTTAACCTACAAGGAAAATTACACTTCGACTATAATTTCATTTCCTCCCAACTTCTTTATCTACAAACATGCATTATTCATTTCATTTCCAACATTCATGTACTTTTCACATGCAAATCATATATATATCAAATCATATATGTATATTGTGTGCACATTGTGATAAGGTGTCTCAAGTGTGAATGTTCCAAACTTATATATATATATATATATTAAAATATAAGTTTACAATTCACTAAATGTTTATATGTTAATATATGATAATTTGGTTAAATTATATACAACAACATCAAAAATGTTTGACATTCATAGAATAAAATCCGATCGTCTCCCACCTATAAGCAAAATGATAATCTTTCGGCCACGCAGTCACCTATAGTCATGCCTGATGGCGTAAGCAAGCTATACAATAAAATGAAAAGTTAGTTCATCACATAATAATAACAAGTAATGATATTCCACTTTGATGCTTTACTTATATAAATGGAATTTTCTTTTTCAATCTTTAAAGGCATTTCTCATAAAAAGACCATATGTATACCCTAATATATTCTAACTATCACGTGACAAATTTTTCTACTGACGCCAATGTGAAGCTACTATAGCATCTCAACCACTACGTGCGGAATTCACTATATCACAACGTAGGGTGACACGGTCTCAACTCTAGGCAACTACAAAGCGGAATTTTCTACATCACAATTGTAGTGCTAGTGAACTATACTCTATGCAACCACATGCGGAATTTTCTACATCGCATATGGTGATGCAACTACCCACTATCACTTGCAACTAGGTACGGAATTTTCTACATCGTACCCTGTTGCAAGCGATTATAAATCTTGGACAACTACGAGCGGAATTTTCTACGTCGCCACGTAGTGCCAATTGCTCTAATACTATGGTATACATATGGTTCTTAACTCAAGCTTTGCATCAAACTTTTGAAAACAACTTTTGCCTTCGAATCTCATTTCTTGATTCGAGACAATGATTTTTACTTGAAATCTAACTTATATTTGGAAAACTATTTTAAGTATTTGTTGAACATTAATAAGTTACAAAGTAAATTGAGATTGAAATAACATAAGCGAAATACACTTACCGCGACCCAAATATGCTCTAGCACCTCAACGAGCTCCTCGTATCTCGCTCGCCTGCTCGTCACTTACATAACATTCATATTTATCAGAAGCAATTTTAGCACTTGACTAGTTGAAAATGTACTTAGTCACATTGTTTCTGTACTTTTAACTCTTTTAACAACTCTATACGCTATAACTTTCTCAACTCGATTTTAACTCAACCGAGACTCTCTAATTCTGATTTCTTCACAAAATTTTCAGTTATACACCCCTAGGGACACCCTCACTGTAAACTCTTAGCTCCGACTTCTAAAGTCCCAACGTTAGAAACTAAGGTAGAGAGATAATTGATTTAATTTCATAACCTCTGAAATATATTCATTTAGAATACGATGAAATTCGTCGTATTAAAAAGTTTAGTAACGTCCCAATGAAAATCTAAGTCCAAAAATCCAAGATGTTAGTAAATGATAATCGAATTAAAATTCGATTAAAAAGAGAGAGTCAAGATTAATAAAATAAGCTTAGTTTTTTTTTAATAATTCAAGCTTGACGAGCGAACGAAAATGTTAACGAAATAAGAATTTAAAACAAGTATAGAGGGGCTAATATGAGAATTAAAGAAAGGAGATGAGAGTTTAATAAAATTAAAAAGAAATGGGACAAGATGCAAATATTGGAAATTTTTGATTATAAATATCAATACTTAGTGGATTTTCAGTAGAAATTTCAGCAATTTCAGCCTTCCTTCGAGAGAAACCGAGAGAAATCGTGAGAGAAAGAAAAAGGGTGGTTGCTGCCGTGAGAGGAGGACCAGAAGAGAGAAGAGAAGCAGCTGCTGGTTGTGAATCACAGCAAGAGAGGAAGAAGAAGACAGCAGCAGCAGCAGGTGGACGCGAGCAGAACTCTCGCGCGACAGTGCAGGTCGCGGGTTCGGGCAGCTCGCGTGAGGAGGATCCAGAGGCCGTGAACTGCAGCAAACTGGGCAGCAAAGGAGGAGGAAAGGGAGGAGGCACGAAGGGGAAGGAGTATCAGCTGCTGGTCGAGCAGAAACAGAGCAGGAACAGAGCAGAAACGGGCCAGACCGTGAGCTGGAACAGAATCGCGTCAAGGCTGGTCGGCCACGAGAAAAAGGGGAAAGATCACCATCCAAGTTGCCTTCCAAGCCCTCAAACATCCTTCTTAGACCCCTCTCAACTCCCCAAACAAAGAACCAAGTAAGAGAAGCAAGTTTCTTAATCTTTTCTTGCTGAAAATTTTAGCAGTGCTGCTGAGAAATTACTGCAGGATTTTTGTTGGTTTATGTGATTAGATTGCATGTAAATCTTCTTAGAACCTTAGGAGATTGTTATAGAATCATCAAGGATGAGTTTTGGGTGTAATTGATGCCTTAAATTGATGTAAATGGGCTGTTACACCCTCCCTCAAAATAATAACCGAGATTGGTGTTTTATGCACACCAAGTGATTGAGAAAAGTCTCGAGTAAATTTTGAGCACTCTAATGACCAAGTTAGACCTATGTATGTATTAGAGACTTGAAGGGTAGTAGTTAGACCTTGAAATTTGATGGTTTTGAAACCAATTTCAAGCCTCAAAGAGGTTAGAAAAGTTAGAGAAGTGTTTAGAATTGCAAAGACATTGTTATAGATAAAAAGTGGATTCCCGAGCTCAAATTTGAGCTAGAGAAGACCTGACCATAATTGGCTTATTTGGTGATGTTCTATACCTCAAATGATGCCTAGGAACCATAGAAAACCATAGGTTTTGGAATAGATCGAATCCGATAAAAATTGTGCAAGTTATGCCCAATATAGTGCCGTTAGAGCTTTGAGAAGTGAAACGGCTATCCGAATGCAATTTTTATTGCATGGTTTGAGTTTGATTCATCATTATTAGTTAAATGAAGGTTAGCTATAGAAGAAAAACTAGCGTCGCTAACTCAAAACCAAGAGTTTGCAAAACGGGCACTTAATTGTGCCCGAAAGTGTCCAAAACGGACGTTTTCCTTAGATTTGACATAGCAAACGATGGAGTTTCTCAACGAAACTTTACGGGCGACTTAGTTATGTGATAAGGAGACGCTAGAAAAAGGAACGGAGGTGAAACCATGACTGGTTTCAATTCTGTTTTTCGTGGTCAACCGTATAATTAAAAAAGTTGACTTTTTGTTTTAAGCTTTTGGAGACCAAACGAAACATATGGAGATGATCCTAGGGGTCTAGAAGTAAAACTTTTACAAAGAAATCGAAGTTAGAGAGTTTCGGTTGAGTTAGAAACAAGTTAGGAGATTATATAGAGAAAAATGGGTCTTAGTTGAGATTATTAACCTTGAAGTTGAGATTCTCAACTTTTCAAATTATCACTAGTAATGATGAGATTATGTTAGTGTATGTGATATTGTATATCCTTGTTGCACGAACCCCTTGTTTATTTTGTAGCTTATTGAGTTTTGTTGCGTACCGCCGTCGGACGAGATCGCAGTCTTTTGATTGTATATATATTCATAGGTGGGCGATCGCGCAAAACGCTTAGAAACATTTTGTATATGTATATTTTGATCGTGAATGATGTTGAAATTGTAAAATATAAATATATTCATGCATACTACATATATATATGATTCATGTATGTATACTTGGCATTAAAGTTGTTGTTTATGCTTATGGAAATGTGATAGATATTGCATAGTTGTGGATATAGAAGTTGGGAGGTTTTCAGAAATAGTTGAAGTGTATTTTCATAACAGGTGAAATTTTTGGTTTATAAAAAATGCAGCCGTTATGCTGCCGAAATTTTTAATAGAATCAAACAAAAGGTTTATCCCTCCCAACCAGTAACAGATAAAATCAAATCACTAAGTTTTAACGAGTAAACCAGATACAGAAAGATAGGGTTCGCTTCCCGGATGTCTTCGATCCGACGAGTCGGTTTCGAGGAATCCGTTGAAGTGCCCGACAGGATTCTCCAGACGAGAGCTTAGATAAGGTTTGAGAAGGGTCCTGTCACTCACGCAGTCCGTACAATTTTTAGAGGCCTGAAATGAAAAATCGAAATTTTAAGCCTCTTTTGACACCTCATAACAGAATATAACGCGTAGGTCTGCTCGGGGCTCCGTTTTCTTTCGTTCTTTTTCCTACGGTCCTCTTATCTCACATTCTGATCACCTAGAAAATTTCATCAAAAAATTCTATAGTTTGCTATGTCAAATCTAAGAAAAACGCCCTGTTTCGGGCACTTTTCGATGCACTTTTTCGCATCGGATGAGCGACGATGGTTTTTCTTTCGTATCTAAGGTTCTTTTATCTAATTATGATCAAATAAATTCATTCCATGCATTAAAAATTGCATTTACATAGTTATTTCATTTAACGTCTCTCTAACGGCACTATTTTGGGCATAACTTGCGCAATTTTTATCGAAATCGTTCCGTTCCAAAACCTATGATTTTCTACGACTCCTAGGCATGATTTGAGGTCTAGAATAACCCCATATAAGTCAGACTTGCACAGGTTGTCTCTATCCCATTGTTTGAGCTCGAGATTCCCAAATTGCTCAAAACTATGCCTTTGAGAATCCTATCACTTCTATATGCTTTCCTAACCTCATTTATGCTTAAATTTGAGTTCAAATTCATCCAACTCAAAGGTTATCTACTGTCCTTCATAGCCTTGACACCCACACACCCACTACGTTTTCATTTTAACAATCACAACTCACTCACAACTTTTGTCAAATACTTAGAGTGTGTGAAAATCAATTTTGTTTCCACTTTTATCAAGTTTATGGCAACCCTTTTTATACAACCCTAACCTACCATTCACACACCACAACTTACCATCTAAGCTTACATAACACCCACTTAAGGTTCTATACAATTTTTAGGTGTAAATCATCCAACACAACATATTACAACAACATAACTTTCATCCAACCCATACCACACTAACTAACAATCAAGATGAAGAGAAGAGATGATATCTCACCTTGTTTCTTGTTTAGAATGGTGAGATTAACTTGGAAGAGACCTTAGAGAAGTGGTTTAAGAGTTGGAAGAATGGATTGGAAGCTACTTTCTCCTTCCCTCTCACTTGCCGTCCAACTTTTTCTCTTCAGGTTTCGGTTATGCTTTTTCCTCACGACAGCTGTTGTTTGCTTCTTCTTTCACGACTTCTTCTTGCTTTTTGTTTCATCTATTTGACTTTAAGTGTGGTACATATATAACTAACAATTCAAAAATGCCTTCCATGTCCTCATTTCTATCAATTCACGCCACTATCTCCCCTTTTCTTTCTAATTAACAGCAGCATGCATTCTTCTCTCAATTTTTGCTTTATGTGTTGTTTATATATCTCATTAACATTTTATAGAATGCCATACTTGTCCCTTGACTTGTTTTGACTATCATCAACATTTTTAGCTTAATCTAATTAGTGATTAGTTACTTATCCTAAATAACAAATCTTAAAATTCTCATTCGTGCACTCATTTATATTATCTTTTATAATTTATCACTTAATTGTGGATGAACTATTTTACCTTTCACTGCCTTATCGTACTATAAGTGTCCAATACTTTAATATCGCTCATAAGGTTGTTAGTATTATTTGTAACTTAATTTACACCTTTCTATATTCTAATTTCTAATACTAAAACATTGGAAGATAAAATATCAAGGATAGGGGTTTACACAGGTAGTGATGGATCCTAGCTTTCAAAACTTTATCTCTTTCTTCCTTTTTTTTTTTTTAACGAGCTTATCCTTGTTTTGCAGAAGTTTCTACCAGTAGGATCAACCTTACCGGGGAAGAGATCATGATTTTAGAAGCCTTTACAACGGCTAAGGTTGACAGAGACGACCTGTTCCCTTCAAGCTCCAACCTGCTAGCTTGAGGTCTCACTCCACCAGTTACTGGGCCTCATTTGAACATACACCACGATATCGAGGTTCGTGGAAAAATGAGTGAGGTTCCTTCAGTCTTCGTGGTTCCTCCAGCCTTCGAGCCCGAATCTTCTCTAGAAAATTCCTTAACCCCATCCACCAGCACTTCCTCTGACGACATGCAAAGACTAGTCTAAGATGTTCATCCTATCAGCGCTGTGCGAAGGTTTGAGGAACCGGAGGTCATGGTCGTAGGCGATACTTCGCCAGATCCTTCTTAATGGGTGCCTCCCCAGCTGTCGAAGCAACTGCCCCCCAGGCCGAGACGGCTGTAACACCTAAGAAGCAAGCCCCTAAGTCAAAGGGATAGAAGAAGGCCGGTTCATCTGCGGCTAAGAAAGCCAAGGTTTCTGTTGAAAAGAGCTCAGCTTCACCAGAGCCCGAGCCTTTAATCAAGAAAAAGGGAAAAAGCATAGCTGAGCCCCCAGCCCCCAAGCGCCAAAAGGTTGTTGAGGTTTGTAAGCCGGGGGCGATTATTATTGGTAGAGGTCTAAGTACTCAGTCCCCAGGGCGATCTGAAGAACCTGAAGGGGAATCATTTAAGGGTCCCGAGCTACCTGCGGATTTGGCAACGGAGATGGAGTACTTCAATAGTTTTCTGGGTTCTGCGCCAGACACTCTGAGGGACCGCTCCCCGAAGCTTTATAGGTCAGACCTCGCAGGTTGGAAGTTGGTAAACTATGGAGTTCGCCATATAGCATTGGTAAGCTTCAGGTTCCTTCATTCTTATTGGGTTCCTTTTGTTTGAGTTTTAACATTTTCCATTTTCCCAGGCTGGTATGACAATGATGAAGCTAATGAAAGAGATGGAGGACCAGCTGGGCGAGAAGACAGTTTTCAAGGTGGCTGAGGAGCAGCTCGAGGAGGAGAGAAAAAGGCTGTAAGATAAAGTGAACCTCTTCCAGGAGGAGCATCAAAAGCTACAAGGCAAGCTTAAAGATGCAGACGAGGCTTTGACTCAGGAAATAGCCTATCAAGAAGCAGCGACTTTCGAAGTCGGCAAGATTCACGGAGAGCTAATGAAGATAAAAAACGAGTTGGGTGCTGCCGAGGCGCAAGCCAGAGCTGCTGAAAGGAAGGTTGAGGCCTCGGAGAAGAAAGCTGAAGCCGTGGGGAATAAAGCCAGCCAATATCAGCAGGAGGCTACTGCACTTAAGGATGAGCTTGCTGGGGCACGAGAAGAGATCGCCCAGGCAGAGGAGCGCGTCTAAGCCCAAGTCGCTCGAGAACGAGAGGACGCTGCCATAGGGATTGAGAATGCGTTTTTGTATATGATTTGGCAGCGCCACCCGGATATAGATTACTCATTCTTTGGGCCGGGGGCGGTCACAGTGTAAACCCCTAGCTCCAACTTCTAAAGTCCCAACGTTAGAAATTAAGTTAGAGAGATAAAATATAACTCTCTACGTTTAATTAATTTAATTTCATAGCCTCCGAAATTTATTCATTTAGAATACGACGAAATTCATTGTATTAAAAAGTTTAGTAACGTCCCAATGAAAATCTAAGTCAAGAAATCCAAGATGTTAGTAAATGATAATCGAATTAAAATTCGATTAAAAAGAGAGAGTCAAGTGATCAAGAGAAAAACTTGACATCCCATAAGATGTTTATGAGATATATAAACCAATCAATTAAAAGTAAAAACTATCAAAGAAAATAAAATTAGATAAGAGGAAAGTTAGATTTCCACAAATAAGAAATATATATATATATATATGTAATTGACAAGTAGACAAGTTCTAAAGTTAGAACTTCATTACATAAATAAATATAAGTAATAAAGTGTTACTAAGTGATTGAATAAGTTTAAGTGATAGCCCAATAAATTAAATAGAAGCAAAACCTTCAAAACCATAAAGGATGAAGGGTGTAGTAGCAATTAAGTAAAACAAGAGAAGGATTTTTGTGAATTGGAAGAGATGGATGCAAGAAATGCAATTCTTGAAAGGTGAGATCTATAAATATCATACTTAGCTGAAATGTTTCAGCAAATGAGAAGAGAAAGTCGTGTAAAACAAAGCAAAGCAGTAGCCTTCAGCCATTCAACAAACAGAAACCGTGAACCAAAGACAAAACGCAGCTGCTGTCGTGAGCTAGAGCAGAATCGACGGAGAGAAGAAGCGCAAAAGCGAACAGCCATGAGAAGAGAAGAAGATGACATGAAAAGAAGAAGCAACCAGCAGCTTGGACGTGCCTAACAAGAGCAGAACAGAGCTGGTTGTGAAGAGGGAGCAGAATCGAAGCAAAACAGAAAAGTGAGACAGCTCTGCAGAGGTCTGGACGACCAGCAGAAGAAATGGAAGAAGAAAAGCCATTCTTGCCCATCCAAGCCTCAAACTCTCTCCTCTAAGACCCCTCTCAAGTCCCTCTCACTCCTCCAAACAAAGATCAAGTGAGATATCCTCTTACTTTTCTTGTTTCTTGCTGAAATTTACAAAAGTAGGATGCTGAAATTTTTGTGCAGAATTTTCTGCCTTGTGTTGAAAGTTTATGCTTGAAATTTATGTAGAACCCTAAGTGATTGATGTAGGGACTTAAAGGTTGAGTTGTTGTGTGTTAATGATAGCTTAGGAGTGTAAATATGGGCTGCCATATCCTTGCTCACAATAGAAACGAAAATCAGTTTTTCTCACACTCCACCTATTTGACAAAAAGTGTGAGCGAGTTTGAGAGCTTTGGATGACAAAGTTATGTTTATGTGAGTGTTAAAGACTTGAAGAGCAGTAGATAGCCTTGAGTTTAGATGGTTTTGAACTCAAAATTTGACATGAAAAAGCATAGAAAAGCATAGAGAGGCATGTAGAGATCAATAGAGCAAATTTGACAATTTTTGCAATCCCGAGCGGAATTTTTGAGCTAGAGAAGACCTGACCAAAACTGACCTATATGAGGGTGTTCTACACCTCAAATGATGCCTAGGAACCATAGAAAACCATAGGTTTTGGAACGGATTGAATCCGATAAAAATTGTGCAAGTTATGCACAAAATAGTACCGTTGAGCTCTGAGAAGTGAAACGGCTAGCTTAATGTAATTTTCATGGCATGAAATGAGTTTAGTTAGTCATTATTAGTTAAATGAAGCTTAGTTGTGGAAGAAAAACTAGTGTCGCTAACCCGAAACCAAGAGTTTGCAAAATGTACACTAAAACGCACCCGAAAGTGTCCAAAACGGATGTTTTCCTTAGATTTGACTTAGCAAACGATAATATTTTTCAATGAAATTTGTCGTGTGACTAGAATGTGGTGTAAGTGAGCCGTAGGAAAAAGAACGAAGAAAAACGGAGCCCCGAGCAGCAGGTTATCGTCTGTTCTGTCAAGGGCTGTCCGTTTAAATAAAATTGTGATTTTTCGTTTTAAGCCTCCGACAAGTAAACGGACCATGTGGGGATATCCCTAGGGGTCCAAAACTAAAAGTTTTCCGCAAAAATTGGGATTTAAGAGTCTCGGTTGATTTAGAAACGAGTTAAGAGCTATATAGAGAAAATTGGGCATAGTTGGGAATTCCTAGCATATAGTTGAGAAATGGAGGTTTTTGTTAATAGTAATGATGAGATCATGTTGTGTAGGTGATGAGCGCGTGAGCGGCGTCCAGGAGCCTCGTCGAGACGCTTGATGCGGCCTTGAGGTAAGTGGTTCACCACTTGTAGTTGCTTAGATTCCATGTCAATCTTTTAATGTCAAAATGAATATATTAGCTAAGTACTAAAGAAAAATGAATGTAATTGTTATTATTGAAGTATTAAGTTGGAAGTTTAGATTCCTATGGGATCTATCGCAGTTGAGATGAATGTTAAGTTGTCAAGAAAAGAATTTGAAATGAGAAAATTTCAAGATTTTCAAACTAGTGACATTTGTGCTTTTGCACTTAAAGAAATGTACTATGAAAACCCATGTGTACACCTTAAAAGCTATGAGATTTAGCGTTACGTGACGACGCAGAGAATTCCGTCCGTAATCGCTCAGTTTATAGAAAAGTATAGCGCTACGTTGCGATGCAGACAATTCCGCACGTAGTTGGTTAGTTGACAGTTAGCGCTATGAAGCGATGCAGTAAATTCTGCTCGTAGTCGTCTAGAGATTTAGCACTACATTTGCGACGCAGAGAATTCCGCATTGTAGTTGCTCAGTGAATAGTTTAGCGCCCTACGTACGATGCAGTAAATTCCGTAACGTAGTGGTTGAGATGCATTAGTAAGCTTCACGTTGGCGTTAGTTAAAATCGCCCGTGATAGTTAGAACGAGTCAAGAGTATACATGGAGAGTTTTAAAGAAAATTTTAAGACTTGTAAATTGTATGTAAGTGTGTGTGATATGATATCCTATGATGTTATCGCACTAACTTATTGTTTGTTTTGTAGCTTGTTTGTTTTCATTTCGTACCACCGCCGGACGAGACCGACTTTTGCTTATATATATATATATATCTATAGGTGGGCAATCGCGCAAGACGCTGGGATATATTTTGTATATGTATTTAATCGTGTATATTGTGAATTTGAATGATGTAGGGATTGTAAAAGTGATAAATATTCTTGCATTTATATATTTGGTGCACTTATGTATCTTATGAATTGTTTATGCTTATGAAACTGTGATGAATGATGCATGATTGAGAATAAAGAAGTTGAGAGGTTTACAGAAATAGTTGAAGTGTTGTTTTCTTGACAGGTAAAATTTTAGTTTATCAAAAACGCAGCCGTTACGCTGCCGAAATTTTTATAAAATGAATAAAAAATAGAATCGAAGAAAAAGTTTATCCCTCCCAACCAGTTACAGAGAAAATCAAATCACTAAGTTTTAACGAGTAAACCGGAATAGAAAGTTAGGGTTCGCTTCCCGGATGTCTTCTATCCGACAAGTCGGTTCTGAGGAGTCTGTTGAAGTGCCCGGCAGGATCCTCCAGACGAGAGCTTAGATAAGGTTTGGGAAGGGTCCTGTCACACAGCGATCCAGAAGTTCGCGGAGCACGTGGCCAGTACTCAGGGCGCGTGACAGGACCCTTCCCAGACCTTATCTAAGCTCTCGTCTGGAGGATCCTGCCAGGCACTTCAACAGATTCCTCGTAACCGACTCGTCGGATAGAAGACATCCGGGAAGCAAACCCTATCTTTCTATATCCGGTTTACTCGTTAAAACTTAGTGATTTGATTTTATCTGTTACTGGTTGGGAGGGATAAACCTTTTGTTTGATTCTATTTCAATTTCATTTTCTAAAAATTTGGGCAGCATAACGGCTGCGTTTTTGATAAACCAAAATTTTTCCTGTCAAGAAAACAACACTTCAACTATTTTCTGTAAACCTCCCAACTTCTTTATTCTCAATCATGCATCATTCATCACAGTTTCATAAGCATAAACAATGAATTCAAATTCAACATGTACATATATGAACTATATATATAGAATGCATGATTATATTTACAACTTACAAATTCAACATCAATGTAATTCAAAAGTTAATAGGTTAAATACATATACAAAAATGTATATACACATGTCTTGCGCCATCGCCCACCTATAAATGTGTATGCAAACAAAAGATTTCGATCTTGTTCGACGGTGGCACGCAATAAAAACAAATGAGCTACAAAATAAACAAAGGGTTAGTGCAATAAGGATATATAATATCACATACACCAACATAAGAATTCATTATTTACTCAAGTTTTACAACTTCTTTCAATTCTTCCATGTGTATCCTTGACTCGTTCTAACCATCACGGGCGATTTTAACTAACGCCAATGTGAAGCTTACTAATGTATCTCAACCACTACGTAACGGAATTTACTGCATCGTACGTAGGGCGTTAAATTATTCACTAAACAACTACAATGCGAAATTCTCTACATCGCAAATGTAGTGCTAAATCTCTAGGCGACTACGAGCAGAATTTACTGCATCGCGTCGTAGCGCTAACTGTCAACTAACCAACTACGTTACGGAATTGTCTACATCGCAACGTAGCGCTATACTTTTCTATAAACTGAGCGATTACGGACGAAATTCTCTGCGTCGTCACGTAACGCTAAATCTTATAACTCCTAAGGCATACACATGAGTTTTCATTTTACTTTTCTTTAAGTGTAAAAGCACAAACTCACTAGTTTGAAAATTTTGAAAACTTTCTTATTCCATTTTCTCTACATGCAACTCATTATCATTTTCTAGAAACATATGGATTCCATAGGAATCCATACGCTTAACTTTAACTGTATCCTTATATATTATTCTCAATTTGTTTCATTACTTAGTTATGACATTTATTCAATAAAATCAAGAATTGACATAAAAATTTTAAAAGCTCTTAAGTGGCGAACCACTTACCTCGAAGCCGCGCCACTCCGTGTCAAGCGTCTCTACTCAACCGAGACTCTCTAATCCCGATTTTTGTGTAAAAGTTTTAGTTTTGGACCCCTAGGGATATCCCCACACGGTTCGTTTACTTGTCAGAGGCTTAAAACGAAAAATCACAATTTTATTTAAAATGGACAGCCCTTGACAGAACAGACGATAACCCGCTGTTTGGGGCTCCGTTTTCCTTCGTTCTTTTTCCTATGGCTCACTTATATCACATTCTAGTCACACGACAAATTTCATTGAGAAATATTATCGTTTGCTATGTCAAATCTAATGAAAACGTCCGTTTTGGACACTTTCGGGTGCAATTTAATGCACGTTTTGTAAACTCTTGGTTTCGGATTAGCGACGCTAGATTTTATTCCATAACTAAGCTTCATTTAACTTATAATGACTAACTAAACTCATTTTGTGCCATAAAAATTGCATTAAGCTAACCGTTTCACTTCTCAGAGCTCTAACGACACTATATTGTGCATAACTTGTACAATTTTTATCGGATTCGATCCGTTCCAAAACCTATGGTTTTCTATGGTTCCTAGGCATCATTTGAGATGTAGAACACCCCCAAATAAGCCAAATATGGTCAGGTCTCCTCTAGCTCAAATTTGAGCTCGGGAATCCCCTTTTTTGTCTATAACAATGCCTTTGCAATTCTAAACATTTCTCTAACTTTTCTAACCTCTTTGAGGCTTAAAATTGGTTTCAAAACCATCAATTTTCAAGGTCTAACTACTGCCCTTCAAGTCTCTAATACATACATAGGTCTAACTTGATCATTAGAGTGCTCAAAATTCACTCAAGACTTTTCTCAATCACTTGGTGTGCATAAAACACCATTTTCGGTTT
The DNA here is from genome assembly GCA_019925255.1 of Litchi chinensis. Taxonomy (NCBI): domain Eukaryota; kingdom Viridiplantae; phylum Streptophyta; class Magnoliopsida; order Sapindales; family Sapindaceae; genus Litchi; species Litchi chinensis. The sequence goes on along the minus strand of CM034470.1, from coordinate 18,859,543 downwards.
CTATTTTGAGGGAGGGTGTAACAGCCCATTTACATCAATTTAAGGCAGCTATTACACTCAAAACTCATCATTGATGATTCTATAACAATCTCGTAAGGTTCTAACAAGATTTAAAAGCAATCTATCATCCAAATCAACAACAACAACAACAACAAGAGCTATCATCAATATTGTTCTGTTTCAGCAGAAAAATAAAAAGAGAAATGGTTGTAATCCCGCTTAGGGCTGGTTTGGAGAGTTTGGATGACTTATTAGGGACCCTAAGAGGTGGATTGAGGGGATGGGAGGCTGGTTGGGAGGTTCTTTGTTCCCTGGCCGACCAGCTCGTCGCGATTCTGCTCGCGATTGTACTTCGTGACTAGCTCGCGTTCTGCTCGTCTGCTCCTGCTCCTGCTCGTACCTCCCACGTCCAGCAATGGCTAGAGCACCTCCTTCCTCGTCCTTGGCTGTCCAACTGCTGCAGTTCGCAGTCAACAGCCCCTCATCCGCGACTGTTCTCACATGAACAAATCTGCTCGCGTCCAGCTTGCGACCTTGCTTCTGCGTTGTTGTTTATCTCGCTTGACCTGCAGCTTTCTTGCCCTCTTCTGCTGCTGATCACTTCCTTCTTCACTTGGCTTCTTCTTCTTCTTCTGGTTCTCTCTTCCTTGGTTCACGCTAACAGCCCCTGCTCTCTTTCTCTCGAACTCTCTCGACTCTCGGCTGACTGACTGTTTTTGTTTGTGTTTTTGTGCTGAAAATTTCAGATAAGTGATGTTTATATAATAAACAACTTTTACTAATTGCATCTTGTCCCATTTCTTTTTAATTTTATTATCATCTCTTTTTCTTGATGCTCTCTCATGGCAACACCCCTCTTGGTCTCTCGTGTTTAATTCGTTTCTCATTTGATTTTAAATCTCGTCTCGCTAGAATTTATTTTAAAAATGCTAAGCTTGTTTTATTAATCTTGGCTCTCTCTTTTAAATCGAATTTTAATTCGATTAGCCTTTACTAAAATCTTGGATCTCCTAACTTGGATTTTCATTGGGACGTTACTAAACTTTTTAATACGACGAATTTCGTCGTATTCTAATGAATAAATTTTGGAGGCTATGAAATTAAATCAATTAAACGTTGAGAGTTATATATTATCTCTCGAACTTAATTTCTAACATTGGGACTTTAGCAGTCAGAGCTAGCAGTTTACAGCGCGCAACAGGGTGACGCTTCCTTAACTGCTCAAACCAATCAGCCAACATCTCCAAGCCTTTTACCAGATCAAGCTCCAACCCCTGAAGGACCTGCAGTTGCTCACAATCCTCCTGCTTCAGAGACTCCAACAGAGGCTCCATCGGATCGTTCTGCTTCAGACGCACCTGCCCAAACTTAGACAAAAGTTTTGTAAACCCCTATTCTCAATCTATAATCTCCTAGTGTTAAAAGATGGATTAGAGAGTTAAAATAAATCTCTATATTAAATTAATTGAATTTCATGATATTAGAGATTTAAAAATTTAAGGTTGACGACGAAATTCGTCAACTATAAAATTTTTAGTAGCATTGCAATAAAATCAAGTTAGTATTAATCTAAATCGATTCATCGATTTCGTGAACGCCCATCCTAGAACTTCACAACACTCAAATTAGTACGGAAAAATATTAATCAAGAGTAAAATAACACATCCGCAAACAAGAGACAAGCGAAAGGAAACAATACAAATAAGTGCATAATTGAGAATTTAGGATGTGTTATTTAGAATGGTTAGTTAATTAATAACTAAATTTAATTTAGTTAAAGAGATGGTTGATAATTAAAATAAATCAAGGGACAAGCTTGACTCTTCATAAAATATCAATGAAATATATATATAATATATAAAACAAATGATGAAAGAAAAGTGGAAACAAACATGGATGGGCAAACATGAAAAACAAATAAATGAGAGGAGATGGAAGTGAAATTAAAATATGATGGGGCTTGAATGTAATTAGGAGAAGTGTTATTAGTATATAAGTGACCCTTGGCTGAAAATTTCAGCAAACAAAGCAACCATTCAGTCGAGTGAAACAAGAAGATTCAAGAGAGTCAAGACCGAAAGAGCAGATCACGCGTGAAGCAGAAATTGCAGCCGTGAATCAAAGCCGAACCGAAGAGGATCAAGACCTGAAGTGTAAGGCAAGGAGAAGAGAAGAAGAAGGCGTGAAAAGAAGAAGAAAATCAGCTGCTGGTCGTGCATAACAAAAGCAACCAGCAGCAACACAAAACAGAACAGAAGCAGAAACGTGAAGGAAGTGCAGGGGTCTGGACGCCAGACCAGAAAAGTGGGAGAAGAAGCAATCATCCAGCCCATTCAAGCCTTGAATCCTCTTCTCTAAGACCTCCCCCAAGTCTCTCTCAACTCCCTAAACTAAGAACCAAGTAAGAATCACTTCATCTCTTCTAGTTCTTGCTGAAAGTTTGAAGTAGGTAACTGCTGAAATTTTCTGCAGAAAATTGTTTTGTGTGGTGTTGGTGTTCTACACTTCAATCAAGTGTGGAACCCTAACTAGATGATGATGAGCTTTAATTAACATGTTGTTGTGTGTAAATGATGACTTAGAGTTGTATGTATGGGTTGCCACACACTTGAATTTAGTGAAAACAAAAACAGCTCTCACACTCTCCAACTAGTTGATAAAATGTGTGAGTGAAGTTTGAGTTTTCAAGTGACCAAGTTATGTTTGTGTGGGTGTTAAGGGCTTGAAGAGCAGTAAATAAGCTCTGAAAATAAGTGGTTTTGAACCCAAAATTTGGCATAAAAAGGATTAGAAAATCATAGGGAAGCATGTAGAGTTGCAAAGAGATAGTTTAAGCAACTTTGTCAATCCCGAGCTGAATTTTGAGCTAGAGGAGACCTGACTATATTTGACTTATTTGGGGGTGTTCTACACCTCAAATGATGCCTAAGAACCATAGAAAACCATAGGTTTTGGAACGGATCGAATCCGATAAAAATTGTGTAAGTTATGCACAAAATAGTGTCGTTAGAGCTCTGAGAAGTGAAACGGCTAGGTTAATGTGATTTTTATGGCATGAAATGAGTTTAGTTAGTCATTATAAGTTAAATGAAGCTTAGTTGTGGAAGAAAAATTAGCGTCGCTAACCCGAAACCAAGAGTTTGCAAAACGTGCACTAAAACGTACCCGAAAGTGTCCAAAACGGATGTTTTCATTAGATTTGACATAGCAAACGATAATATTTTTCAACGAAATTTGACGTGTGACAAGAACGTGAGATAAGTGAACCGTAGGAAAAAGAACAAAGGAAAACGGAGCCCCGATCAGCATGTTATTGCCTGTTCTGTTATGGGCTGTCCGTTTGAATAAAAATGTGATTTTTCCGTTTTAGGCCTATATCAAGTAAACGGACCACGTGGGGGTATCCCTAGGGGTCCAAAACTAAAAATTTTGCACAAAAATCGGGATTTGAGAGTCTCAGTTGAATTAGAATCGAGTTAAGAGCTATATAGAGAAAATTGGACATAATTGGGAATTCTAGCATATAGTTGAGAAATGGAGGTTTTTGTTAATAGTAATAAAGAGAACTTGTTGTGTAGGTGACGAGCGCGTGAGCGGCGTCCAGGAGCCTCGTCGAGACGCTTGACGCGGCCTTGAGGTAAGTGGTTCGCCACTTAATAATTTTTTTAAATTGTCATGCAAATTCTTGATGATGTTAAATGACTATAGTAGCTAAGTAATAAAGGAAATCGAAAATGATAATTAATGATGTAGTTAAAGTTTAAGCTTATGATTCTTACGAAATCCATGTGTTACTAGAAAGTGATAATGAGTTGTATGTAAAGAAAATGGAATAAGAGAGTTTGCAAGATATTCAAACTAAAGTCATTTGTGCTTTTGCACTGAAAGAAATTTAGTATGAAAACCATGTGTATATCTTATAAGTTAGTGAATTTTAGCGTTACGTGACGACGCAGAGAATTCTGTCCGTAATCGCTCAGTTTATAGAAAAGTATAGCGCTACGTTGCGATGCAGACAATTCCGCACGTAGTTGGTTAGTTGACAGTTAGCGCTACGAAGCGATGCAGTAAATTCCGCTCGTAGTCGTCTAGAGATTTAGCACTACAATTGCGACGCAGAGAATTCCGCATTGTAGTCGTTCAGTGAATGGTTTAGCGCCCTACGTACGATGCAGTAAATTCCGTAACGTAGTGGTTGAGATGCAATAGTAAGCTTCACGTTGGCGTTAGTTATAATCGCTCGTGATGGTTAGAACGAGAAAAAGGGTACACATGGAAGAATTTAAAGAAGTTGTAAAACTTGAATAAACAACAAATTGTTATGTTAGTGTATGTGATATTATATATCTTTATTGCACTAACCCCTTGTTTATTTTGTAGCTCATTGTTTTTATCGCGTGTCGCCATCGGACGAGATCAAAATCTTTTGTTTGCATATATTTATAGGTGGGCAATTGCGCAAAACGCTGGGATATATTTTGTATATGTATTTAATCGTGTATATTGTGAATTTGAATGATGTAGGGATTGTAAAAGTGATAAATATTCTTGTGTTTATACATTTGGTGCACTTATGTATCTTAAGAATTGTTTATGCTTATGAAACTGTGATGAATGATGCATGATTGAGAATAAAGAAGTTGGGAGGTTTACAGAAATAGTTGAAGTGTTGTTTTCTTGACAGGTAAAATTTTGGTTTATAAAAAACGCAGCAGTTATGCTGCCGAAATTTTTATAAAATGAAATTGAAATGGAATTAAACAAAATGTTTATCCCTCCCAACCAGTAACAGATAAAATCAAATTACTAAGTTTTAACGAGTAAATCGGATACAGAAAGATAGGGTTCGCTTCCCGGATGTCTTCGATCCGACGAGTTGGTTTTGAGGAATTCTTTGAAGTGCCCGGCAGGATCCTCCAGACGAGAGCTTAGATAAAGTCTGGGAAGGGTCCTGTCAAGTTTAGTTTTCTTTTTGTTTGAATTGTAATCATTGAACCTTTCCTCCTTTGGCGAGGACTTAATTTTCTTGTTAACTTTTGTATTTGGACAGTGAGCTTGTAGCTCGAGATTGCTTTATAAACTTACCCTGCAATTTTCAAAATTTTTGGCAAAAAGTAGGATATACATAGCAAATATTGCAGAATGATGTCTATCTTTATATAACGTGCTATTGTTAAGGTCTATTAACAAACACATTATAATCATAACATGCTAGCTTGTAAGTGTTCGACCTGCAAGCAAACTTTAGTTGCATACTAGTATATGATAGCACATTTTCACAATTGGGCAAGTACTTACAGTTGCGGGGTGCTCATTGGGGTATACGTCCCTGAGCGTACTCTGAATTGAGATTCAACAAGCTGATTGTAGCATTTTCCCGAACTTTGATGGTTTGTTGAAGCACTTTTTGTGCATTGGCTCACGAGGTCACATGCTTACGATCACAAGCGGCTCCTAACACAGGCAGCCCCTCTCACGAGATCGTTTGACCACAGGCAACTCCTTTTGCGAGGTCATCTTGTAGGTCGCGCCTTTTGTAAGCCCTTTGGTAGTGGCTTTGCAGGTCACGCCTTTTGCGAGATTTGATTGGTAGCAGCTCGCGGGTGGCACCTTTTGCAAGCTTTTAGGTAGCAGCTTGCAGGTCGCACCCTTTGCGAGGTCTTCGATGTTGGGTTTTATGTCCTAAGAGCTTGTAATTATGTAAACGATTTTAATAAATAATAATAAAGTATTCATTTTATTCAATTTATATATTTTACAAAAATTGTATATATCATAAGAAACATCATTGATTATTGATATATTTTCAAACTAAGTATATAAGTGTTATATACAAGCAGATTTAGTTTGAGAGGAGTAATATAAAGAGTCTGTAGAAAGCAAACGAAGCTGGGTACTTTGTTTGCGGTAAATCTACAGTTGTGGTCCATTTCGTATTCCGTACAATAGTTTTATCTAAGACTATTCATATAGTGACATGGAAATGGAGGCACCTTGTATAATAAAGATTATATAGGACTGGACCACGATAAACATGAGTCTCTAATTAATATCCGTTAAACTTAGAGATTTATATTTATCGACTAGATGATCATATATAAATTGATCTTAATCCTGAGTGTATTATGGACTTCTGGTTGTTGATTTATGTCCTTTGATTTATATGGGTGAGATCGATCACTACTACAATATGGTTCAAAGACATCGGTTATTTTATATGCTTTACGTCGATTTTATTCAATTTTGTAACCGTTGTCTATTTGAGTGATGTGGAAAAAACACAACAAAGACATCGGTTATAAACCGATTTGCATTATTCTAAAACATATCGGTTATATTTAAAATTAATGTCATATATAAGCTAATAGACATCAGTTTTATATTAAAACCGATGTTTTTAGTACAAATAGAAAAAATCAAATCAATTTATTTGTTTAATTATTTATTTATATTTCATTTATTTTTGATGTAGTCACAAAATTATATTTTTCATCTAGCTTATTATAAATCATAAATTCTTAAATATTGAAAATACATTAACGAGTCTCATCTCCATTAGACTAATAACACAAATTTAATAATGCAATTAGTACAAAACTCCAAAATGAGTCTCATTTTCATTAGAATAATAAAACATTTAATAATACAACCAGTATATAAGTCCCCAATGACCTACTAAATATAGTAATTTCCAAAACAAAAAGAAAAAATATATATCTTAGAATTAATATTTATTTTTACATTTACAAAATATTCACCAACCATTCGAACCTATTAGCGTCACAAAAGTCAATATCTTCTTGATTCTCCTTTCAAGCAATCTGTTTGAAAAACGTCAAACTATATCAAAACTATTATACATTGTTAAATAATTGAGAAATATTAACTCATCAAAATAAACCTTAACGACACATTTGACAAGCCACTTGGTGGACATGTGGGCATTATTAACAAGATATTTATATAACAAAAACACACTCAAACATAATATCAAAATCATATGAACTCATGGAATGATTGAACCCACTCAATCCATAAAAAGTCAATATGTAAGCAAGCACAATAATTTAGCTTCTGTATATCAAATATCTTATGAACAAAGCACACGAAAGACTATTGGAAACCATGAAACCAATAAGTTTTGAAAATATAATTTTGTTTTATTAACAAAACACGCAACCAAGTTTTAGCAATTTCTTAAAAATTTAATATACTAGAATTAAAAGTTACCTCTTCTAAAGATTAATCAAGTAGAAAGCATCCTAAACCTACATCAAATCAACAAAGTTACAAATGCATCAAGCCAAAAAATTAAGAAAAATCAATAATTTGTGAAGACAAATTTTAAGAATTGAAGAAGGAAGAGAAGACTCTATATAGAGGGCATGTTTAAAAATGAAGTTGTTGCATTAAGTGGGTGTGTGGGTGAAAATGTGTGTAGGGTTTGGATTTATAGCCCATTTTATACCAAAGATAAGGTAGGGGTGAGCGCTTTCAAATTTGGGTTGGGTTGATTGGAAGTCTTCCAACCCAATCAGGTTCGGATTAAAAAATTTTCAACCCAACCCAACCCAACCCAATCTAAAAAATTCTTCAACCCAATAATAATCAAGTTGTGTTGATTGGGTTGACATCACAACCTCATGCACAACTAGCTAGCACCCACAATTGTATATCTATTATTAATTTATTTTATTAGACAAAGAGTGGTGTAATTGCATATCTACACAGAGAAGATTGTTTATTATTTAAATAAAGGCATTTTTGGCTCTTACGCAAGTTAGGCTAGGAGAAATTATAAAACCGCTTTTCCTTTGATTTTGTAAAGAAAATTCCATGTATTGCAATTCTAAACTAAAAAAGGACCACATATATAGAAGAAAATTGTAATAATCAATTGGATCTTCAAGTCAAACTAACGAAACAAAGCACTGGCATAAAGCATTTTTCATAATTTCATAATCGAGTCAGCTAAGTATGTTACCTTAGCAATCTTTCATAGTTCAAGCGAAGGATCAACAATAGTTGAAGTAGTGCCAATCTACAAGTATACATGCAAGGTTCATTCGGTCAATCAATATTCTAATTATAAAACACGCATGCAAAAATACTAGACATATGAGCACTTATTAAGGAACAAAATTGTAGAGTGATTGGAAAGAAGCCGGTTCACTATATTTTAGTCAATTAAAGCAACAATATCTTATAATCCAATATCCCTATCTGCATTAGAAAAGAAGAATCCAAAAGCAATCATATCTTGTTTTTATTTGTGCAAGCATCATCCATGTTGTCACTAAACTCTATGTCCTCCAACATAAGTTAAATCTCTATGACTTGAATATAATAATGAATTCACTTATTGGAAATAACACAGAGAAAATTAGTTATTCAAAATCAAGCATCTTATAGCACTTTTACCAATTAATTATTTGAGTAAGGTACCCAAAGGAAAGGTATAATAAGAAAAAACCATTAATACTAAATCACTTACTGTGGCAAATAAAAAGAAGGCTATCAATCCAATGTCAAGGTCATGAGAGATTGCTTAAGTAAGTAAATATAGGGAAATAGAGTAATTAGTAGAAGAGTATGTTTTAGCAACTTGTCTCAGGTTAAATTCCACCAATCTGCCATTAAAACATAAACAACATAATACAATAAAAAGGCATAAAATATTAGGAAAATGAATTTTAACATAGCAAAGGTGCATCCTGCTGCAAAATTTGTTATCTTAGCTATAACAGTAACTGTTGATCTTTGGTTAAAACATAAAAGGAAAGAGCAAAACTCATGAGCACAACATGCTTTTAGAGGACTAACTAGACAAACGAATGAAGCCAATTTCTATACAATATGGTTAAGCCCTAACTGACTTGTGAAAAGGGCACTGCAATCCATAATGAAAGATGTTTACAAACCAAGGATGAATATATACTTGGGATTAAAAATCAGTGTTAGAATACATTTATATGACAATTAGAATTCTAATTCGTGCACAATAGCTGGTATAAATTAGAATTCAAACAAGAAAAGCAGCACAACATGCATAACAAATACAGTGAAAAATAACAATGGATGCCACAAATAATAATATTAAATATTTGAACCTACAAATAATAATCAATCCTATCCAACATTAAAAGAAAAAATCACACACACTGACTTCCAACTCTGTAGTCTACACCTCCACACATATTAAAAGATTTAATATTAAATATCTTCAAATTTCGGCATCCACAATAGTCCACTAATATATACAAGCATCATACACCCTCACACAGTCACTTACACACACATCCGTGAAATCAAATGATATTTATTTAAATTAAATATATTGTGATTGGTGTGCGACTGACAGTGTGATGCAATCCAAAATCGTCACAAAAAGACTTCAAGCTTGGTCCAAAACTTCTCTAGAACATTTAAACGGTTTCCAAATTATTAGTGAATGTCAAATTCACAACATTTAACTACTTGAAGCATAGCTGACTAATCAATCACCTGTCACATTCTTTTACTCCCAAATAACAAATCTACACCAATGTATCATCTGAAACAACCAGTCAAATTCAACATCATATAATGATAACTAAAATTAAAAGTTCATTTAATTGGAAAGACAAGCTATTCACAAGGGTCAATTAAGCCAGCATATCAAATTAAATAAAGAGAAATGAATATATTGAGAAATGGATCTCATTTAAAAGAATAAACAAACACATGAATAAATCGTTCTACTAAAGTTTGATTGGGTTAACAGAGGGTGACTCAAGTCTCATTGTTTACATGTCATGTCTCATGGTTTCCATGACATGTTATTGTCAAAAACAAACAAAATCAAATTTAAAATGAAATTGCAGCTTCGAAAAACAAACAAAACCAAAGCAAAAATGAAGATGCAGCTCTGAAAAACCAAAAATACAAAGCAAACACAAAAGTTGCAGCTATGGACAACAAATAGAAACTGTGCAGTGCATCTATGATCCATGAAAAAGATTAACAAGGCAAGATCACAAATCAAATAACAGTGAACTATCATGAAACTGTGCCATTTGTCTCAGATGTAACCACATGGGCTGTTGGAAGACATTTCTCTCTCTCTCAATCACAACAAAGCTTAGAACTTTTAAATAGAATTGAAGCAACCAAGAATATACTTATTTTTTCCTTGCTCTAACAACTTTAAGTTTGATAAATTACTCAGAAAATAAACAAATCCATTAACATAATGAGAACCTAATTAGTTACCAGAGATAAATCATGAACACCCAAAAAACCAAACATCTCAAAACAAAATTTGCAACTATGAAATAGCAACTCAAAAGAATAAACAAAATGAAGCGTCACATGCAGTGTATCTGAAGTTTTTGTTTGTTTGTGCATTGTGCACAAAATCCATGCATACTTATGCATGCAACATTGCATACACTGCGAATATGTGATGACACTATGTAATTAAAAGTGCTGTTTTGAACACTGCAGAATTCTGTTTTGAACAGTGCAGTGTGCTGTTTTGAAAACTGCAGATTGCTGTTTGCTGTTTTGAACACTGCAGAATGCTGTTTGCTGTTTTGAACACTGCAGAATGCTGTTTGCTGTTTTGAACAGCCCAGCACTGCAGTATGCTGTTTTAGCACTGCACAGCACTGCAGAATGCTGTTTTGAACAGCTTAAAATAAAGAATTGGACTTTTAGCCCAATCCATTTGATGGATGTTCTCAATTATTAAATTGGATTTAATTTAGAGCCCATGAAGACTTTTATAGCCCATGAATACCTTGAAGACTATGAAGACTACAAGTGAAGGCCAAGGAATGCCTTGGTTAATTTATGTAATCTTGAAATTAGATTTAGGTTGTTAAAACCAAAGAACCCGGTCATACACATGTTGTTTATTTAAATTATTTATCATGCGATGATTGAATAATTTGTTGATAACATGACCATGCATAAAATATGTCATATAGAATAGAGAGTGCCTACTCATTACATTATAACATGACATGCATCATATGTATTATTTTATTTTACTATTAAATTGTTTATTAGTATAAATAGTAGAATAATACGTAGAATGCCTCTTAAATAATTTGAATTGATTTTAGTGGAAAATCATAGATTTCAAATTAGAAATATGTTTTCAATAATTGGCATTCATAATGTGGATTAGATTTTAATTAGTTAAAATCTGGTAACTTCCTACTAAATCTAGTCTTTATAATTTTGATTATTTAGATTAGATTTATAAATTGAATTAGATTTTTAAGTGTTAAAAATTCGGTAATTCATTAAGTGTTAATAAGTTATGAACTTTAGTAACTCATAAATTCTTAGTAATTTAGATTATTTTTTTTTAGCCGTTAATAATCTAAGATGATTACTAGGAATTTTTAATAGAAAACCCTAATCCTAAAATAGTGAGTGGGAGAGGGATATATGACAATATATCCTGCGGTCTCCATCATTAGTTCAACACCGTGAAACTTAAAGGCGCCTCGAGACGGCTTTGTTATCGTCCCCCTACGGGTGGTGTCCATTTAAGTTGATCAAGGTTGACTTCCTAATGGATAGGATTCCTAGATGTATCTTGGGATTGACCTACCCTACGGCGGCAATTCTCGAGTTAAGTCAATGGAATCCGAAATGATGGGTTACACTCATAAAGGAAATAATTAATTGTTAATTATTTTCCTGACCGAAAAACGGTAGTTAAATAATATAGGAATAAGAGTTATTTTGTTATATTATTCAATTGAGAATGTCTCAGTCTAACATACAAATATTTGACCTACCCTACGGCGGCACTTATTTGTGGAATGTTAGATTATCGTGGCATAGTAATTATTTTTTGGGTATTTTCTAATTCATTATTCGTGCATCATGCATCACGTTTAATTTTATGCCAAAGTCACATGATATTGATTTTTGCAAAATGATATTAAATGTCATGTATTTTATTTATTTTCAACAATGGTATCTCCGTTGATTTCTATTTTAGCTAATGATAAGCTTAATGGGGAAAATTATGTCAAATGGAAAAGTAACATGAACGCAGTCCTGGTCTGTGAAGACCTTAAATTTGTCACGACTCAGTCTTGTCCTCCCCAACCAGTAGAAAATGCTGCACGCGCTGTGCGCGAGGCCTATGAGAAATGGGTCAAAGCTGATGAAAAGGGCTCCAAGGCCACCAAGCCCAAAGGAAAATGTTTCCATTGTGGTGTTGATGGGCATTGGAAGAGGAACTGTCCTAAGTACCTCAAGGAGCTCAAAGAGAAGAAGATGAAAGGTAAATGTGATTTACTAGTCATTGAATCTTGTTTAGTGGAGGATGATTCATCCCCTTGGATAATTGATTCAGGAGCCACTAATCATGTTTGTTCTTCTTTGCAGTTGATTGATTCATATAGGCAGCTTGATGAGGGTGAGTTCAACATGCGAGTCGGGACTGGGGAAGTCGTTTCAGCAAAGGCAGTGGGAGAAGTTAGACTTAGTTTTAATAATAATTGTTTTATTGCATTGAACAATGTTTATTTTATTCCAGGTTTTAAGAGAAATTTGATTTCTGTATCTAAACTTTTGGAATTTAATTATTCTGTTTCTTTTTATAATAAATCTGTTATTATTTCTAGAAATGGATTAAATATTTGTTCAGGGATGCAAGAAAATGATTTATATGTGTTAAGACCGTTAATGCATAAACCACTGCTTAATACTGAAATGTTTAAGGTTGAAAAACCAAAAACAAAACGACAAAAGATTTCTCAAAACGATGACACATATCTTTGGCATCTAAGACTTGGTCATATTAACCTTGACAGATTAAACAGACTTGTAAAGAGCGGACATTTAAATGAGTTAAAGATCGGTACTTTACCTGTTTGTGAATCATGTCTAGAAGGTAAAATGACCAAAAGACCTTTTACTGGAAAAGGGCTTAGAGCTAAGGAACCGTTAGAGCTTATACATTCAGACGTCTGCGGTCCTATGAATGTTAAAGCTAGAGGCGGTTATGAATATTTCGTCACTTTTATTGATGATTATTCAAGATATGGGTATGTTTACCTAATGCAACGAAAGTCAGAAACTTTTGAAAAGTTCAAAGAATTTCGAGCTGAAGTTGAAAATCAATTAGGTAAAACATTGAAATCTCTGCGATCAGATCGTGGAGGCGAGTATCTCGATACAGAGTTTGAGGATTACTTGCTTGAGCATGGGATTCTATCCCAATTGACTGCTCCTGGAACACCCCAGCAGAATGGTGTTGCAGAAAGGAGAAATCGAACCCTTTTGGACATGGTGAGATCTATGTTTAGTTTCTCATCATTACCTAGTTCATTTTGGGGATATGCATTGCAAACTGCAATGTATATTTTGAATGTCGTACCATCTAAGTCAGTTCCTAAGACACCTTTAGAGTTGTGGAAAGACCGTAAAACTAGTTTACGACATTTTCGCATATGGGGGTGTCCAGCACATGTGCTGAAGAACAAGACTGGGAAATTGGAACCACGTTCAAAAGTTTGCCTATTTGTAGGTTATCCCAAAGAAACTAGGGGCGGTCTCTTTTATAGTCCTGAAGAAAACAAAGTATTTGTATCGACAAATGCTACTTTTCTTGAAGAGAACTATATGAGAGATTACAAACCTCGAAGTAAAGTTATACTTGAGGAGTTACTTCCCGGGTCAAATAGTACCCCGTCAACAACAGTTGTTGACAAAGACATAATTCAAACCACTTCTGAACGTCAGACAGATTCTCATCAGAATCATCTACCATCTCGTCGTAGTGGGAGGGTTATTAGACCACCAGTTCGCTACAGAGAAATTGGAGAGGCACAAATCGCTATCTCCGATGAGAGTATAGATGATCCATTGACATATCAAGATGCAATGGAGGATTCTGATAAGGAGGAATGGCTTAAAGCAATGAATCTCGAGATGGAGTCTATGTACTCTAACTCAGTCTGGGAACTTGTAGATCAACCAGATGGGATAAAACCTATAGGTTGTAAGTGGATCTACAAAAGGAAAAGAGGAGTGGATGGAAAGGTAGAGACCTTTAAAGCTAGACTAGTGGCAAAGGGTTATACCCAGAAAGAGGGAGTTGACTATGAGGAAACTTTCTCGCCAGTAGCTATGCTTAAGTCCATTCGGATTCTTCTATCCATTGCCGCATGTCTCAACTATGAGATTTGGCAAATGGACGTCAAGACTGCATTTTTAAATGGTAGTCTTGATGAAAGTATCTATATGGTACAACCAGAGGGATTCGTGTCCCAAGGTCAAGAGCAAAAGGTTTGCAAGTTGCAAAGGTCCATTTATGGACTTAAGCAAGCATCTCGATCTTGGAATATAAGGTTTGATACTTCGATCAAATCTTATGGTTTTGAGCAAAATATTGATGAACCTTGTGTATACAAAAGGATTATCGATAAGAAAGTGGTTTTCCTTGTACTTTACGTTGATGATATTTTACTCATTGGGAATGATATAGGAGTATTGTCAGATGTAAAGAGTTGGCTCGCTAGCCAATTCCAAATGAAAGATTTAGGAGAGGCCAGTTATGTCCTTGGGATCCAAATAATACGAGATCGCAAGAACAAACTGTTAGCGCTGTCTCAGGCATCGTATATCGATAAGATTCTTATGCGATTTTCGATACAGAACTCTAAGAAAGAGCTTTTACCTTTTCGTCATGGAGTTCATTTGTCTAAGGAACAGTGTCCTAAGACACCTCAAGAAATTGAGAGTATGAGACGGATTCCCTATGCCTCTGTAGTAGGTAGTCTCATGTATGCTATGTTATGCACGAGACCGGATATATGTTATTCGGTGGGAATAGTTAGTCGTTATCAATCTAATCCAAGATTTGATCACTGGATGGCTGTAAAGCTTATTCTTAAGTATCTTCGGAGAACGAGAAACTATATGCTAGTGTATTCTGAAGAGGATTTGATCCCATTAGGATATACAGATTCTGATTTTCAATCGGATAAGGATTCTAGAAAATCCACGTCCGGATCGGTATTTACTCTCGGTAGTGGAGCCATTGTATGGAGGAGTGTTAAGCAATCTTGCATTGCTGACTCCACTATG
Source organism: Litchi chinensis (assembly GCA_019925255.1). Taxonomy (NCBI): domain Eukaryota; kingdom Viridiplantae; phylum Streptophyta; class Magnoliopsida; order Sapindales; family Sapindaceae; genus Litchi; species Litchi chinensis. The sequence continues at coordinate 18,844,444 of CM034470.1, read as the reverse complement.
GAAGCTGAATATGTAGCAGCTTGTGAAGCAGCTAAAGAAGCGGTATGGCTACGTAAATTCTTGACTAATTTGGAAGTTGTTCCAGATATGGATAAACCACTCACCCTTTATTATGATAATAGTGGTGCAGTGGCTAATTCCAAAGAACCAAGAAGCCACAAGCGAGGAAAGCATATAAAGAGGAGATGCGAACGTGATGAAGATTGCATCACAAGATAACCTTGCTGATCCGTTTACCAAGACCTTAACGGCTAAAGTGTTAGAAGGTCACCTAGAAGGTCTAGGATTACGAGATATGTCCCATCTGCTCTAGGGCAAGTGGGAGATTGTTGGGTTTTGTGCCCTAAGAGCTTGTAATTATGTAAACGGTTTTAATAAATAATAATAATAAAGTATTCATTTTATTCAATTTATATATTTTGCAAAAATTGTGTATATCATGATAAACATCCTTGATTACTAATGTATTTTCAAACTAAGTATATAAGTATTATATACAAGCGGATTTAGTTTGAGAGAAGTAATCTAAAGAGTCCGTAGAAAGCAAACGAAGCTGGGTACTTTGTTTGTGGTAAATCTATAGTTGCGGTCCATTTTGTATTCGGTACAATAGTTTTATCCGAGACTATTCATGTAGTGACATGGAAATGGAGGCACCTTATATAATAAAGATTATATAGGACTGGACCACGATAAACATAAGTCTCTAATTAATATCCGTTAAACTTAGAGATTTATATTTATTGACTAGATGATCATATATGAATTGATCTTAATCCTGAGTGTATTATGGACTCCTGCTTGTTGAGTTATGTCCTTTGATTTACATGGGTGAGATCGATATAGATGCTCGATCAATAACTTCGTACTTTGGGGATATGATTTAGTAAGTAGCTGGGAACATTCTATACAATAGTGGAATCCACTCCTTCTTGCGAGAAGTAGAGAAATAGTTCTCTTAAGGGTTGATTCAGGTCTTGAACAATAAGAGCGCTCAACTTTCTGTTCATATGTAAACGGAAAGATAAATTCATAAGTTGTTATGAATATATTGTTCATTAGAGAATCAATGGTACTTAAGGATCAAGATATAATTAGAGGGGTATAACAGACATTATGACCTAGCTCTAATTATGAACTATTTGTGGAGGGTCAAATCATATGTAGTGATTATATCAATGGACACTGAAAATTTCAGATTGTATAAAAACATCTATAGTTTTGAGAGTGCAATCTTAGGTTTTTAGTGGAGTAACTCTAAGATTAATAATAGTGAATTATTTAATTAAAGAGTTTAATTAATAATTCCGATATTATTGGAGCTCAAAACTGTAGGTCCATCGGGTCCCCTTGATAGCTCATTTCACTATAAGAAACGTGTATATAGAATATTGTAATTGGATCGTCCAATTATAGTTGTTACATAAGTAGCAAAATATGTGTTCACTTGGTATTTGAATAATATTGATTATTCAAATTATTAATTAGTTAATTATTAATTATGAATTAATAATTATTTAATTAATTTTATAAGAGGTCTTGAATTCAATTCTTAGTTGTGACCGAGTATAAATTAATTATGAATTAATTATAGGCCACAAGTATGATTACAAAATATAACATGAATTAATTGTGAATTAATTATGTTATATGGGCAAAAGTTTAATTTTAATAAACTTGGGGTTTAATATTAATTTTGATTAATTAAAACCCTAATTGGTTGCCTATAAATAGAAAAGAAATAGTCTTCTTTTCCTAACAGAAGTTATATTTAGGTTTTGTTTTACGTTCTTTGAAACAAAAACCTATTCTCACCTCTTACATATATTGTTTGTTCTTTTGAGAAAAGAAATCAATAGAAAGTGAGCACAATTCTATATAATTGTGCCCACTCACTTGTTTCTTGGTGTAGAGACATATCAAGGAAGGCAAGGTGGTGAGCAATCCACAGAGATCAATACAAAAGGTATAAGATTCGATCTTTAATTTAGTTTTATTATTTTATTTCATTGTTTTATGGATCTAGGGTTCTTGAGTTTTCTAAAAATTTTTAAAACTCAATGTTCCGCAAATCTTTATTTTATAAAAACAATTGTTGTTTTTTCCTTCAAGAAAAACAAAGTTGCAACTACAAAAAACAAACAAATTCTTAGTAAAAGTGAAACTGAAAAGAGAAGAACTAACAATGGTTGGGTTGAAATGGGGTTGCGAGCTTCGACAGTTTAGAGAGATTGGGTTTGGGTGTCAGGTGGCCCTCCTGCTCGCCGCTCCTCGTCAGTTCTTTATGTTCTCAGATCGGGTACTTTAGGATCGGGTATAGCTGGTGTCGAGTTGAATCGGGTCGCGAGTTTTGGGTCTCCTTCTTGCTTGCCGCTCCTCGTCGCCCCTTGCCGGTCGTCTATTACCGGTCATCACTCATCATGGGTAGCTCGTAGAGAGTTGGTTGTGGGTCGTGGAGAGTTGCTCCTCATCAGTAGCTCGTAGTTGCTCATCGAAGTCACTAATCGCCGGTCTATGTTGTTGGCCGTCATATGTTGGTTGTGGGTGATGGTGGCCATCGCTCGTCACCAGTGAGTAGTAAGAAATGGTGTTTGGTGATCGAGTGAAATGGGGCTGGGTGTTTGGTGAATGAAATGGCGAGTGGTTTGTGTTTTAAATAGAGAGGTAAAGTTTAATAATTACTTTTAGTAATGTAAAATAAATCCATATGGGTTTATATAATAACCGATTTCTTTTTAAACCACGAAAATTTAAGATATCAATTTTTTATAAACCGATCTCTTCAAACTTCATAATATCGGTTTTTTAAAAACCGAAATCTTGTTAATGATGTCTTTTAACATTTTTGTAGTAGTGGATATAGATGCTCGATCAATAACTTCGTACTTTGGGGATATGATTTAGTAAGTAGCTGGGAACATTCTATACAATAGTGGAATCCACTCTTTCTTGCGAGAAGTAGAGAAATAGTTCTCTTAAGGGTTGATTCAGGTCTTAAACAATAAGAACGCTCAACTTTCTGTTTATATATAAACATAAAGATAAATTCATAAGTTGTTATGAATATATCGTTCATTAGAGAATCAATGGTACTTAAGGATCAAGATATAATTAAAGGGGTACAACGGACATTCTAATCTAACTCTAATTATGAACTATTTGTGGAGGGTCAAATCATATGTGTTGGGTTTTTGTATGCATCTCATACATCATAGCACAGCAGAAAAACAAAAATTTACAACAAACAAAAAACAAAAACTCAAGTTGGATCACTCTAGATTAGTTTAAAACCAATACAATTAAACATACATAGGGTGTTTTATTGAAACCATACCTTCGTTGGCGACTCCTTCCCTTCTCGTATGATCTAATCCACTAGCGATCAAAGCGTAGAATCGCCTCTAAGGTATCCACACAGCAACACGATGTTCAAAAACCCAATTGGAGATGACAATAGCCGAACGAACACCCTATGTGCTAGTCAAGGTGGTTGGCTATATGGTGATATTGAGAGTTTCTTGTTTTGCCCCAATTTTTTTTTTTTTTTTTAAGAGAGATCAATCATTGCTACCCTATCATATGGGTATTTATAGACAATATAATCTTTCTATTGGGCAAAGAAAATGAAACCCCAATCTAAGCCCATTAGGAATTCTCCTAACCCATTAGTTTTAGGTCCAATTTTAATTTAATCAAATTAAATTAAATTGATCCTAATAAAATAAATGGGCCTTTATTTTATTTTATCACCATTAATATTAACATCTCATGTTAACATATTAAATCCTATTGAATAGTCATTTTACATTGTACATCGAGTTGCTTAAGTGTGTGACCCATTAGGTATCCGAACACGTTGACAACCCGGAATGAATTCTAATCCTAATCGAATTAGGATTAGATTAAATTAAACCTTTTGATTTAATCTTTGATTCACCAATCAACTAATTGATTCCGAGTAGATCAAGATTGGCACCTAGCAATGCATCATGACCATCCAAGTGCCTAGAATTGTCCGTAGTTAGAACAATACATTTCCATAAATAGTTACTGTGTAGTTCATCCTTTCGTCATAACATATCTCATTCGGTTATGAGTATGGGCCATGTGTCAACTCTCGCTAGAATGACTAAGTCATGTCTAGCTCGAATTTATTAGTTCTTGTTCCCGAAATCTGTTATTCCCAATTATATATCTTGGGAGACTCTTCCACTAGTACGATCACTCTGGCTAGAGATTCCTGGAATAACGATTTCCTCAAGAGGTTGTAAGATATCTTCTTCTACTATGAGAAGTGACAAATCCTTTATTGATCACTCAACTACGCTCGAGTAGCTCATGTCGAACTCAAGTACCACCCTATAAGTCAACTCTTTGAGTCAACAAGGAATGGCATTAAAGGACGACAGTTGATACTCAGTGTACTTTGGAGATGTCATGTCAAAGGATACTTGCACCTACTGATATGTTAAGATGAGATCACTGACATAAAACTATCCATGTGATCATCTTATAATCAGGTCATCCAATGTACTCATTCTAAACAAGCATCCACATGTTTACTCTAGGCATCTCATATGCCATCAGCTTATGAGAACTACTGTTTGATCCAATCGAGGAGTATAACACGTGCTAGTCTATCTGTACTAATGATGTCCCGTCTCATTAATACTATGACTAGGGATATTTAAGTATAAACACATTTGCATGTAACAGGAATCTCATATCATGAACTCTTTCATGATTTCCTTTACACTGTGTTATATGTACTAGGGACTTTATTATGCAGTTGAATATAAATTGAATAATAATGTTGCCATTTTATTAAAAAGAAATATGCATAAATACAACCTAAGGTTGATTAGTTCTAAGGCACATCACTAACAATATGTAGTGATTATATCAATGGATGCTGAAATTTTCGATTGTATAAAAACATTTGCAGTTTTAAGAGTGCAATCTTAGGTTTTTAGTGGAGTAACTCTAAGATTAATAATAGTGAATTATTTAATTAAATAGTTTAATTAATAATTCCGATATTATTAGAGCTCAAAACTGTAGGTCTATCTGGTCCCCTTGATAGCTTATTTCACTATAAGAAACGTGTATATAGAATATTGTAATTAGATTGTCCAATTATAGTTTTTACATAAGTAGCAAAATATGCGTTCATTTGGTATTTGAATAATATTGATTATTCAAATTATTAATGAGTTAATTATTAATTATGAATTAATAATTATTTAATTAATTTTATAAGAGGTCTTGAATTCGATTCTCAGTTGTGATCAGATATAAATTAATTATGAATTAATTATAGGTCACAAGTTCGATTTCAAAATATAACATGAATTAATTTTGAATTAATTATGTTATATGGGGTAAAAGTTTAATTTTAATAAAGTTAGGGTTTAATATTAATTTTAATTAATTAAAACTTTAATTGGTTCCCTATAAATAGAAAAGAAATAGATTTCTTTTTAGAAGATAGCTTTTGGTTATACGTTTGTTTTGAGAAACAAAAAGAAAAACAGATTTTGTTTTTTGTATAAGCAAAAACAAACACTCACCTCTTATAAACATTGATTTGAGTTACTTTTAGAAAATAAATCAATAGAAAGTGAGCACAATTCTATATAATTGTATCCACTCATTTGTTTTTTGGTGTAGAGATATATCAAGGAAGGCAAGGTGGTGAGCAATCCACAGAGATCAATACAAAAGGTACAAGATTCGATCTTTATTTAGTTTTATTATTTTATTTCATTGTTTTATAGATCTAGGGTTCTTGAGTTTCCTAAAAATTTTTAAACCCAGTATTCCGCAAATTCTTAATTTTGTAAAAAAAAAAAACAATTGTTGTTTTTTTTCCTTCAATTGGTATCGGAGCCTATGTTCTAATAAAACAGTGATTTTAAAATAATATGTTTTGTATTAATTTGTATGTCATTGAGTAGGCACTGTTATTTTTTATTTGATTATGATGTGATAAATTTTGTATTCATGTTTGATGAATGGGGATTACACGGTATGATCGCTAATTGTATGGTTCTTTGGTTAATTAATTTGATTAAATTTGTAAGCTGTATGTGGCAATATTTTTTTGTAGTAATTCATAGTTTTAGGTTTTTATTTTTCAAGTATGAAGCAAAAGAAAAGACTTGATATTTGCTGCGGATCGTGGTTTGTGGACTGAAATTTTCTTAATAGTTTTGCACAAAAAAGCTATGTTGAATAACTGTGCCGACTGGTATGGTTGCACCTATTTGGTCCACTGCCTACTGTTAGATGCCATGGTTAGACCCTGGTGCATTGACAGTACATGTGATGTACTCAGGCAGTGCATTTGGGTGTTATGGTACCCGAACGGATGCAATAACCATATGTTATGGTGTTCGCAGTCGATGTGCAAGAGACTATTTTTTAAACCAGTTTTATGTGTGCTTTAATACGATTGAACAACAGTGCCATGCATAAAAGATAGAAACAGTGCAATTGTTGTGTTTGTTTGTGCATGAATGATTGTTGTACACTTATACATGTGACAATCCAGCACTGCAGAATGCTGTTTTGGACAATCCAACACTGCAGAATGCTGTTTTGAAGAGTCCAACACAACAGGAATGCTGTTTTGAACAGCCCAACATTGTAGAATGCTATTTTGAACAGCCCAGCGCTGCAGAATGCTATTTTGAACAGGTTAAATAGAATGTTGGCGCAGCACATGTGTTGGTGCACCAGACTAACAGCAAAAGTTGCTGTTGTAGTGAATGGACTGCAAACTGCAATCAGTGCATGCAGCTGATGTCACTTGGCACCGAAAAAAAAAAATCAAGAAATGGGCTTCTAACCCAATCCATTTGATGGATATTCTTGATTGTTAAATTAGATTTAATTATAAGCCCAATAAAACCCATGAAGACCTTGAAGATTATGAAGACTACAAGTGAAGGCCAAGGAATGCCTTGATTAATTTATGTAATCTTGATATTATATTTAGGTTGTTAAAACCAAAGAACCCGGTCATACACATGTTGTTTATTTAAATTATTTATCATGCAATGAATGAATAATCTGTTGATAACATGACCATGCATAAAATATGTCATATAGAATAAAGAGTGCCTACTCACTGCATTATAACATGACATGCATCATATGTATTATTTTATTTTGTTATTAAATTGTTTATTAGTATAAATAGTAGAATAATACATAGAATACTTCTTAAATAATTTCAATTGATTTTAGTGGAAAATCATAGGTTTCAAATTAGAAATATGATTTCAATAATTGGCATTCATAATGTGGATTAGATTTTAAATAGTTAAAATCTGGTAACTTCATATTAAATCTAGTCTTTATAATTTTGATTATTTAGATTACATTTATAAATTGAAATTAGATTTTTAAGTGTTAAAAATACGGTAATTCATTAAGTATTAATAAGTTATGAACTTTAGTAACTCACAAATTCTTAGTAATTTAGATTATCTTCTTAGTTGTTAATAATCTAAGACGATTACTAGGAATTTTTAATAGAAAACCCTAATCCTAAAATAGTGAGTGGGAGAGGGATATATGACAATATATCCCATGGTCTCCATCATTAGTTCAACACCGTGAAACTTAAAGGCGCCTCGAGACGGCTTTGTTATCGTCCCCCTACGGGTGGTGTCCATTTAAGTTGATCAAGGTTGACTTCCCAACAGATAGGATTCCTAGATGTATCTTGGGATTGACCTACCCTACGACGACAATTCTCGAGTTAAGTCAATGGAATCTGAAATGATGGGTTACACTCATAAAGGAAATAATTAATTGTTAATTATTTTCCTGACCGAAAAACGGTAGTTAAATAATATAAGAATAAAAGTTATTTTTTTATATTATTTAATTGAGAATGTCTCAGTCTAACATACAAATATTTGACCTACCTTACGACGACACTTATTTGTGGAATGTTAGATTATTGTGGCATAATAATTATTTTCTAGGGTATTTTCTAATTCATTATTCGTGTATCATGGATCATGTTTAATTTTATGCTAAAGTCACATGATATTGATTTTTGCAAAATGATATTAAATGTTTTGCATTTTATTTATTTTCAGCAATGGTATCTCCGTTGATTTCTATTTTTGGTAATGATAAGCTTGATGGGGACATTTATGTCAAATGGAAAAGTAACATGAATGCAGTCCTGGTCTGTGAAGACCTTAAATTTGTCACGACTCAGCCTTGTCCTCTCCAGCCAGTAGAAAATGTTGGACGTGCTGTGCACGAGGCTTATCAAAATTGGGTCACAACCGATGAGAAGGCCCGCGGCTACTTGTTAGTAAGGATGTTCGAGGTGCTTGCTACCAACACGAGACAATGACAACAACAACTCAGATGCTGGAGTTATTGTAGGACATGTTTGGGCAACCTTCTGAGCAGCAACGGCACGAAGCTGTTCGTGCTATTATGATTGTTAGGATGAAGGAGGGTACATCTGTTCGAGAGCATGTCTTGAAAATGATGACCCACTTCAACACAGCTGAAAGCCATGGTGGGGCTATAGATGAGCGTAGCCAAGTGAGTATGATACTAGAGACTCTTCCGAAGAGTTTCATGCAATTTAAGAGCAACTATGTTATGAACAAGTTGACTTACTCACTTACGCAGTTGCTCAATTAGCTCACTACTTATGAGTCCATGAATAAGGACAAAAATGAGTCCGGTGAAGCAAATGTTGTTGAGACTTCTTCTTCTGACAAAAATAAGAGGAAGAGAAACATTGGAAAGGCTAAGGCTAAGCCTAAGAAGCAATCTACACAGAAGAAGAGCAAAAAGGGCTTTAAGGCCACCAAGCCCAAAGAAAAATGTTTCCATTGTGGTGTTGATGGGCATTGGAAAAGGAACTGTCCTAAGTACCTTAAGGAGCTCGAAAGAGAAGAAGATGAAAGGTAAATGTGATTTACTAGTCATTGAATCTTGTTTAGTGGAGGATGATTCATCCCTTTGGATAATTGATTCAGGAGCTAATAATCATGTTTGTTCTTCTTTGCAATTGATTGATTCATATAGGCAGCTTGATGAGGGTGAGTTCAACATGCGAGTCGGGGTTGGGGAAGTCGTTTCAGCAAAGGCAGTGGGAGAAGTTAGACCTAGTTTCAATAATAATTGTTTCATTGCATTGAACAATGTTTATTTTATTCCAGGTTTTAAGAGAAATTTGATTTCTGTATCTAAACTTTTGGAATTTAATTATTCTGTTTCTTTTTATAATAAATTAGTTATTATTTCTAGAAATGGTTTAAACATTTGTTCAGGGATGCAAGAAAACGATTTATATGTGTTAAGATCGTTAATTCATAAACCACTGTTTAATACTGAAATGTTTAAGGTTGAAAAACCAAAAACAAAATGACAAAAGATTTCTCAAAACAATGACACATATCTTTGGCATCTAAGACTTGGTCATATTAACCTTGACAGATTAAACAGACTTATAAAGAGCAGACATTTAAGCGAGTTAAAGATCTGTACTTTACCTGTTTGTGAATCATGTCTAGAAGGTAAAATGACCAAAAGACCTTTTACTGGAAAAGGGCTTAGAGCTAAGGAACCACTAGAGCTTATACATTTAGACGTCTGCGGTCCTATGAATGTTAAAGCTAGAGGTGGTTATGAATATTTCGTCACTTTTATTGATGATTATTCAAGATATGGATATGTTTACCTAATGCAACGTAATTCAGAAACTTTTGAAAAGTTCAATGAATTTTGAGCTGCAGTTAAAAATCAATTAGGTGAAACATTGAAAACTCTACGATCAGATCGTGGAGGCGAGTATCTCGATACAGAGTTTGAGGATTACTTGCTTAAGCATAGGATTCTATCCCAACTGATTGCTCTTGGAACACCCCAACAGAATGGTGTTATAGAAAGGAGAAATCGGACCGTTTTGGACATGGTGAGATCTATGTTTAGTTTCTCATCATTACCTAGTTCATTTTGGGGATATGCATTGCAAACTGCAATGTATATTTTGAATGTCGTACCATCTAAGTCAGTTCCAAAGGCGCCTTTAAAATTATGGAAAGGTCGCAAAGCTAGTTTACGATATTTTCGCATATGGGGGTGTCCAGCACATGTGCTGAAGAACAAGACTGGGAAGTTGGAACCACGTTCAAAAGTTTGCCTATTTGTAGGTTATCCCAAAGAGACTAGAGGCGGACTCTTTTATAGTCCTGAAGAAAACAAAGTGTTTGTATCGACAAACGCTACTGTCGACGTTAAAATCCAGTCTATGAGAATTCAATACCCAGTACCTACAATCAATGTGAGAAAACAAAAAAATCGAAAAGAATACAATTAAGAACCAAGAACAACATAAGAAAAACAGGAGATTTTTAACTTGGTTCAGCGAGTGTGCCTACGTCCATGACTGTCTCTCTAAAATTCTGCAGACTGACAGTATGTTATTGTCTGTGACAGGACCCTTCCCAGACCTTATCTAAGCTCTCGTCTGGAGGATCCTGTCGGGCACTTCAACGGATTCCTCGAAACCGACTCGTCGGATTGAAGACATCCGGGAAGCGAACCCTATCTTTCTGTATCCGGTTTACTCGTTAAAACTTAATGATTTGAATTTTTATCATCACTGGTTGGGAGTATTAAACATTTTCTTTGATTCCATTTCAAATTCGTTTTATAAAAATTTCGGCAGCATAACGGCTGCATTTTTGATAAACCAAAAATTTCACCTGTAAGGAAAACAACACTTCGACTATTTTTGAACACCTCCCAACTTCTTTAATTCTCAATCATGCATTATCCATCACAATTTCATAAGCATAAACAATTCATAAGATTCATAAGTGCACCATATATATATAAATGCAAGAATGGTTATTACCTTTACAATTCCTACATCATTTAAATTCAAAATATCCACAATTAATTACATATACAAAATATATCTCAGCGTCTTGCGCGATTGCCCACCTATAGATGTATATATACAAAGCAAAAGTCGGTCTCGTCCGGCGGTGGCACGAAATGAAAACAAACAAGCTACAAAACGAACCATAAGTTAGTGCGATAACATCATAGGATATCATATCACACATACTAGCATACAATTTACAAGTCTTAAAATTTTCTTTAAAATTCTCCATGTACACCCTCGACTCGTTCTGACCATCACGGGCGATTTTAACTAACGCCAACGTGAAGCTTACTAATGCATCTCAACCACTACGTTACGGAATTTACTGCATCGTACGTAGGGCGCTAAACTATTCACTGAGCAACTACAATGCGGAATTCTCTGCATCGCAAATGTAGTGCTAAATCTCTAAACGACTACGAGCGGAATTTACTGCATCGCGTCGTAGCGCTAACTGTCAACTAACCAACTACGTGCGGAATTGTCTGCATCGCAACGTAGCGCTATACTTTTCTATAAACTGAGCGATTACGGACGGAATTCTCTGCATCGTCACGTAACGCTAAATCTCATAGCTTTTAAGGTGTACACATGGGTTTTCATATTACTTTTCTTTGAGTGCCAAAAGCACAAATTCACTAATTTGAAAATCTTGAAAGCTTTCTTAGTTCATTTTCTTTACATGCAACTCATAATCATTTTCTAGAAACATATGGATTACATAGAAATCCATACGCTTAACTTTAACTATATCATTATATTTTATTTTCAAATTGCTTCATTACTTAGCTATCACATTTATTCAATAAAGTCAATAATTGGCATAAAAATTTTAAGAGCTCTAAAGTGGCGAACCACTTACCTCAAGGCCACGTCAAGCGTCTCGACGAGGCTCCTGGACGCCGCTCACGCGTTCGTCACCTACACAACATGATTTTATTATTACTATTAACAAAAACCTCTATTTTTCAACTATATGTTAAAATTCTCAACTATGCCCAATTCTCTCTGTATAGCTCCTAACTTGTTTCTAATTCAACCGAGACTCTCAAATCCCGATTTTTGTGGAAAAGTTTTAGTTTTGGACCCCTAGGGATATCCCCACACGGTCCGTTTACTTGTCGAAGGCTTAAAACGAAAAATCACATTTTTAATTCAAGTGGACAGCCCTTGACAGAATAGGCGATAACCTGCTGCTCGGGGCTCCATTTTCCTTCGTTCTTTTTCCTATGGCTCACTTATATCACATTCTAGTCACACGACAAATTTCATTGAGAAATATTATCGTTTGCTAAGTCAAATCTAATGAAAACGTCCGTTTTGGACACTTTCGGGTGCAATTTAATGCACGTTTTGTAAACTCTTGGTTTCGGATTAGCGACGCTAGATTTTATTCCATAACTAAGCTTCATTTAACTTATAATGACTAACTAAACTCATTTCGTGCCATAAAAATTGTATTAAACTAACCGTTTCACTTCTCAGAGTTCTAACGACACTATTTTGTGCATAACTTGCACAATTTTTATCGGATTCGATCCGTTCCAAAACCTATGGATTTCTATGGTTCCTAGGCATCATTTGAGGTGTAGAACACCCCCATGTAGGTCAGTTTTGGTCAGGTCTTCTCTAGCTCAAAATTCAGCTCTGGATTGACATTTTTGACCACAACTATGCCTTTGCAACTCTACATGCTTCCCTATGATTTTCTAATCCTTTTTGTGCCAAATTTTGGGTTCAAAACCACTTATTTTCAGAGCTTATTTACTGCTCTTCAAGCCCTTAACACTCACATACCCATAACTTTGTCATTCAAAGCTCTCAAACTCACTCACACATTTTATCAACTAATTGGAGGGTGTGAGAGCTGTTTTTGTTTTCACTAAATTCAAGTGCGTGGCAGCCCATACATCCAACTCTAAGTCATCATTTACACACAACAATATGTTAATTAAAGCTCATCATCACCTAGTTAGGGTTCCACACTTGATTGAAGTGTAGAACACCAACACAACACAAAACAATTTTCTGCAGAAAATTTCAGCAGCTACCTACTTCAAACTTTCAGCAAGAACTAGAAGAGATGAAGTGATTCTTACTTGGTTCTTAGTTTATAGAGTTGAGAGAGACTTGGGAGAGGTCTTAGAGAAGAGGATTCAAGGCTTGAATGGGCTGGATGGTTGTTTCTTCTCCCACTTTTCTGGTCTGGCGTCCAGACCCCTGCAGAGCTGTCTTCACTTTTCTGGTTCGGTTCTGCTCTTGCTGCTGCTGCTGGTTGCTTCCTCTTGAGCACGACCAGCAGCTGATCTTCCTCTTCTCTTCGTGCCTTCTTCTTCTCTTCTTATGGCCTTTCACTTCTGCTCTTAATCTCCCTTGGTTCTGCTCGTTTCTGGAAGCTCCTCACGCCAACAGCTGCTGCCCTGTTCTGCTCTCACGATTTCTGTGTGTTTCACGACTGAATGGGCTGTGTTTTCTGAAAAATATCAGCTAAGTCTTGTATTTATAGACTTCACCTTTCAAGAATTGCATTTCTTGCATTCATCTTTTTCTATTCACAAAAATCCTTCTCTTGTTTTACTTAATTGCTACTACACCCTTCATCCTTTATGGTTTTGAAGGTTTTGCTTCTATTTAATTTGTTGTGCTATCACTTAAACTTATTCAATCACTTAATAACACTTTATTACTTATATTTATTTATGTAATGAAGTTCTAACTTTAGAACTTGCCTACTTGTCAATTATATATATATATATATATATTTCTTATTTGTGGAAATCTAACTTTCCTCTTATCTAATTTTATTTTCTTTGATAGTTTTTACTTTTAATTGATTGGTTTATATATCTCATAAACATCTTATGGGATGTCAAGTTTTTCTCTTGATCACTTGACTCTCTCTTTTTAATCGAATTTTATTTCGATTATCATTTACTAACATCTTGGATTTCTTGACTTAGATTTTCATTGGGACGTTACTAAACTTTTTAATACGATGAATTTCGTCGTATTCTAAATGAATAAATTTCGGAGGCTATGAAATTAAATCAATTAAACGTAGAGAGTTATATATTATCTCTCTAACTGAATTTCTAACGTTGGGACTTTAGAAGTCGGAGCTAGGAGTTTACAGTCTGTCTATCGATTACAATGAGTTCAACCCCTATTTATAGGGGAAAGGTAGTTACAGATTAAGAAGCATTAAAATAGGAAAAGAATTTCATAATAAATACACTTCCTAATCAGTTGGAGCAGAATTAAGAAACTGCTCTGAGTATCTCGAGATCACGTTGATTGAATTTGAATTTAAATTAACTTCCGTTTTTGGTGAGAGAATCACGATCAGATTGGGTAACTACCATATCTGAAAGATTTTGTATTAATTATCCACTGGGCGAGCTATTCACTATCTGCAGCGACCTCGAACTTAACCTTACCGAGCAGTGAACTTCGAATAGAGCGAGCTGCATAATGTTAACAGCGATCTGTAGCCTGGCTAGGAAACGAGCTGACACATGCGAGCTGCAGAGCTCGTTCAGACGAGCTGTAGAGCTCATTGGGCTTGGAGATGATAACTGAGCCTTGTCTGCTGGGCTTTTGCATTGGGTTGACTTAATGGGCTTTTATCGGGCTTTTACTAGCCCATTTGATGAATCCGGAAAACACACATAACATCAGCCCCTTGGCTCTCAGTTCGTTCTATGAATTTGAAGCTTGAGCTCGCTGGTAAAAGCTAACTTTTATGATAAGCTAACTTGAATTACCATTTTCGCGCCCTTTCAAATTCAATCTCATCAGCTCTGACACGTGGCGGTCATGCAGGAGGTATCTGAATCGACACTGGCACGTCCCTTGCACTCGCATTTAATGCACACATCTTTCAACTGACAGCTACATGATTAGAAAGCCGTATCTCGCGCTGCACCGTTGGATCAATGACAGTTACACAGCACGCAGATCTGATGGCTAGGGCTTGAGCTTGTCCACCTATATAAACTGGTGGAGCCCTTTCATTCTCTTTTCATCTGTCATTTTCTCTCGAAGCCACCAAATTTTCTCAGCATACTCACTGGTTCTTCACAAAATCTACACTTCCAGTCGCCGTTCTTCACACTTTCATCAAAGATTCATGGTAAGTTCTTTCTTTTGACTTCAATCCTTTAGTTTTTTGGTTCATATTTGTTGAGTTTACATTATATTGTGCTTGCGTTTCACCATTGCTGTGTCTGAACGGTCTGAATACATCATGTTTTTGGTGTTGAGCTTTTGTTGTTCTGGGTTTCTTGTTGAACACGACTTTTCAACTTCTGTTGATTTGATCCTGTAGCATGTTTGTTTGCGAACTGATTACTATTTGCGGCCCGTTATGCATGCGAACTGTAGGATTAGGTATCTGTAGACTACCAGCCCGTAGGTCATTTCTCTACAAGTTGAGCCCCCCATTGTAGGAGCAATCTGCGAACTAGGAAACTCAGAAAATTTTCAGTATTTTAGTAATTTGTTCTTTGTGACCTGACCATACCCATTTGGTATAGATGTCTTCAAGTAGAGCTCGTAGTGTTAGTAAAACAACTCAAGGTGGAGAGCGAGCAGAAGGTCAACAGCGAGCTTGACAGGACCCTTCCCAGACCTTATCTAAGCTCTCGTCTGGAGGATCCCGCCGGGCACTTCAACGGATTCCTCGAAACCGACTCGTCGGATCGAAGACCTCCGGGAAGCGAACCCTATCTTTCTGTATCCGATTTACTCGTTAAAACTTAGTGATTTGATTTTATTTATACTGGTTGGGAGTGTTAAACATTTTCTTTGATTCTATTTCAAATTCATTTTATAAAAATTTCGGCAGCATAACGGCTGCGTTTTTTATAAAACCAAAATTTAACCTGTAAGGAAAATGACACTTCGACTATTTCTGAACACCTCCCAACTTCTTTATTCTCAATCATGCATCATTCATCACAATTTCATAAGCATAAACAATGAGTTCGAATTCAACATGTACATATATGAACTATATATTTAGAATGCATGATTATATTTACATTTTACAATCTCAACATCATTCAAATTCAAAATATACATGATTAAATACATAATACAAAAATGTATATACACGTCTTGCACTATCGCCCACCTATCAATGTATATGCAAGCAAAAGGTCTCGATCTCGTCCGACAGCGGCATGCAATAAAAACAAATGAGCTACAAAATAAATCAGAGGTTAGTGCAATAAGGATATATAATATCACATACACCAACATAAGAATTCATTATTTACTCAAGTTTTACAACTTCTTTAAAAATTCTTCCATGTGTATCCTTGACTCATTCTAACCATCACGGGCGATTATAACTAACGCCGATCGTAAAGCTACTAAAGTGTCTCGACCACTACGTTACGGAATTCACTGCATCGTACGTAGGGCGCTAAACTATTTACTGAACAACTACAATGCGGAATTCTCTGCATCGCAAATGTAGTGCTAAATCTCTAGACGACTACGAGCGGAATTTACTGCATCGCTTCGTAGTGCTAACTGTCAACTAACCAACTACGTGTGGAATTGTCTGCATTGCAACGTAGCGCTATACTTTTCTATAAACTGAGCGATTACGGACGGAATTCTCTGCGTCGTCACGTAACGCTAAAATTCGCTAACTTATAAGGTATACACATGGTTTTCATACTAAGTTTCTTTAAGTGCAAAAGTACAAATGACTTTAGTTTAAATATCTTGCAAACTCTCTTATTCCATTTTCTTTACATGCAACTCATTATCATTTTCTAGTAACATATGGATTCCATAAGAATCCATACGCTTAAACTTTAACTACCTCAATAAATATCATTTTCGATTTCCTTTATTACATAGCTACTATAGTCATTTAACATCATCAAGAATTTGCATGACAATTTAAAAAGCTATTAAGTGGCGAACCACTTACCTCAAGGCCACGTCAAGCGTCTCGACGAGGCTCCTGGACGCCGCTCACGCGCTTGTCACCTATACAACATGATTTTATCATCACTATTAACAAAAACCTCCATTTCTCAACTATATGTTAGAAATTCTCAACTATGCCCAATTATCTCTATATAGCTCCTAACTTGTTTCTAATTCAACTGAGACTCTCAAATCCCGATTTTTGCTGGAAAAGTTTTAGTTTTGGACCCCTAGGGATATCCCCACATGGTCCGTTTACTTGTCGGAGGCTTAAAACGAAAAATCACAATTTTATTTAAAATGGACAGCCCTTGACAAAACAGGCGATAACCTGCTGCTCGGGGCTCCGTTTTCCTTCGTTCTTTTTTCTATGGCTCACTTATATCACATTCTAGTCATACGACAAAATTCATTGAGAAATATTATCGTTTGCTATGTCAAATCTAATGAAAACATCTGTTTTGGACACTTTCGAGTGCAATTTAATGCACGTTTTGTAAACTCTTGGTTTCGGATTAGCAACGCTAGATTTTATTCCATAACTAAGCTTCATTTAACTTATAATGACTAACTAAACTCATTTCGTGCCATAAAAATTGCATTAAGCTAACCGTTTCACTTCTCAGAGCTTTAACAGCACTATATTGTACATAACTTGCACAATTTTTATCGGATTCGATCCATTCCAAAACCTATGGTTTTCTATGGTTCCTAGGCATCATTTGAGATGTAGAACACCCCCAAATAAGCCAAATATGGTCAGGTCTCCTCTAGCTCAAATTTGAGCTCGGGAATCCCCTTTTTTGTCTATAACAATGCCTTTGCAATTCTAAACACTTCTCTAACTTTTCTAACCTCTTTGAGGCTTGAAATTGGTTTCAAAACCATCTAATTTCAATGTCTAACTACTTTCCTTCAAGTCTCTAATACATACATAGGTCTAACTTGGTCATTAGAGTGCTCAAAATTCACTCAAGACTTTTCTCAATCACTTGGTGTGCATAAAACACTAATCTCGGTTTTTATTTTGAGGGAGGGTGTAACAGCCCATTTACATCAATTTAAGGCAACTATTACACTCAAAACTCATCCTTAATGATTATATAACAATCTCATGAGGTTCTAACAAGATTTAAAAGCAATCTAATCGACCAAATCAACAACACAACCACAACAACAAAAGCTGTCACAGTTTCTGTTATGTTTCAGCATCAATTTGAAGAAAATGGAGTGTAATCCCGCTTAAGCTAGTTAGGGAGAGTTTAGATGACTTACTAGGGACCCTAAGAGGTGGATTGAGGGGATGGAAGGCTGGTTGGGAGGTTCTTTCTTCCTTGGCCGACCAGCTCGTCACGATTCTGCCTGGGTCACGTCTGGGTTTGTTTCGCTTGCTGTTTGCGTTCGTTTCTTCTCTGTTTCTGCTCGACCAGTAGCTGGTGTCTCTTCTCCTTCGTGTCTCCTCCCTCTCCTCTTCTTTTGCTACCCAGTTTGCTGTAACTCACGGCCAGAAGTCTCCCCCTCGCTGTTTTGCTCGAAGTCGCGACCAGCTCCTCGCGCGAGAAGTTCTGCTCGCGTTCTGCTCGTGGCCACCTGCTGCTACTGCTACCTCCTTGTTCGACCAGCAGCTACCTTGCTTCTTTCTTGGCCCTTTCTTCTTCTCTTCTTGGCCTTCTCTTCTGGTTCACGCTGACTCCTTTCTTTCCCTCTCACGAAGCTTCTCGGTTGTTCTCTCGGCAGTGACTGTTTTTGACTGAAAGGGGCTGAAATTTTCTGCTGAAAATTTGCTAAGTGTTGATATTTATAATCAACAACTTCTAATATTTGCATCTTGTCCCATTTCTTTTTAATTTTATTCTCATCTCCTTTTCTTGATACTCTCTCACGGCAACACCCCTCGATATCCTTCCGTGTCTCTTTCGTCTCTTATTCGATTAAATTCTCGTTTCGTTAGAATTTATTTATTTTTTTTAAAAAAACGCTAAGCTTATTTCATTAATTTTGACTCTCTCTTTTTAATCGAATTTTAATTCGATTATCATTCACTAACATCTTGGATTTCTTGACTTAGATTTTCGTTGGGACGTTACTAAACTTTTTAATACGACGAATTTTGTCGTATTCTAAATGAATATATTTCGGAGGCTATGAAATTAAATTAATTAAACGTAGAGAGTTATATTTTATCTCTCTAACTTAATTTCTAACGTTGGGACTTTAAAAGTCGGAGCTAGGGGTTTACAGAGCTAAAGAGGAAAGGAATGCTCGCAAAACGTTCGCTCATTATTCATCTTCCGTAGAAGTTTCCGAGTTGGAGGGACTTGCTCTTCAATTCCATATCCCTAGAGGCTGTCACGCGATGTTGCCAATTCCAAAGAACCATGCAGGCTATCCTCCGTAGGGGTACGTCGCTGTCAGTACCCAGCATCTGGAACACAGGCTGAGATTCCCAGTTCCTCCTTATTTGATCAAGTTCTTGAACATTGTCAAGCTCGCGCCATTCCAGTTGATGCCGAACTCATACGCGCAGCTGACTTCGTTAACTCTAGCCTTCCTCAGGAACAATCTTCCTCCCCCAACTCCAAAGATCATACAAAACCTTTATAGCATTAAGACCGAAAATACTTTAAAGGATGGAAACTGAGATGTCATTCATTATCTCGCAGCTCGCCCATCTGAGTACAAAAGCCTCTTGCCCCAAGGAGGTGCTAAAGGCAAATCCAACATAGGGGCATACAAGACGAAGTGGTTTTATGTCTCATGCCCTTCTCTCACGGATCTTAAAAACTTTAGTTTTGTCCTAAGCCCAGGTACGTAGGGAGGATCTTCAGCGAGCTTTAACTTTTTTTTTTTTTTTTTTTTAACATTTTGCTTTGCAGAGCTGAAAATGGACAAGTCTCCTCTCAGCAGCGAGGAGAAGAGGGCTCTCGAGGTGCTCGCGAATTCGAGTGAAGCAAGCATCAGTAGCAAATTTGATACTGCTCTTCTTCAGGCTCATGGCCTCGCTCCTCCTAAAGATTCTCCATTGATAAATAGTGAGAATGACATATCGAGCATTGGGGAGCGCGAGCTTCCTTCCGTTCTCGAAGTTCCTGTTGAGGAAGAGGATACATCTGATTCCCAATTAGCTCCAGCACCCATTCCTTCCTCATGAGCAAAAACAACACCAGCTCCTGCTCCTACCTCGCAGGTAGAAACTACTCCAGCTCCTGCTCTAGCTCGGACAGTTCCAGCTCGAGCAGAAACGGCTCCATCTCGTGCAGCCCTTGTTGTACAAATAGATTCATCCCCCTCTCCAAATCGCACAACTATTCCAGAGGCTCCATCGCCTGCTCTAACAGATTCGCCACATACTCTAACAGTTCCAACTTCTGCTGAAGCAGCACCAGCTTCAGCTCACACCTCGCCAATAGGTGAATCACGAACAGCTGTTCCTTTAGCTCCTGCTTCCTCCTCTGAGCCAGCTCCAGCCAAGAGGAAAAAGCTTACTCTTCTAGAATTCTCTCCTAAGCGACCTGCCAAAGCTTCAGCCTTTTCAGCTACCCCATCAAAGCGGCCTGCTGAAGCCTCAGCCTTTCCAACTGCTCCTTCAAAGCGTTCTAAGCGACTTGCTAAAGTAAAAGCTCCCTCGGTTGCTGCTCCTAGCGAGGTGCCACCTTCGAAAATAACAGTTGATATCCCACAGGCTCCAGCCCCCAGCTCGCAGCCCAAGACAGGGGATGTTCCGTCTGAGGTTCCGTCCCAAGAGGCCCAAGCTGGTACCAGCAAGAAAAAGACAAAGAATTTGGCTACACGTACCTTTGTCATTAAACGTCATGCCTACAGGAGCGAGGAGCCTGAGGTCGTAGAGGCTGAGGAGACTCTATCGCCGATCATGCCAGACCCTGAAAACGGACCTGGAGGGAGGTACCTAAGCGTCTTTCTTGACAACCGATCAAAAATCATGCTGAATCAAACAAGGACCTCAGAGAATAGGTCCCTCAGGGGTACGGACTTGGACGATTACACAACTCGACATGGTATGCTGGTATCTCATTTTTCCTCTATCTCCTGACTTATTTACTTTATCAAATATTGACTTGTGGAATTTCAGGTCGTTCTCGCATCAATAAAACGAAGGAGAGGGACCAGGTATGCTGAAGATCGAATAATGAAGCTGAAGCTGGAGAAAGCTAGGGAGGAGATGAACTCCTTGGCTGAGAGAGCCCGAGATGGGAAAAAGTTCGCGGAGGGCCACGAGGCAAAGATAGCTACGACGACCATTGCTAGACAAACAACCGAAGAAGCTCTACTGAAAATGAAAAATGATTATGAAGCCACTAGGTTGCACCTTACTGCCTTGCTACGTAATTGTGAAGATGAACGTGACAAGGCAAAGGGTGAATTGAACAATATGAAGGACGAGCTGAGGCAGTCTAAGCAGCGAGCTGAAATAGCAGAGGAACAAGTCGAAGGGCTTAGGCAACAAGTTGAGGCCACAGTGCGGCGGGTTGAGGCTATTGAGCAACGAACTGAGGCTACTGAGCAACAGGCCAAGGAAGCGTAAGTTGCCTCTCAACGAGCTGAAAAGGTCGAAAATCGAGCTGAAGTTCTCAGGCAGCAAGTGGGGGATGCAGTGCAGTGAACTGAGGCTGCCGAGAGGTTAGCTGAGGCAGCCGAGCAACTAGCAGAAGCCGCGAATCAAGAGCTTGAAGTCGCTAAGCGCCATGCAAATGACACCTTTAAAGAGCTGATGGCTTTCAGAGAGAGATCTATTCAAGAAACGGAGGTGCAGGTCATTGAAGCCAAAGATGAGGCTAAGGAAAAAATAGGCCTTAATTTCCTTTACACGCTATGGATGTCCCATCCTGACTTAGATTTTTCCATCTTTGGAGATGAGGGGCTCCAAGCTGTGGAGAAGTTCAAAGCAAAGACTGCCTTGTCTTCAGCTACATCCGAAGTAGCCCCTTTGGCAATGGAGACCCCTGGCACGACTTCTCAGGCTAAGCCCGCGGGTGACCCCGAGTTTTCTAGCACGTCTTCTTCTTCTAGCGAAGATTCCCTCTTAGGCTCAGATTCTCCAGCTCGAAACTAGGAGCTTATTTTTTGTACTTGTATTCTTTCATCTTCAATTTGTAAAGAATTTTTGAATTTAATAAAATTTCTTCTATCATATCTTCTCTGTTGAATGTACTCAAATTGTTGCATTTACTGTAATACATTTCATGTTTTCATTTTATAATTCATAAGATTTCTTGCGAGCTAACTGCTATAACATAAACTTGCTCGAAATCTGATATAATAGCTCAAGCAATCACTTAATTCATCAGTTAATAAAACCTTTTGATATAGCCAACGGGTCGAAACCTCATTTATCATATTGAATTGTTGACGAGCTATGCAGGGGTTCGCAACATCTCCTGCTTTTTAGGCTCATTTTATTCTAGCGAGCTATGCAGGGGTACGTAACCTTGCCTGCTTTTTAGGCTCTTTTTCTTTTTAGCGAGTTATGTAGGGGTACCTAATCTCGCCTGCTTTTTAGGCTCTTTTCATTATAGCGAGCTATGCAGGGGTACGTAACCTCGCTTGCTTTTTAAGCTTATTTTCTTTTTAGCGAGCTATGCAGGGGTACGTATCATCGCCTGCTTTTTAGGCTATTTTAATTTTTAGCGGGCTATGCAGGGGTACGTAACCTCGCCTGCTTTTTAGGCTCATTTTCTTTTTAGCGAGCCTTGTAGAAGTACGTAACCTCGCCTGTTTTTTTGGCTCTTTTCATTTTAGCGAACTATACAGGGGTACGTAACCTCGCCTACTTTTTAGGCTCCTTTTAGCGAGGCGACGAGCTAATCAGCACGGAGCCCATTAGTTTTGCATCTTAGTTTGAATTCATGAATTATCGAATAATTAGTATCGCGTTATGAGGGAATTGGAGCTTTCATTAATAAGATTGAATTTATATGTAATAAATAAAGTTACTGATAATATGGTCGAAGATGCTCGGTATTCCAAGCTCGAGGGACTTCAGCCCCATTCATATTGGCTAAACGATAAGCTCCATTTCCCAAATTTGCTTTAACGACATAGGGTCCTTCCCAATTTGGGCCTAAGGACCCATCACTGGGTTTGGGGGCTCCAGGCAGAATGAGATGCAATACCAAATCTCCCACGTTAAAGCTGCGAATTCAAGCATTCCTGTTATAGTACCTTGCGATTCTTTACTGATAGACAGCTACTTTTAACCTGGTTGTTTCCCTGACTTCTTCAAGCAAGTCTAAGTTTGTAGCAAGTAGCTGATCATTGTCATTTGGATTGAAGGTCGCTCTTCGTTGTGAGGTAACTTCTAACTCCACTGGGATCATGGCCTCAAACTCATACACCATCGAAAAGGGCGCCTCGCCTATGGTGCTGCGAGCTGTGGTTCTGTAAGCCCATAATACCTTTTGAAGCTCGTCAACCCACGCTCATTTCTTCGCTTCCAGTTTCATTTTCAGGGTTTGCTTTATAACCTTGTTCACGACTTCAACTTGGCCATTGGCTTATGGATGGTCCACTACTGAGAAGCTCTTGATTATCTTTAGGTCATTACAAAACTTGAGAAATTGTTCACTGCTGAACTGGGTCCCATTGTCTGTCACGATCTGCTGTGGGACTCCTAATCTGCAAATAATATTATTCCACACAAATTTTTCAATCTTTGTGGTGGAAATTTCAACCAACTCCTTTGCTTCTGCCCACTTGGTGAAGTAATCAACTACGACCACAGCATGCTTGCATCTTCCACGAGCTATTGGCAAAGGCCCGATCAAATCCATCCCCCAAATTGCAAAGGGCCACAGGCTCACCATTTGTTAAAGATAAGCTAGTGGAGCTCGCGAAACTTGGGTGAACCTCTAACACTTGTCACATTTCTTGACCAGGTCGATGGCATCCTGCTTCATGGTGGGCTAATAGAAACCCTGTCGCAGTGTTTTTTGAGCCAAAGAAAGCCCCCAGCATGGTTTCCATAATGGCCTTCATGTATTTGTCTCATTACCGTCTCACAATCTTGGCCATCTATGCATCTCAAAAGTGGGGCTGAAAACCTTTTCTTATACAACGCATTATCGTAGATGTAGTACCTGGTTGCTCTAGCTCGCAAGCATTGTGCTTCCAGCTTATCACTTGGCAGCTTCCCATCCTGCAGATAATTCAGAATTGGACCCATCCAGGAATCTGGCTGCATAGTTATAGCCATCAATGAATTCCTCTCTTCGATACTGAGGGCTGGCAGGAACTCCATTGGGATCGCTCCTAGGAAGTCTGCATCTCGAGTGGTTGCTAGACGAGCTAGGGCATCTGCATGCGAGTTCTAAGCTCGTGGAATTTGCTTCACTTCGTACTTTTGAAAAGCACTCAACATTTCATGAACTTTCTGGAGGTACATGGCCATTTTCAGTCCTTTGGCCTGATACTCCCCTAGTATATGGCAAACCACGAGCTGTAAGTTGCTGAAGACCCTCAATCGCTCAGCTCGCATCTCCTTAGCTAAGCGCAGGCCTGCGAGCAGTGCTTCATATTCCAGCTTCATTATTTGTAGCCTGGAAACCAAACCTCAATGCACAAAGGATTTTGTTGCCTTCAGGATTGATCAATAGAATTCCAGCTCTAGCTTTCTGCTCCCTGGATGACCCATCAACATAAAGCTCCTAGGTCGAACCTTCAAAAGATTCATCTTTATCATCTACAAGCCTTGTAAATTCTGCAATGAAGTCTGCTAGAGCTTGAGCCTTGATAGCCGTTCTCGGCTTGTATTGAATGTCAAACTGTGCGAGCTCTACTGCCCATTTTAACAAATGACCTGAAGTATACGCTTTCTGTAGAACTTACTTTAGCAGATACTGGGTGAGGACTTTAATCGTATGAGCTTGAAAATAAGGTCGCAGCTTCCTTGATGCGATCACCAGGCAGTAAGTGAGCTTCTTCATTTGTGAGTACCTTGTTTCAGCATCCTGCAATCTTTTACTCACATAATACACTAGAAGCTGCGTTTTCTCCTCTTCTCTCACCAAAGCAGCACTTAAAGCCTACTATGACACTCCTAACTACAGAATGAGTTTTTCCCCTTCTCTGGGCTTAGAGAGGAGTGGAGCTTGCCCCATATATTCCTTCAGCTGCTGAAATGCTACTTCATATTGCTCAATCCACTCGAAGCTCTTTGCCTTCTTCAAGACATCAAAGAATGGCATGCATTTATCTGTAGCTTTCGAGATGAATCTGCTTAATGCTGCGACCTGGTCGTTGAGGCTTTGCACATCCTTCACCCTGGTAGGCGACCTCATGTCAATCAATGCTCTGATCTTCTCAAGATTGGCTTCAATACCCCTACTGTTCACTATGAAACCCAGAAACTTCCCAAAAGCTACCCCGAACACATACTTATGTGAATTCAGTTTCATCTGGTAGCTCCTCAGAATCTGAAACATCTCCCCCAAGTCGCGCACATGATCACCCACCTGCTTGGATTTTACTAACATATCATCCACGTAGACCTCTATGGTCTTTCCAATCTGCTCTTCAAACATCATGTTTACCAAGCGTTGGTAGGTCGCTCCTGCATTTTTCAACCCGAAGGGCATCACCTTGTAGTAGTATAAGTTGCAATCTGTCATAAACGAGGTGTGCTCTTCATCCTCGAGATTTATAGGGATCTGATTATAACCCGAGTATACATCCATAAAACTCAGGAGCTCGTGTCCAGCTATAGCATCCACGAGCTGGTCTATCCTCGGCAGGGAAAAACTATCTTTAGGGCATGCCTTATTCAAATCAGTGAAGTCGATACAAGTTCTCCACTTTCCATTCTTTTTCTTCACGAACACGGGATTGGCGACCTAGATCGGGTAGTAAGCTTCTCGGATAAACTTGTTGGCCAGCAGCTTATCTACCTCTTCCTTCAGTGCTAAGTAATGCTCCCCTGTCATTGCCCTTCTTTTCTAGCGAATTGGCTTGTGATGAGGATCAATATTCAACCTGTGCGACATCACTTTTGGATCTATCCCCACCATGTCTTTGTGATTCCATGCGAATACATCTAAGTTCGCCTTTAAGAAGTCAGCGAGCTGGGATCTCAGTTCTGGAGCTAAACCTCTTCCCAGCTTCAAGCATCTTTCAGGATCCACCTCGTTGACCTGAACGTTTTCCAGTCCTCAACCGGTCCAATAGCTCACTCTGTATCCACTTCACGAGGATCAAGATCATGGCTGACCCCCTTTTTAGGTATAACTCGTGGTTTGCCCCCTGAAACCACATTCACTTTCTTCCATTTTACACCCATCTTTACTGCGTCCTTATAGCAGCGTCTGGCTAAGTGTTGCTCTCCCCGAACACATCCGACGCTGCTGAGAGTTGGGAATTTCACTATAAGAGTCCTGGTTGAAGTAACTGCATCCAGTTCGTTCAATGAAGGTCTTCCCAGGACCACATTGTATGCTGATGGGCAGTCAATAATCAAGAAATCTGCCAACACAGTTACCTGGCGACCTGCCTCCCCGAGTGTAAGTGGCAACTTGATCTGGCCCACTGGCACAATAACATCTCCAGTGAAACCATAAAGAGGCTTTGGGGACAGTCTCAGTTGCTCTGCTCCTAGCCCCATCTGATCATAACAGTTTCTGTACATCACATTCACCGAGCTCCCAGTATCAATCATGATGCGCTGTACTTCCATGTTGCTGATTTTAGCTCGTATAACCAGCGCATCACTGTGTGACCAGATCACACCTCTAGCATCCTCCTGAGTGAAAACAATCTCATCCGAGGTCGTCTTGGCTTTCTTGGCAAATCCTTCCAACCCACTGACCTGAAAGGTATGATTTGCTTCTCGGACTTACCTTTCGTGCGACCTGTTTGAAGCACCTGTGATATGAGGGCAACCATGAATTTTAAAAATAGTTCTTATCGCAGGCTCATGCTCCGGCATGGGAGCTTGTTGGGGCTGTTGTTGTGCTGGCTGCTGTTGAGGTCATTATGGTGGAGGTCGCGAGTCTGCAAGTCTCGCCACGTAATTTCTCAAGCGACCTCTTCTGATTAACTTCTCAATGGCGTCCTTCAACGCACAACAATATGAAGTATTGTACTCGACCTCATTATGATAGACACAAAACTTACTCATGTCTCTGTACTGAACAAGGGCTCTTAAAGGATAGGGCTTCCTAAAGTCTTCCCTGTTCCTCTCTGCTGCAAAGATCCTGTCTTGCGAGTTTGATAGGATGTTGTAACTTTCATAGTGACCTTGACGCTGAGGTCTCTCGTTCCTTGGCTCTCTTCTTGCCTTCTTAGCGATTTGATGGTTTGAGCCACTATTTCTTCCTTCTTCGTTCCTGCCATTGTTTCTCTTTTTCGTTTGGCTGGAACTGCCCGCTTCGTTCTTCTAGTTGGACTTTTTTGAGTCGAAGGTCTCTTTCCACCTAATCTCCTTTGCAGCTCGCTCATAGAACTCACCCAGATCTTTCACGGGGGACTTATAAATGCTCTCATACAGCTTCCTATCCTTGCGTAGCCCAGCTGAGATCGCTGTTAGTATACTCTCGGCTGATGGATTTTCAACATTCGCGACCTCGCATCTAAACCTGGTGATATAATCTTTCAACAACTCACCTTGACGTTGGAAAATAGTAGCTATGTGGCAAGATGGTGCGAGCTGTCTTCTCAATGGCACATGTACTAGCCAACGAACTTCTGTTGACACTCCTCCCAACTTCCAATGCTACGAGCTGGGAGATTCTTAAACCATATCCTTAGAATATCCCCCAAAGTGGTCGGGAATACACAACACTTCACCATAAGATTATCTGTCTGCAAGTCCATCTGAACATTAAACGCATCGAGGTGATCATAAAGGTCAGTATCCCCATTGTACTGTTGGATGCTAGGAACTTTAAATCTCAAAGGAAGAGGCTGCGTCTAAATTTCCCTTATGAATGAGGTCTTTTCCCCGTAGTGCCCTCGTTGCTCTGAGGCTCCAGGTCGCGCTTCTAGTTGCTGGACCCTCTGGAGGAGTTCCTCCACTTGTGGATCTCGGGGCTTATATCTCCTCCTGTGGTCACGACTTGGAGAAAGGTGTTCTGGGTCATATCTCTCGTCCCTTTCGAACAAGCCTCCAGGCTAATGGAATCTTGCATGTCGCTCATTCACTTCATCCACATACCGAGCTTCAGCTCGGACTCTATCGTGCCCAACTTCTACCCGCCGGCTTCCATCCTGGCTCAACCTTACTACCAGGCTAGTTGGGCGCGCGACTTCCCTTTCTTCGTGGACAGGGTGGCCTCCAGCTCTAGAGCGCGCATTAGAGGAACGAGCTGAGCCTGCAGGTCGTGTCATTTCCCTTGCTGGCCTTTGAGGCATATGCATTGCTTCATGCTGTTGAGGCACGTGCCTTGGAACCTCGGCCTCAACCCTAGGTGCGTTCTGCACCTGACCTTGCACCAACATATTAACTACCTCTGTAAGCTGTCTAACCGTGTTCTCCAACGCTTCTTGTCTTTGGTGCCACATATGCTGCCTTTCAGCTATTGGGGCAATTGTAATCGGTTGACGAGGAGGCAGAGGGGGAATGCCTACTGCAGCACTGATTGCCTGGCAATGGGACGTACCTACTGCATGCATGGATGCATCCTCCACAGGTTACATGTTTTGTTGAGGCTGGTTCATGTGGCTTTCCGCTTGGTCATCATCTCCAACATATCTATTTGTTCTGGTCCTTGCCATGTTGTTAGAAATCAATGAATTGAGATGAAAAAGATTGCAGTATGGGCCCTCCTTATAGAGCCAAAATGTCGATGTTAAAATCCAGTCGACGAGAATTCAATGCCCAGTACCTACAATCAATGTGAGAAAACATAAAAATCGAGAAGAACACAATGAAGAACCAAGAACAACACAAGAAAAACAGGAGATTTTTAACGTGGTTCAGCGAGTGCGCCTACATCCACGACTGTCTCTCTAAAATTTTGCAGAGTGACAGTATGTTATTGTCTGTCTATCGGTTACAATGAGTCCAGCCCCTATTTATAGGGGAAAGGTAGTTACAAATTAGGAAGCATTAAAATAGGAAAAGAATTTCATAATAAATACACTTCCTAATCAATTGGAGCAGAATCAGGAAACTGCTCCGAGTATCTCGAGATCACATTGACTGAATTTGAATTTAAATTAACTTCCGTTTTGGTGAGAGAATCATGATCAGATTGGGTAACTACCATATCTGAAAGATTTTATATTAATTGTCCACTAGGCGAGCTATTCACTGTCTGTAGCGACCTCGAGCTTGACCTTACCGAGTAACGAGCTTCGAATAGAGTGAGCTGTATAATGTTAATAGCGATCTGTAGCCTGGCTGGGAAACGAGCTGACACATGCGAGCTACAGAGCTCGTTCAGACGAGCTGTATAGCTCATTGGGCTTGGAGATGATAATTGGGCCTTGTCTATTGGGCTTTTGCATTGGTTTGACTTAATGGTCTTTTATTGGGCTTTAACCAGCCCATTTGATGAATTCGGAAAACACACATAACAGCTACTTTTCTTAAAGAGAACTATATTAGACATTACAAACCTCGAAGTAAAGTTGTACTTGAGGAGTTACTTCCTGGGTCAAACAGTACCCTATCAACAACAGTTGTTGACAAAAACATAATTCAAACCACTTCTGAACGTCAAACAGATTCTCATTAGAATAATCTACCACCTTATCGTAGTGGGAGGGTTATTAGACCACTAATCCGCTATAGAGAGATTGGAGAGGCACAAATTGCTATCTCGGTTGAGAGTGTAGATGATCCATTGACATATTAAGATGCAATAGAGGATTCTGATAAGGAGGAATGGCTGAAAGCTATGAATCTCAAGATGGAGCCTATGTACTCTAACTCAGTCTAGGAACTTATGGATCAACCAAATGGGATAAAACCCATAGGTTGTAAATGGATCTACAAGAGGAAGAGAGGAGTGGATGGAAAGGTAGAGACCTTTAAAGCTAGACTAGTGGTAAAGGGTTATACCCAGAAAGAGGGAGTTGAATATGAGGAAACTTTCTCGCCAGTAGCTATGCTTAAGTCCATTTAGATTCTTCTATCCATTGCCGCATGTCTTGACTATGAGATTTGGCAAATAGACGTCAAGACTGCATTTTTGAATGATAATCTTGATGAAAGTATATATATAGTACAACCAGAGAGATTCGTGTCCCAAGGTCAAGAGCAAAAGGTTTGCAAGTTGCAAAGGTCCATTTATGGACTTAAGCAAGAATCTCGATCTTGGAATATAAGGTTTGATACTTCAATCAAGTCTTATGGTTTTAAGCAAAATATCGATGAACCTTGTGTATACAAACAGATTATCGATAAAAAAGTGGTTTTCCTTATACTTTACATTGATGATATTCTACTCATTAGGAATGATATAGAAGTATTGTCAGATGTAAAGAGCTGGCTCGCTAGCCAATTCCAAATAAAAGATTTGGGAGAGACCAGTTATGTCCTTGGGATCCAAATAATACAGGATCGCAAGAACAAACTGTTAGCGTTGTCTCAGGTATCGTATATCAATAAGATACTTGTGCGATTTTCAATGCAAAACTTCAAGAAAGGTCATTTGCCTTTTCGTCATAAAGTTCATTTGTCTAAGGAACAGTGTCCTAAGACACCTTAAGAAATTGAGGATATGAGATGAATTCCCTATGCCTCTGCAATAGGTAGTCTCATGTATGCTATGTTATGCACGAGACCGGATATATGCTATTGGGTGGGAATAGTTAGTCGTTATTAATCTAATCCAGAATTTGATCATTGGGTGGCTGTAAAAAATATTCTCAAGTATCTTCAGAGAGTGAGAAACTATATGCTAGTGTAGTCTGGAGAGGATTTGATCCCATTAGGATATACAGATTCTGATTTTCAATTTGATAAGGATTCTAGAAAATCCACGTTCGGATCAGTATTTACTCTCGGTGGTGGAGCCATTGTATGGAGGAGTGTTAAGCAATCTTATATTGCTGACTCCACTATGGAAGCTGAATATGTAGCAGCTTGTGAAGCAGCTAAAAAAGCGGTATGGCTACGTAAATTCTTGACTGATCTGGAAGTTGTTCCAGATATGGATAAACCACTCACCCTTTATTGTGATAATAGTAGTGCAGTGGCTAATTCCAAAGAACCAAGAAGCAACAAGCGAGGGAAGCATATAGAGAGGAAATATCATCTTATTAGGGAGATTGTAAAAAGAGGAGATGCGAACGTGATGAAGATTGCATCACAAGACAACCTTGCTGATCCGTTTACCAAGACCTTAACGGCTAAAGTGTTTGAAGGTCATCTAGAGGGTCTAGGATTAAGGGATATGTCTCATCTGCTTTAGGGCAATTGGAAAATTGTTGGGTTTTATCCCCTAAGAGCTTGTAATTATGTAAACGATTTTAATAAATAATAATAAAGTATTCATTTTATATATTTTGCAAAAATTTTATATATCATGAGAAACATCTTTGATTACTAATGTATTTTTAAACTAAGTATATAAGTGTTATATACAAGCGGATTTAGTTTAAGAGGAGTAATCTAAAGAGTCCGTCGAAAGCAAACGAAGCTGGATACTTTGTTTGTGGTAAATCTACAGTTGCGGTCCATTTCGTATTCGGTACAATAGTTTTTTTCGAGACTATTCATGTAGTGACATGGAAATGGAGGCACCTTATATAATAAAAATTATATAGGATTGGACCACGATAAACATGAGTTTCTAATTAATATCCGTTAAACTTAGAGATTTATATTTATCGACTGGATGATCATATATGAATTGATCTTAATCCTGAGTGTATTATGGACTCTTGCTTGTTGAGTTATGTCCTTTGATTTACATGAGTGAGATCAATATAGATGTTCGATCAATAACTTCGTACTTTAGGGATATGATTTAGTAAGTAGCTGGGAACATTCTATACAATAGTGAAATCCACTCCTTCTTACGAGAAGTAGAGAAATGGTTTTCTTAAGGGTTGATTTAGGTCCTGAATAATAAGAGTGCTCAACTTTCTGTTTATATATAAACAGAAAGATAAATTCATAAGTTGTTATGAATATATTGTTTATTAGAGAATCAATGGTACTTAAGGATCAAGATATAATTAAAGGGGTACAACGGACATTCTGACCTAGCTCTAATTATGAACTATTTGTGAAGGGTCAAATCATATATAGTGATTATATCAATGGACGCTAAAATTTTTCGATTGTATAAAAACATCTGTAGTTTTGAGAGTGAAATCTTAAGTTTTTAGTGGAGTAACTTTAAGATTAATGATAGTAAATTATTTAATTAAAGAATTTAATTAATAATTCTGATATTATTAGAGCTCAAAACTGTAGGTCCATCTGGTCCCCTTGATAGCTCATTTCACTATAAGAAATGTGTATATAGAATATCGTAATTGGATCGTCTAATTATAGTTGTTATATAAGTAGCAAAATATGTGTTCACTTGGTATTTGAATAATATTGATTATTCAAATTATTAATTAGTTAATTATTAATTATGAATTAATAATTAATTAATTAATTTTATAAGAGGTCTTGAATTCGATTCTCATTTATAACCGGATATAAATTAATTATGAATTAATTATAGGTCACAAGTTCGATTTCAAAATATAACATGAATTAATTTTGAATTAATTATGTTATATGAGGTAAAAGTTTAATTTTAATAAAGTTAGAGTTTAATATTAATTTTAATTAATTAAAACCCTAATTGGTTGCCTATAAATAGAAAAGAAATAAATTTCTTTTTAGAAGAGAGCTTTTAGTTATACGTTTGTTTTGAGAAACAAAAAGAAAAACAAATTTTGTTTTTTGCGTAGCCAAAAACAAACACTCATCTCTTATAAACATTGATTTGATTTATTTTTAGAAAAGAAATCAATAGAAAGTGAGCACAATTCTATATAATTATACCCACTCACTCGTTTCTTGGTGTAGAGACATATCAAAGAAGGCAAGGTGGTGAGCAATCCACAGAGATCAATACAAAAGGTATAAGATTCGATCTTTTTTTAGTTTTATTATTTTATTTCATTGTTTTATAGATATAGGATTCTTGAGTTTTCTAAAAATTTTGAAAACTCAGTATTCTGCAAATTCTTAATTTTGTAAAAAAAAAAAAAAAAAATTGTTGTTTTTTCCTTCATTCGAATGATTTGAAGTCCCTAGTTGAACCCTCCAGGGTACGAATAATGCGACCCTTTGTACCGATGGCGGGTCCCTGGTAATGCCTTCCGAGGTGCTAACAACGATCCTTTCCATAAGCGAGACCTTTATTGCATCTCCTTCCAAAGGCAATAGCCTTTCGGAGTGCAATAATCAAAGCTCCCAGATAGTCCCTTCCAGAGCATATAGACGGAAGCTCCTTCCATAGGTTATATTTGAATAGCTTCCCCCTCCATAGGATCACCTTCAGGGGAGCATATAACAGGCACTTCCTAGGGCAATACCCTCCAGAGCGCATCGATGGTAGCTCCTTCCACATGCAATACCTTTGGAGTGCGAAGATCGCGGGTTGCTGATAATAATTCTGCAGAATATAGGAGAAGACGACTCGCAGATCGCGAGGGCACTATAAGAAGCGTTGGTAATAATCATTTGTCTATCAAAATAAGAGATAGCTCATAGATCGTTGAAAATAATTACGGCGTACGAAAAATTTTCAGTCCACTGACTGTGGATGTAGCTTCCCATGGAATAACCAGCATTTAGAAAATGGAAAATTGATCACGAGAGCATCCTTATAATCATGCATGACTAAGAGGTTCGAATGCCAGATAATGATAATAATAACTTCGGGACTATTTGCACATATTCTTTTGAGTGAATAACTTTTTAGATAATTGCTGAGATATCATCAAGAAGTGATGTATAATGAATGACAGCTCACTTTACAAGAGTAGATTTCGATAATTGTTGCTCTTTATAATAATAAAACTTCATCTACTGAATTAGCTCGCTTTCTGTATTGGACATATTAAAAAGAACAACAAACAAGTGAAATCACTTTACTGACAATCATCAAAGTGAATTATGTACAAAGGTTATAAAGCGAGCTAACAGTTTTAAGTGTAGTAAGGACACAGGTGGTCCGCGTTCCAGGCATGTGGGAGTTCAGATCCGTCCATGCTGGCCAAGTGGTAGGCATCGTTTCCCAGATTCTCCTTGATGAGGTAAGGACCTTCCCAGTTTGGGCCAAGCGTCCCGTCAATGGCTTTGTGAGCTGTGGGTAGGATTAGTCATAGAACTAAGTCGCCGATCTTGTAGCTTCGAGCTCGGACTTTCTTGTTATAGTATCTGGCGACCCTTTGCTGATAAACTGCTACCCTCATGCGAGCTGTCTCTCTTACTTCTTCAAGTAGTTCCAGGCTTGTAGCAAGTAGCTGGTTATTGTCTTCAGGTTGAAATGATGCTTTCCATTTGCTGGTGACTTCAAATTCTGCAAGGATCATGGCTTTGGACCCGTATACCATGAAGAATGGGGTTTCGCTGGTAGAGCTGCGAGTTGTTGTTTTGTAGGCCCAAAGTACTTTTTGTAGTTCGTCCACCCAAGCCCTTTTTCTTGCTTCAAGCTTAGTCTTTAAGGTCTGCTTGATGATCTTGTTCACAACTTCGACCTGACCGTTGGCTTGAGGGAGATCTACAACTGAGAAGCTTTTCACTATCTCGAGCTTGTTGCAGAAGTTGATGAATTGCTCGCTGGTGAACTATGTCCCATTGTCAGTCACGAGCTATTGAGGAACTCCAAACCTGCATATAATGTTGTTCCACACAAACTTCTTTATCTTCGCGGTGGAGATCTCTGTAAGTTCCTTAGCCTCGACCCATTTAGTAAAGTAATCTACAGCGACCACTGCATGCTTGCATCTTCCATAAGTTGTTGGCAAAGGTCCGATTAAGTCCATTCCCCATATCGCGAAGGGCCACGGGCTCACCATTTGCTAAAGGTAGGCTGGCGGAGCTCACACGACTTTGGCAAACCTTTGACACTTGTCACACTTCCTGACCAGATTGATGATATCCTGTTTAATGGTCGACCAATAGAACCCCTGCCTGAGTGCCTTTTGGGCTAAAGATAGCCCCACTGCATGGTTTCCACAATGACCAGCATATATGTCTCTCAGCACGGCCTCACAGTCCTGGCCATCAATACATCGCAGAAGTGGGGTTAAGAAGCCTTTCTTGTATAACATATCATCATAAATACAGTACCTGGCAGCTCTAGCTCGTAGACAACGTCCCTCCAGTTTGTCACTTGGTAGCTTCCCTACTTGCAAGTAGTTTAGCAATGGTGTCATCCAAGAGCTGGGATGGATGTTTATGGTCATCAGTGCCTATTTTCTTTCTATACTTAAAGCAAGCAAGAATTCTACTGGTATAGCTTCCAAGAAGTCTGCATCTTGGGTGGTCGTCAAGTGAGCTAATGCATCTGCACAAGAGTTCTGAGCTCAAGGGATTTGATTGAGCTCGAGGGATTTGACTTACCTCGATCCTTTGGAAAGCCCCCGGTAACTCTTTGGCTTTCTGAAGATACTTAGCATTTTAGGTCCCCTGGTCTGGTATTCGCCCCGAACGTGGCACACCACGAGCTGAGAGTCATTAAAAACCTTTACCTGCTCAGCTCGCACTTCTCTTGCTAAGTCAAGTCCGGTGAGTAATACTTCATATTCGGCCTTATTGTTGGTGGCTTGGAACCCAAATCTCAGAGCGCTGAGGATGTTGTGACCTTCAGGGCTGATCAGCAATACTTTAGCCCCTGACTTATGTTCATTGGAGGATCCATCCATGTACAGTTCCCATATCGAGCCATCTGTGATCTGTTCTTCTATAGGTCCTGTGAACTCAACGATGAAATCCGTTAGGGTCTGGGCCTTGATTGCCGTTCTGGGCTTGTACTCGATATCGAATTGTGCGAGCTCTATGGCCTATTTGAGTAGTCTACGTGAAGTATCTGCCTTCTGAAAGACCTGCTTGAGGGGATACTGTGTGAGGACCTCGATCTGTTGGGCTTGAAAGTAAGAACGTAGCTTCCTTGACGCGATCTCCAAGCAGTATGCCAAATTCTCCATCTGTGAATATCTAGTTTCTGCGTCGACTAGCCTCTTGCTGATGTAGTACACTGGTAACTGCATCTTCTCTTCCTCCCTTACCAAGGTAGCACTCAATGCATGCTCAGACACTCCGAGGTATAGGAAAAGCATTTCTCCCTCCTTTGGTTTTGATAGGAGGGGAGCTCGGCTCATATACTCTTTCAGCTGCTGGAAGGCCTCCTCACATTGCTCGGTCCACTCGACATTCTTCGCCTTGTTTATTGTCTAGAAGAAAGGAATGCATTTGTCTGTAGCCTTTGAGATGAACCGGCTGAGGGCCGCGACTTGACCATTAAGGCTTTGGACATCTTTGACCCGAGCTGGGATCTCATTTCTACAAGCGCCCTAATCTTCTTTGGGTTAGCTTTAATCCCTTAGTTGTTCACCATAAAGCCAAGGAACTTGCCATACTCCACTCTGAAGGCGCACTTCAATGGGTTTAGCTTCATCTGGTATTTCCTTAAGATCTGGAAGGTCTCGTCCAGGTCCCGGACATGGTCTGCCGTTTACTTGGATTTCACCAACATATCTTCTACATACACCTTCATAGTCTTCCTGATCTGCTCCTAAAACATCGAGTTGACCAGGCATTGGTAGGTCGCCCCTACATTCTTCAGCCCAAAAGGCAATACTCTGTAACAGTACAAGTCTCGGTCAGTGACAAATGAAGTGTGCTCCTCATCCTTCAAGCTCATCGGGATCTGGTTGTAGCCCGAGTAGGCGTCCATGAAGCTCAGGAGTTGGTGCCCGGCTGTTGCATCCACAAGCTGATCAATCATGGGCAATGGGAAACTGTCCTTAGAGGTTTACGACTGGGCTAGAGAACTGGTAGGTTTTCTGCTCAGTGCATCTACTACCACATTCGTGTTGCCTAGGTGATACTCAATAGTGCAGTCATAGTCTTTTATGAGTTCTACCTATCTTCTTTGTTTCATATTTAACTCCTTCTGAGAAAACAGGTATTGCAAGCTCTTGTGATTGGTAAAGATTCTACAGGGTACCCCATAAAGGTAATGTCTCCAAATTCGTAAGGCAAAGACCACTGTCGTGAGTTCCAGGTTATGCGTTAGGTAGTTTATGTAAACCCCTAGTCTCTATCTATAACCTCTTAGTGTTAAAAGATGGATTAGAGAGGTAAAATAAATCTCGACATTAGATTAATTGAATTTCATGGCGTTAGAGATTTATCAACTTAAGATCGACGACGAAATTCGTCAATTATAAAAATTAAGTAACATCACAATAGAATCAAGTTAGTGTTAAGCTAAATCGATTCATCGATTTTGTGAAAGCCATTCTAGAGTTTCACAACAACCGAATTAGCAAGAAAAAGATCAATGAAGAGTAAAGTAATTCATCCATAGATAAGAGACAAGTTAAAGAAAATAAAATGTTGAGTGCACGATTAAGAAAATTTTTTACATTAGTTGTTTGTAAGTAATGGACAACTATTAAGCGATTTAAATAAGAGATTGATGATAATCAAAATAAATCAAAGGACAAGCTTGATATTCCATAGAACATCAATAAGATATATAAACAAGACACTTAGAAGCCAAGTAGACAAGTGAAGAGTGCAAAGCTACCATAAAACTCAAAAACAAAAGTGATTCCCGTATAGAGTAGAGGAGGAGGGAAAATGATGGTCAAACAAGTTAAACATGAGACTTAAGTGCCATTTTCATGAAGGCTAATCATATATAATGAACATTTAGCAAGATTTCAACAAGAAAAGATGAAAATAGGTGAGAAATAAAGAAGAAAACAGCAGCTGCCAGAGAATAAACAAAACTGGACAGCAGTGAAAAGAAAAGAGAAATGGAGAGGAAGTTGTGTGAAATTTAAAAGAGGTGGGGCAAGAATGCAAATTAGAGAAGTGCAACTAGTATATAAGCAACACTTGGGTGAAAATTTTCAGCAAACCAAAGGCAATTTCGTGCATCCCCTCAGCTGAAACAGTGAAGCACCAGAAGAAGACAGCAAACAAGCACACTGCAGGGCAGAAATGGCAGCAAGGAAAAGTGGATGAAGACAGCCCCTTTCCAGCCCATCCAAGCCTCAAATCTTCTCTTTAAACCCTCTCCCAAGTCCCTCTCAACTCTCTAAGTCAAGAACCAAGTAAGAAATTGGCTTACTCTTCCTTTTTCTTTATAAAAAATTTCAGCAGTGTGCTGAAATTGTTTGTGCAGAATTTTGTGGTAGATTGTTGGAGGTTTTGCACTAGAAATGGTGTCAAAACCTAAGTGATTATTATATAACCTAAGAGGATGTGTTTGTGGGTGTAAATGGTAGCTTAGGGTTTGATTTATGGGCTGTTATAGGCCTGAGAATCATAGAAACGAAAATCTGTTTTTCACACACACAAACTAGTTGATGAAAGTTTTGAGTGAATTGTTAGTGTTCAAATGAACAAGTAATGTTTATGTGTGTGTTATGACCATATTAGACAGTAAATAAGCTCTGAAATTTAGAGGTTTTGAACCCAAGTTTGAGCATAAAAATGATTAGAAAAGCATAGGAAAGCATGTAGGAATAAAGAGAAGCTCAAGAGAGCTAGTTTTGACAATATTAGTGATTCCCGTACTCAAATTTGAGCTAGAGGAGACCTGACCATATTTGGATTATTTGGGGATGTTCTACACCTCAAATGATGCCTAGGAACCATAGAAAACCATAGGTTTTGGAACGGATCGAATCCGATAAAAATTGTGCAAGTTATGCACAAAATAGCGCCGTTAGAGCTCTGAGAAGTGAAACGGCTATCCTAATGCAATTTTTATTGCATGGTTTGAGTTTGGTTCATCATTATAAGTTAAATGAAGCTTAGTTATGGAATAAAATCTAGCATCACTAACCCGAAACCAAGAGTTTGCAAAACGGGCACTTAATTGCGCCCGAAAGTGTCCAAAACGGACGTTTTCCTTAGATTTGACATAGCAAACGATGGAGTTTCTCGACGAAACTTTACGGGCGACTTAGTTATGTGATAAGGAGACGCTAGAAAAAGGAACAGAGGTGAAACCATGGCTGGTTTCAATTCTGTTTTTCGTGGTCAACCGTATAATTAAAAAGTTGACTTTTTGTTTTAAGCTTTTGGAGACCAAACGAAACATATGGGGATGATCCTAGGGGTCTAGAAGTAAAACTTTTACAAAGAAATCGAAGTTAGAGAGTTTCGGTTGAGTTAGAAACAAGTTAGGAGATTATATAAAGAAAAATGGGTCTTAGTTGAGATTATTAACCTTGAAGTTGAGATTCTCAACTTTTCAAATTATCACTAGTAATGATGAGATCATGTTGTGTAGGTGACGAGCACGTGAGCGGCGTCCAGGAGCCTCGTCGAGATGCTTGACGCGGCCTCGAGGTAAGTGGTTCACCACTTAAGATCTTTTCCAAATTCTTGTAAATATTGATGTTTGGTAATGAATATGATAGTTAAGTTGTATGTAAAAAGAATGAAATGAGAAAAGTGTTTAGAGTTTTTAAAATAAAGAGTTTTATGTTTTAGCGCTTGAAAAGTAAATTTTAAAACCCATGTATATTCCTTAAAATATAATGAGATTTAGCGCTACGTGACGACGCAGTAAATTCCGTCCGTAGTCGCTCAGAATAGAGAAAAGTTAGCACTACGCGACGATGCAGAAAATTCCGTCCGTAGTTGCCCAGTTTCATAGAAAGTATAAGCGCTACGTTGCAATGCAGACAATTCCGCACGTAGTTGGCTATTTTTATAGTTTGGCACTATGTGGCGATGCAGAAAATTCTGCTCGTAGTTGCCCAGAGTTTTAGCACTACAATTGCGATGCAGAAAATCCCGCATTGTAGTTGCTCAGTGATAAGCTTTAGCGCCCTACGTACGATGCAGTAAATTCCGTAACGTAGTGGTTGAGATAACTTAGTAAGCTTCATGTTGGCGTTAGTTCTAATCGCCTGTGATGGTTAGAATGTTTAAAGGATATACATGGGGGTTTTGAAAGAAATCATAAAACAAATGGTAAATTGTCATGTTAGTGTATGTGATATTATATCTTCATTGCACTAACTTGTTTGTTTATTTTGTAGCTATTTATATTTCATTGTGTGCCACCGCGGACGACAGGACATCATCATTTTGTTGTGTATATATAGGTGGGCGATTTATGACATGTGATGATGTAAAACTTTATGTATGAGGTGGATATGTAATTGAGCAACATATATTCAGATTTTGAAATTGTATATTTGTAAATATTCATGCATTTTATATATATGATGCATCTAGATATATTCTACTTGAGTTTGTACTTATAAATTAAGAATTGAGTGTTGATGTGGCATGTTTGTGGAAATATGATGATGATTATTGCATGTTTGGGAATAAAGAAGTTGGGAGGAATTGAGATTTTAGTTGAAGTGTTATTTTCTTGACAGGTGAAATTTTGGTTTATAAAAAAAATGCAGCCGTTATGCTGCCGAAAATTTTATAAAAATATTTGAAACAAAAGTTACGAAAAATTTTATCACTCCCAACTAGTTTAAAAGAAAACTGAATGTTTGAGTTTAAACGAGTAAACCGGTTGAAGAAAGTTAGGGTTCGCTTCTCGGATTTCTTCGATCTGACGAGTTAATTTCGAGGAGTCCGTTGAAGTGCCCGGCAGGATCCTCCAGACAAGAGCTTAGATAAGGTCTGGGAAGGGTCCTGTCAGTTTACCTCATGCTTTTTCAATTGTCTCGAACCATAAGCTATCACTCGATCGTGCTGCATCAATACACAACTCAAGCCCTGTCTGGAGGCATCGCAATACACTGTAAACCCCTCACTTCTTGATGGAAGCGTAAGCATTGGTGCCGAGGTCAACCTCTTTTTTAACTTATCAAAGCTGCTTTGGCACACATCTGACCAGACGAACTTCCCTTATTTTCTTGTCAGTTTGGTTAAAGGAGTAGCAATCTTCGAGAACCCTTCCACGAACTTTCTATAATAACCAACTAAGCCTAAGAAGCTTCTAACTTCTGTCACGTTCGTGGGTGGCTTCCAATTAACTATAGCTTT
Organism: Litchi chinensis; assembly: GCA_019925255.1. Taxonomy (NCBI): domain Eukaryota; kingdom Viridiplantae; phylum Streptophyta; class Magnoliopsida; order Sapindales; family Sapindaceae; genus Litchi; species Litchi chinensis. The sequence goes on along the minus strand of CM034470.1, from coordinate 18,803,393 downwards.
TATTTTCTAGGGATCTACGGATATCCCTTCTACTAACACTACATGTCCCAGAAATGCTACTCGATCTAGCCAAAATTGGCACTTGCTAAATTTTGCATAAAGATGATACTCCCTCAGTGTCTAGAGCACAATCCTCATGTGCTCAGCGTGCTCCTCTCGACTACCTGAATATACCAAGATGTTATTTATGAACACAATTACAAACTTATCCAGCTAGGGTCTGAAAACTCTGTTCATCAGGTCCATAAAAGCTGCTGGGGCATTTGTCAAACTGAAAGTCATCACTAGAAACTCATAATGCTCGTAGCTAGAGTTTTGAAAGCCATCTTAGGAACATCCTCTTTACGCACCTTCAACTGATGATACCCCGATCGTAGATCAATCTTCGAGAATACCTTGGCTCCTTAGAGCTGGTCAAACAGATCGTCTATTTGTGGTAGTGGGTACTGATTTCTGATAGTGACCCTATTCAACTGCTGGTAGTCGATGCATAATCGAAAGCTCTTGTCTTTCTTCTTCACAAACAACACTGGGGCTCCCCATGGCAATGTGTTTGACTTAACGAACCCCTTATTCAATAGTTCTTCCATTTGGACCTTTAATTCTTTCAACTCTGCAGGTGCCATCCAATATAGCGCTATCGAAATGGGCTCCGTACCAGGTGTTAGCTCAATTTCAAACTCTATCTTCCTGTCTGGTGGTAGCCCTGGAAGATCCTCTGAAAAGACATCTGAAAACTCACTAACCACTGAAACCTCAGCTAACTGTAACTGACCACCACTTGGTTCTAATACATAAGCCAAATATCCCTGGCATACTTTTCGGAGCATATGATTAGCTTTCATCACACTTATCAAGCTTATAGGAAGTACTTTCCTCACTCCACAAAAGATTACATCTAGCTCTCCAAATTTACTAAACTTAACTTCTTTCCTATAGCAATCAACCGTGGCACGATGCTTTGACAGCCTGTCCATGCCTAATATAACATCAAAGTCATGAATGTCGCTATCTGCACTCTACTTACCATATAGACTCTATCCGCAATGAGCGAATCCCCTGTAGGAAGTGATACTACCATATTACACTCAGTTGGCCTCAACTCTACCCCGACTCTATCAATAAAATCCCTAGAGACAAAGGAATGGGTGGCTCCTGGGTCCACCAGTACATGTGCATCTGTGTCGAATAGGGAAATAGTACCTATGACAACCTTCGAAGCTGCATCAGCCGCATGCTGAGTCATTGTATATACTCTCGCAGCCTGACTACGGGGTTGACCAGGCTGTGCTTTGAGAGGTATGCTTTTGCTAGGTCCACCACTGGGTGGCTCTGGACCTGTAGCTCCTCTAGTTTAGGGGTCTCCCCTCTCTGGTCCACGACCCCCACTAGTCTGCCCCTGAATCATGGATCTAGCCTCTGCTGGGCTCGATGCGACTACATTGGGGCAATCCCTCATGAAGTGACCCTTTGACCACATCTAAAGCATCCAGTCCTACCCTGAAGGCACTCGCCTAGGTGCGATCTCCCACACATGTTGCAAACAGGTCTGTTCCTCCAACTCTGCTGACTTTTAGACCCACCCGATGACTGAACCGAACTCTGGCTGGTCTAGGCTCTCTGACTGACAAGACTCGAACCAAAATCTCTCTAGGTTCTTATATGAAAGGTCTTGCCGAGCACTCCAGCGAACCTCTTCTAACTTTACTCACGGTCGAGAGACCCATGAAGTGAACCCTTGAGATACTTTACCCGTTTACTTTACTTTAACTAAATTGATTTCTATTTCTTTTAAAATAGTTGGGTTGATGTAAATTTTTTTGCATTTAATTGAAGAAAACTTTTATAAAAATTTCGACAGCATAACGACTGTATTTGTAAGATTTCCCAAAATTTATCTGCATTAAAGGAAACACTTCGAACTATTTTCAATCACCACCCAACTTTTTTTTTTTTTTCTGCAACCATGCATATTCTCAATCCATTTCACAAACCGACGTTTCTATCACTTTCATAACGCAATCTCGATTATCAAACATTTGGTGATGGATATAAATCATATGCAAGTATTTAAAATATATGTATATACATATCATATCATTGGTTTACAAATATTCGAATTTCCATATTCTAACCATGCAATTACTTAGTTACGTTATTTACAATCACAAAATATATTTATTTATTTGATGCAGTCGTCAAATTTCTCACCTAAATTGTCCGATGACGGTTTCCTTGATGCAAAATCACCTACTAAGACACTTAGTAGAATATACACACTACGCGAAAACAAAGACATTAGTTCATTATATAAGGTAATATGAAGTATAATTACATAGCGATTCATAAACTTAATTTAATACCAAATCTTTGGTTTAGAAAACCTTTTTTTCTAAAAACACCATGTATACCCCTAATGTACGCTAACTATCACGTGACGATTTTCGACTGACACCAACCGTGAAGCTGTTGAGATATCTCGACCACTACGAGTGAAATTTACTGTATCGCCAACATAGTGCGAGACAATCTCAAATCTGAGCAACTACAATGTGGAATTTTCTACATCATCATTGTAGTGCTATGTATAAACTATAATTCTAGGCGACTGCGAGTGTAATTTTCTGTATTGCAACGCAGTGCTTATAACAACTATGAGTAAAATTTTCTGCATCGCAACGTAACACTAGATACTCTGAAAAACTGAGCAACTATGGACAGAATTTTCTGCATCGCCTCGTAATGTTAAATCTCATATAAACAGAGGGTATATACATGGTTTTTTCAAAACTCTTTTCTATCAGGTACATTTAGCACAAAAATTGATTTCCTTCCAAATCTTTAACTACAATTCTTAACCTAAATCTTTTCAAAACAACTTCATTTCAAAAACTCTTTTCAAGATCCGATGTAGGGATCATTTTTCAAAGTTTAATTCATCATTTTTAAAAAGAAATGGAACTACATAACTCATAATTGAAAATATAGATAAAGGACATTGCAAGTGATAGGACACTTACCTCAAGTCAAGCGAGCTGATACAAATGTCATTCCACACAACACTAGTGTTCAAGGAAGTGACTTGGAGATTCATCTTGGAGATTTTAGCAGACCAATCACTAGGGCTCAAGCTAAAAGGCTAAAGGAACAACTTTAACTATTTGTGCAAAATTGGGTTGATAATGGGCTGTCCAAGCATGGAGATTTTAAAGAGCCCAAGTTGATTAATTTGATTGGGCTAAAAGATTAGCTTTTGGAGTCAGCCCATCTCATTTCTAGCCATCCCAATAGTGTCCAGATTCATTCACTAATGGCAAGAAGTTATGGAGTCACAAGAGTTATTTTAACATTCAAGAATCAAGGAGTTACAAGAGTTATTTTGACATTTATAAGGAATAACACCACTTAGATTCAATATGCATTTTGGATTGTAAAGGCTATAAATAGGGCTGTTCAGCTTTGTTTTTAGAGATATCTGAATGTATTTTCAAACATTTTCCTATATGGAATATGAGAAAGTTTGCTTTCTTGTGATTTTATACATAAGGTGTTGAATTGATGCAATTGAGTTCATCTTTGTATTTCAATTCTATTTTCCTATTTCTATTGTTCTTGATTGCTTTGATATTGGGTTCAAGGGTAATTCTTTTGAGTTCTTGTCAAAACGCATTTCTTGGGTGGTAGAACAAATCTATCTAAATTAATTTGGTGTGAATCAAATCTAGTTTGGGTGATAAAGAGTTCTAAGAAACAATTTGGGTCTTGGGGTTCTGCATCATTTGGTATCAGAAGCAAGTTCACCAGGTAATTCTATCCTTTAATTTTCTATTTCTTTCCATTAGCCTTGTTGATCATCTTTTTGCTTTTTGATCTTGTTCTTTGAAAAAAAAAACAAAGAAAAAAAAAAACAACAACAAAGAAATCAGTTCTGAACAAGATCCTTCATTTTGATTTGTGTGATTGATTCCTTGGGCTGTGAAGAAACGACTCACCCCTATTAAGTCTTATTTTTGTTTAAAAATTTATATACATCTATTCTTGAGTGTTTGGGTGTTAATTTTATAAGGAATCACAAGTTTCCTTCTTAAATTCAGCATTTGCCATTCTATTGCAACTATAATTTCCTTTCCCAATTCTGTTTCTTTACTAGTCACCATATACATCAAGTGTGTGTCTTTCCTTCATTAGTTGTGTTGCTTTCCTTCTAGTTTTATTTTGCATATCCTTGTTGCTTATTTTAGGATTCCTTTGATAAAATTGAATAACATTGAGATCTTGATTATTGTTTTGTTTGGCCCTTACGTATAAAATCATAAAGATTGCTTGAGTGGTAAAAGGCAAGAGAGTGTAAGCTCAAAAGAGGGTAAAAGCCAATTTGAGTTAAACACGAGAGAAGTTCTAATTACTACGAGGGAAACACGTGAGGGAGTGTTTGTGAGGTTCTTGTTTGTTATTTCTTTGATATTTCATATTACAGAAGCAAAAAAAAATGGAAGGAAGCGGAGGAAGCGGAGGAAGCGGAGGTGCACCAAAAGATCAAGAATTTCTTCTTAAGGCCATGCAACAATAGTTTGAGCGAATTCAACTTGTTCTTGGCAACGTGAATGACACTTTGGAAAGGCAACAAAATGAGATCAATGCCTTGCGTGAAGGAACTGCCCAAAACATTCTAGGGGCAAGGAGGCAACCTACACCTCAATATATAGAAGAGTCTGAAGAGGAATTTGATGACCAAGCTACCGTGGTCAATGAAGGTCGAAATTATGGAAGGGGTAGGAGGAACCAAAATGATCTTGATAGGAATATTGGGAGTATAAAAATGAAAATTTCATCCTTTCTGGGGAAGAATGATTCGGATGCATATATGGAGTGGGAGCAAAAAGTTGAATTAATCTACGAATGTCACAATTACTCGGAGGAAAAGAAGATCAAACTTGCAGCTGTAGAGTTTGGAGAATATGCACTTGTATGGTGGGATCAACTTCTGATAAGTAGGAGGAGAAATGGTGAAAGACCGATCCAAACGTGGGCTGAAATGAAGGCTATCATGAGGCGTAGATTTGTTCCAAGCCATTATTATAGGGACTTGCACCAAAGATTGCAAAGCCTTGTACAAGGAACAAAGAGTGTGGAGGAATACTACAAAGAAATGGAGATTGCTATGATCCGAGCAAACGTGGAGGAAGATAGAGAGGCCACCATGGCAAGGTTTCTCAATGGACTTAATAAGGACATAGCCGACAGAGTGGAGTTGCAACACTATGTGGAGATGGAAGAAATGGTGCACAAGGCTATGAAGATAGAAAAGCAATTGCAGTGCAAAGGGAAGGGCAAACAAGCCAACACCTTTTCAGCTCAAAACAGTCCAGGGAGGCCGAATTGGAGAAAAGATAACAAGGCTGCCCAAACAAAAAATGATGACAAGGCACAACCATCTCAATCATTTGACAACAAAAATAAAGGTACTACTTCTGCCCAAAACTCTAGAAACCGTGACATTAAGTGTTTTAAGTGTTTGGGGTATGGTCACATAGCATCTCAATGCCCAAATAAAAAGGCAATGGTGATGTGTGGTAATGGGGTAGAGACGGATGAGGAAAGTAATGATGAGGATGAGATGCCTCTTTTGGAGGATTGTAGTGATGTTGAGTTGCCTACTGAGGGACAATTGTTGGTTACCAGGCGTGCTCTTAATGTGCAAGTGAAAGAGGATAATGAGGGGGTTAGATTACAAAGGGAAAATCTTTTTTATACTAGGTGCTTAGTTGAAGGGAAAGTGTGCAGTTTGATCATTGATGGGGGTAGTTGTGTGAATGTGGCTAGCACTTTATTTGTGGATAAGTTAGGGTTAGGAATAACTAAACATCCAAAACCTTATAAATTGCAATGGCTTAACAATAGTGGGGAAGTGAAGGTTACTAAACAAGTGAGGGTTCCATTTGTTATTGGAAGGTACTATGATGAAGTTACTTGTGATGTTGTTCCTATGCAAGCTAGTCACTTGTTGTTAGGTAGATCATGGCAATGGGATAGGAGAGTGAACCATGATGGATATCTTAATAGGTACATGGTTGAGAAAGAGGGCAAAAAGTATACTCTTCTTCCTTTGACTCCTAAACAGATCTTTGAAGATCAATTGCAACTTGAGAAGTCTCATGGAGAGTTTGTTCAAAGAGAGGCTGAGAGAAAAAGAAAAGAGAGTGGAAAAGAAAAAGAGAAAAATGAGAAAACAAAAGATGAGAGAAAGAGTGAAAATGAGAGAATGAGTGAGGATCATTCTGTCATAGAAAAAAAAGAGGGAAAGAAAATGAGCTTCTATGCAAAAATGAGGGATGTGAGGAAGACTTTAACCACTCATAGGCCAATGATTGTACTTTTGTACAAGGAGGCTTATTTTTCTACTAACGACCTTGACCTTTCTTTGCCAAGTGTTGTTAATGATGTTTTGCAGGAATACGATGATGTTTTTCCAGATGATTTACCTCAAGGTTTACCACCTTTGAGAGGGATAGAACATCAAATTGATCTCATTCCCGGGGCTGTCATTCCAAATAGGCCAGCATACAGAAGCAATCCCGAAGAGACAAAGGAGCTACAAAAGCAAGTGGAAGAGCTTTTGAAGAAAGGACATATAAGAGAAAGTTTAAGTCCATGTGCAGTACCCGTCTTGTTGGTACCAAAAAAGGATGGAAGTTGGCGTATGTGTGTGGATTGCAGAGCCGTCAACAAAATAACGGTAAAGTATCGACACCCCATACCTCGACTTGAGGACATGTTGGATGAATTGCACGGTGCATGTGTCTTTTCTAAAGTTGATTTGAAAAGTGGTTATCACCAAATTAGAATAAAAGCAGGTGATGAGTGGAAAACCGCTTTTAAAACAAAACATGGATTGTATGAGTGGATGGTAATGCCATTTGGCCTAACCAATGCCCCTAGTACATTTATGCGATTAATGAACCATGTTTTGCGTGAGTGTATTGGAAAATTTAGGGTTGTCTATTTTGATGACATTCTAGTGTATAGCAAATCTGTTGATGAGCATGTTTTGCATTTAAAATGTGTGTTTGATGCTTTGCGCAAAAACAAGTTGTATGCTAACTTGAAGAAATGTTCATTTTGCACTGATCGCATCATTTTCTTGGGTTATGTCGTGTGTTCAAATGGAATTGAAGTAGATAGTGAAAAGGTAAAGGCTATTCAAGAATGGCCAACACCTAAAACTGTGAGTGAAGTAAGAAGTTTTCATGGCTTGGCAAGTTTCTATAGGAGATTTGTCAAAGATTTTAGCACCATTGCTGCACCATTAACTGAAATCATGAAGAAAGATAAGGGGTTTATTTGGTGTAGAGAACAAGAACATGCATTTTCTTTGCTAAAGGAGAAGTTGAGTAGTGCACCATTGTTGAGGCTGCCCAATTTTGATTTAACTTTTGAAATTGAATGTGATGCCTTCGGGATTGGTATAGGTGCTGTTTTATTGCAGGAAAAAAGGCCCGTTGCTTATTTTAGTGAAAAGCTAAATGAAGCACAACTAAACTACTCAACTTATGATAAGGAGATGTATGCTTTGGTAAGGGCATTGCAAACATGGCAGCATTATTTGTTACCGAAGGAGTTCGTGATTCATACAGATCATGAGTCATTGAAACACTTGAAAGGACAAAGTAAGCTGAACAAGCGTCACGCCAAATGGATAGAATTCATAGAATCCTTTCTATATGTGATCCAATATAAGCAAGGTAAAGAGAACATCGTGGCAGATGCATTATCTAGAAGGTATGCTCTAATCTCTACTCTTTCAACTAAGTTGTTAGGATTTGAGCATTTGAAGGAATTGTATGCACATGATAGTGATTTCTCTAATGTTTATAATGCTTGTGAGCATGCTGCATTCCGTGATTTCTATAGGCATGAGGGATTTCTTTTTAAAGGGGGAAAATTATGTGTGCCTAATAGTTCAATTAGGGAATTGCTTGTTCGTGAAGCTCATAGTGGAGGTCTTATGGGACATTTTGGCATTGACAAAACTTTGAGCATCTTGCATGAACATTTCTTTTGGCCTAATATGCGTAAGAGTGTTGAGAAAATCTGTTCTAGTTGCATTTCATGTAGACAAGCTAAATCTAGAACTCAACCCCATGGATTATACATGCCTTTGCCAGTACCAACAAATCCTTGGGTTGACATTTCGATGGATTTTGTTTTGGGTCTACCAAGGACTAGAAATAGAAAGGACTCAATTTTTGTAGTTGTGGATCGTTTTTCAAAAATGGCTCATTTCATACCATGCCATAAAATTGATGATGCTGTGCATATTGCTGATTTGTTCTTTAAAGAAGTTGTGCGTTTACATGGCATTCCTAAAACCATTGTGTCTGATCGAGATGTTAAATTTTTGAGTCACTTTTGGCGAGTGCTTTGGTCCAAACTTGGTACTAAATTGTTGTTTTCTACGACTTCCCATCCTCAAACTGATGGGCAAACCGAAGTAGTAAATAGGACCTTGGGAACGTTGTTACGTGCTTTGATTGGAAGGAATGTTAAAAATTGGGAAGATAGTCTGCCTTTTGTTGAATTTGCATATAATAGGAGTGTGCATTCTACCACTGGGTTTTCTCCTTTTGAAATTGTGTATGAATTTAATCCACTAACTCCGTTGGATCTTTTGCCTATTCCTTTGAGTGAGATTTCTAATACAGATAGACATAAAAAGGCAGAAATGGTTAAATCCATTCATGACAAAGCAAGACAAAAGATAGAGAAGCGAAATGAGCAAATTGCATCTAAAGTGAACAAAGGAAGGCGCATTGTAAACATTGTAAACCCCTAGTCTCAAATTATAACCCCCTAGTGTTAAAAAAGAGATTAGAGAGTTAAAATCAATCTCTACAGTAAATTAATTGAATTTCATAGCCTCCGAATTTTTTAATTTAAGAATACGACGAAATTCGTCGATCATGAAAAGTTAAGTAGCGTGTCAATGAAAATCCAAGTTAAGAAATCAAAGATTTTAGTCCATAATAATCTAATTGAAGATTAATTAAAAAGAGAGCGTCAAGTGGTCGAGAAGACAAGCTTGACGGTTAAAGTAAATTTTAACGAAACGAGAATTAAATCACATGATGAAAGCTAACTTGGAAGCAAATATGAATGGGCTAATATGAGAAACAAAGAAAAGAGATGAGATTGGAGTGAAATTAAAAAGAGTTGGGGTATGATGCAATTAAGAGAAGTTGATTAGTATATATACAACACTTAAGCTGAAATTTTTTTCAGCAAAACACAAAGAAATCAGTCATCAGCCGAGAACATTCGTGAGAGAGAGAGAGAGAAGTGATCAGACCAGCTGTGAGAGAAGAAACCAGAAGAGAAGAGCTGGAAGAAGAGAAGAGGAGGCACGAAGAAGAAGAAGCACCAGCAGCTGCTGGTCGTGAGAAACGCGAGCAGAACGCGAGCAGAAACTGAAGGGGCTGGTCGGCCAGGAAAGGAAAGAGAAGAACGACCACCCAAGCTACCTTCCAAGCCCTCAAACCTCCTTCTAAGACCCCTCTCAACTCTCTAAGCTAAGGACTAAGTAAGATTACAACCTATCTCTTTAATTTTCTGTTGAAACAGAAATGAAAGTGATGACAGCTTCTTGATTGTAGTTGTTGTTGATTTGTGTTGGATGATTGTTCTTCAAACTTTGATAGAACCTCATATGATTATTATAGAATCATAAGTGATGATTTGTTGTGTGTAAATGATGCTTGAGAGATGTAAATATGGGCTGTTATACCCATAAACAAAATAGAAACAGAAACTTTATTGTTATGCACTCTAACTAGTCGATAGAAAGTTTGAGTGGAGTTTGAGCAATTAAATGACAAAGCTATCTTTATGTATGTATTAAAGACTTGAAGGGCAGTAAATAGGCCTTGAAATTAAGTGGTTTTGAACCCAAGTTGGAGCATAAAAGAGGTTAGAAAAGTTAGAGAATTGTTTAGAGTTGCAAAGGAATAGTTGTAGTAAAAAATGTGATTCCCGAGCTCAAATTTTGAGCTAGAAGAGACCTGAATTTATCTCACTTATTTGGGAGTGTTCTACACCTCAAATGATGCCTAGGAACCATAGAAAACCATAGGTTTTGGAACGGATCGAATCCGATAAAAATTGTGCCGTTAGAGCTCTAAGAAGTGAAACGGCTATCCTAATGTAATTTTTATTTCATGAAATGAGTTTGGTTGATCATTATTAGTTAAATGAGGCTTAGCTATGGAAGAAAAACTAACGTCGCTAATCCGAAACGGAAAGTATACAAAACACGCACTAAAAGTGCTAGAAAATGCCCGAAAAAGGGGCGTTTTCCTTAGATTTGACCTAGCAAACAATAATATTTTCCAACAAAATTTTACGTGTGACTAGAATGTGAGATAAGTGAACCGTAGGAAAAAGAACGAAGGAAAACGGAGCCCCGAGCAGCGTGCTACCACCTGTTCTGTTATGGGCTGTAAGTTGAGAATTAAAAATGTAATTTTTCGTTTCGAGCCTCCAACAACTAAACGGACCGCGTGGGGTGATCCCTAGGGGTCTAAAACTAAAAATTTTACACAAAAATCAGGATTTGAGAGTCTCGATTGAGTAGAAACAAGTTAGGAGCTATATAGGGAAAAATGACTATAGTTGAGAAATTCTAACTTATAGTTGAGAATTGAGTTTTGTTATTAGTAATTATGAGAAAATGTTGTGTAGGTGGAGAACGAGACACCGAGACTCCTGAGATTCATCGAGACGCTTGACACGGCTTCGAGGTAAGTGGTTCGCCACTTATGCTTGTTTCCAATTCTTTGGAAATCCTTGATTTTTATCATAAACATTGTAACTAAGAAATAAATGATATTGGAAATGATGATTAATGTTAAGAGTAAAGTCTAAGCATATAGATTTTTATGGAATCTATATGGTACTAGAGATGAATACTAAATTGCTTTAGTAAAGGTGAAATGAGAAAGTGTAGTAGATTTCAAAACAAGAAAGTTTTGTGCTTATTGCACTTAAATAGCTAAGTATGAAAACCCATGTGTATACCTTAAAAGTTAAGAGACTTAGCATTACGTGACGACGCAGAAAATTTCGTCCGTAATCGCTCAGATTATAGAAAAGTATAGCGCTACGTTGCGATGCAGACAATTCCGCACGTAGTTGGTTAGTTGATAGTTAGAGCTACAAAGCGATGCAGTAAATTCCGCTCGTAGTCGCCTAGAGTTTTAGCACTACACTTGCGATGCAGAAAATCCCGCATTGTAGTTGTTCAGTGATGAGATTTAGCGCTCTACGTACGATGCAGTAAATTCCGTAACGTAGTGGTTGAGATACATTAGTAAGCTTCACGTTGGCGTTAGTTATAATCGCCCGTGATGGTTATATCGAGTCAAGGATACACATGGAGATTTTGAAAGAAATCGTAAAACTTGAACTATTAGTAAATTGTGATGTTAGTGTATGTGAAATTATATATCTTCGCTGCTCTAACTTGTTTGTTTAATGTGTAGCTTGGTTGTTTCTATTGATTTCCACCGCGGGCGATACTACGATCTTCTGTTTTGCATATACATTTATAGGTGGGCGATTGCGCAAGACATTTGTATATAGTTGCGTAGATGTATTTGATGTATTACATTTTGAAACCTATTAATGTTCAAGATTGTAAATTGTAAATATTCATGCATTATATATATATATATGATGCATATATGCATATTGTGGGATTGAGTTAATGTTTATACCTATGAATCTTGTGATGATAATAATTGTTTGTGGATAAAGAAGTTGAAAGGTGTTCAGATATAGTCGAAGTGTGATTTTCTTTACAGATGAAATTTTGGTTTTATAAAAAATGCAGCTGTTATGCTGCCGAAAATTTTATAAAAAGTATATGAAAAAAAAATTGAGAAAAATTGTATCAATAAGTTCATAACGAGTAAACCGGTGTAACAGAGTTAGGGTTCGCTTCTCGGATGTCTTCGATCCGACGAGTCGGGTTCGATGAGTCCGTTGAAGTGCCCGACAGGATCCTCCAAAAAAGAGTTTAGATAAGGTCTAGGAAGGGTCCTGTCACGCATGGTGTCATTTGAACCAGGAGATTGGGTTTGGGTTCACATGCGCAAGGAAAGATTTCCTTCCAAATGGAAATCAAAATTGGATGCTCGTGGAGACAGACCTTTTCAAGTTGTTGCAAAGATCAATGACAATGCGTACCGCATTGATCTACCTAGTGAGTATGGTGTCTCAGCTACTTTTAATGTTTCTGATTTATCTTCCTTTGATATTGATGCAGGATCTGATTCGAGGACGAATCCTTTTGAGGGGAGGGGAAATGATACAAATGTCGTTCCACACAACACTAGTGTTCAAGGAAGTGACTTGGAGATTCATCTTGGAGATTTTAGCAGACCAATCACTAGGGCTCAAGCTAAAGGCTAAAGGAACAACTTCAACTATTTGTGCAAAATTGGGTTGATAATGGGCTGTCCAAGCATAGAGATTTTAAAGAGCCCAAGTTGATTAATTTGATTGGGCTAAAAGATTAGCTTTTAGAGTCAGCCCATCTCATTTCCAGCCATCCCAATAGTGTCCAGATTCATTCACTAATGGCAAGAAGTTATGGAGTCACAAGAGTTATTTTAACACTCAAGAATCAAGGAGTTACAAGAGCTATTTTGACATTTATGGGGAGTAACACCACCTAGATTCAATATGCATTTTGGGTTGTAAAGGCTATAAATAGGGCTGTTCAGCTTTGTTTTTAGAGATATCTGAATGTATTTTCAAACATTTTCCTATATGGAATATGAGAAAGTTTGCTTTCTTGTGATTTTATGCATAAGGTGTTGAATTGATGCAATTGAGTTCATCTTTGTATTTCAATTCTATTTTCCTATTTCTATTGTTCCTGATTGCTTTGATATTGGGTTCAAGGGTAATTCTTTTGAGTTCTTGTCAAAACGCATTTCTTGGGTGATAGAACAAATCTATCTAAATTAATTTGGTGTGAATCAAATCTGGTTTGGGTGATAAAGAGTTCTAAGAAACAATTTGGGTCTTGGGGTTCCACATCACGAGCTATATCTGTCAACGAGCCTCCCGTGCTCTAGTAGCCTGCTCCTCACCTACATATCATAATCTCACTCATAACATTGCTAAATCATGTTATTCCAAACTATTGAACAACAGTTTTCATAAAGTACTCTATCGAAAACTCTATTTCCTACAACCTTCCCATCTAGGTTCTGACTCGATCGAGACTCTAAGATTTCAATTTCTTTTTACGAACTCTATTTATTTTCACCTAGGGACATCTCGGTATGCTCGAATTGGTCGCAAGAAGCGTGAAACAAAATATCACCGTTTTTATCCCCTTCGTTACCGAATGGTATACACAGCCCAATCCATGGACTTTTCACTTCTGTTTCATCGTCGAAGCTTCCCACATCATTCATTTATCATTTTAGTACTCTAATAATCACATTTGACCTTAAAGACCCACCAATTCCTTCATACTTTTCAACCAACTTTCACTACTACATATTTATACTATTTAGGCTATAACTTACTCAATTTTTATCCAAACCTTTCCCTTCAAATTTCTATGGTTTGCTATGATTTTTATGCATGTTTTGAGGTCTAAAACAACCCCAATTAAGCTCAATTAGTTCAAATGTCTATTCTTTCATTGTACTATCATTTTATTCTTTACTAGTTTGTATTTATTCATGCACCCATGTATATCCATTTTAATTACCTTAATTCCTACTCACTCATGTATGTTTTTAGGACTCTAAATACATCATAAACACCAACAAAACACATGCATAAGCTGATGCCCTTCATCAAGCCAAAATGCACAAACAATTTTCAATTCTAACTTTCCTATATGCTTTTCTAACGTTAATTATGAATGATTTAGAGCTCAAAGAGATTAAAACACAATAGTATTCACACATTCTCCCTTTGGCCGTGACACACACACATGCACCACATGTTGTTCTTTTCAATTTTTCAAGTTATACTTCTTTCAAACATTTCATCAAACAAGTTATAGGCAACCTATTTATCTCTTCACTAGTTTAAATCACAAGTTGGGGTTTCTACTACATAAACCCTATCTTGCCATTCAAGCTTCTTAACTTATACGCTATCTAGAGGTAACTCAGGAAGATCCTCCGGGAACACATCCGGAAACTCCCTAATCACTGGGATATCCTCTAATCGAGCCTCTCTCTCTGATGTATCCACCACATAAGCCAAATAATCCTTACACTGCTTCCTTAACATCTTCTGAGCCGTTAATGCTGATACTATACAAGAAGAAAGCATCCGGCGCTCACCCCTGAATATCACATCTGGCTCCTCTGAAATACTGAATCTAACTTCCTTTCGGTAACAATCAACTGTGGCACGGTGAGTGGCTAACTAGTCCATCCCTAGTATCACATCAAACTCATGAATATCCATCACTACCAAACTGACTGGGAATGCTCTACCTCCAACCACAATCTCACCACCTCTGTACACCCTCTCTGCTACTAATACATCCCCCATAGGAGTAGTCACCACCATCTCGCACTCTAATGGCTCTACCGGCAATCCGGCTCGTCTAACAAAGCTCTCAAAAATAAAGGAGTAGCTCTCGGATCTACAAATGCATGAATATCAAAACTAGAGAGTGAAATTGCACCTGTAACCACCTTGGGCACCGCCTCTGCCTCCTGTTGAGTGACGGCAAACACCCTGGCCTGAACTGGAGGTCTCCCTAACTGACATTTGAATGGGGTACCTCAACCCATACCTTTGCCTGGCTAACTAAGGGTCCCTGGTCCTCTCCCTTGTGGACCTCCCTTGCCTCGCGACTGCCCTTCACTAGGTTGAATCGGAGTAGCTGATCTCGGACTCACTACTCTCTATAGTAGTCCTCTACGGGCAATCTCTCTTTAGATGTCCCTCCTGACCGCAGTAATAGCACCCAGTACGACCAAAATTACACTCTCCCCGATGGAATCTCCCACATGTCACATAGCGGGGTACCTTGCTCTGACTGCTACCTCGACCCTGGGAACTAGACGACGGCCTCATCCCTGATTGGAGGTGGCTCCTTGACTCTGCTGCCTCTCTAAAGGTCCTCCAGACTTACTTCCAGTCTTGGGGGTTTTACTAGGTCCCCCTGTAAACCCCTATCCTTGATATTTCATCTCCTAGTGTTCAAGTGTTAGAAGTTAGAATATGGAAAGGTGTAAGTTAAATTACGAATAATACTAATAACCCTATAAGCGATATTAAAGTGTTGGACACTTATAGTACGATAAATTATAAAGGATAATATAATTAAGTGTACCAATGAGAATTATAAAATTTGTTATATAGAATAAGTAGTCAATCACTAATTAGATTAAGTTAAAAAAATTGATGATAGTCAAAACAAGTCAAGGGACAAGCTTGACATTCTAGGAAATGTTAATGATGTGAATAAACAACACTTAAAATAAAAATGAGAAGGGAGAATGCAAAGCTGCCGTGTAAACCCCTAGTCTTGATTTTAAATGTTCTAGCGTTAGAAGCTAGAATATGAAGTTAAAATAATAAATCTAGTTAATCAATCTAGTTAGTGTTAATCTAAATCGAATCATCGAAGATCGAACGCTCATTCTAGAATTACCCAACAATAAACATTAGTAAGGGAAAAGTTAATGAAGGATATAATAGTTGTCCACAATCAAGTAATAGATTATAAGTGATGATACGTTGGAATCCAAAAATAAGAACAAGAGGAAGTATTATATAGGATTAGTAGTTAATAACAAATTAACTTAAAATTTAACTAAGAATGATAGACAAAACAAGTCAAGGGACAAGCTTGGCATCCTATAAAATTTTAATGAGATTTATAAACAAATCATTTAGAAGCAAAATTGACAAGTGAAGAGTGCAAGGCTGGCAGAAAAATAAAAGAAGAAGATGCAGTAGTAAGTTAGAAAAAATAGAGGGGGTTTGGAGTGAAATTTAAAAGAAAATGGGGCATAAAGGTAATTTGGGGAAGTGTTAGTAGTATAAATACAACACTTAGAGGATTTTTTAGACCAAAAAGAAGCAAATCAGCCATGAGATAGAAGAAGAACAGAAGCTGTCGTCCAGAAGAAGAGAAAAACAGCACCAGGCGTGAAAAAAAAATAGGGCAGAAACGTGACAACCCAAGGAAGTGAGAAAGAAGGAAGATCAACCCATTTTTAAGCCTCCAATCACCTATCTAAAGTGTCTCCAAGCAAAATAAAGGTAACCCTCATAGTTTTCTTGAGTTTAGAGTTGTTTTGGAGGTGTAAAAGCATGATTGTGGACTGGTATGAATTGATGAGGGCTATGTTGATTTTTATGATGTTGTATTAGGTGTTCTACACTTCAAACAAGCGTAGAACCCTAACTAGATGATGTAGAGATTTAAATGATATGTTGTTGGGTGTAAATGGTAGCTTAGGGTTGTAAAAAGGGCTGTCATCCACTTGATAATAGTGGAAACAAAAATTTGTTTTCATGCACTCCAAGTAGTTGACAAAAATTATGAGTGAGTTGTGAGCACTGTTGCAGAAATCGCTACTCGCTAATCGACCGGTGACACAGTGGTTAGCGATTTATCGGTTACTCGGGGATTAATCAGTGACTACTATTTTAGAAAAAAATTATTTTTTTTTGAAATTTAGAGAAGTGAAGCAATATTTTTTTAAACATAAGGGGCCAAAATTCAAAATTGATATAATTTTATCAAACTTGAGGGTCCGTTGTGTAATTTGCCCTAACATATATATTCACACACAAAAACCCTCACCACTCTCACTGTCTCACAGCCGCCGCACACACCACTCTCCTCTCTTCTCTTTCTTCTTCTTCTTCTTCTTCTTCTTCTTCTTCCAATTGGCCTTCTTCTTTTCTTCCAATCGGCGTTCTTCTTCTTCTCCCGTCGATCTCGTGTGTGTTGGCGACGGCAACCTCATCTAGTCATCCGTAAGATTTGGAGATGACGACCAACAGCGAAGATGACGGCGATGAACGGCGGAGACGATCTCGACCTCATCCACCCATGCTGCCATACAGCGAGCCAGCGACCACAAGTCCACAACCAAGTCTCTCTCTCTCCCTCTCTGATCTCTCTTGCTCTTGATGGATGATTTCTTCAACGATAGAGTCACCTCCACTAGTCATTTGCTTGATTTTGTAGTGCAAATGTTAGTCTTTGATTTAACAATTATATTTTGTTTTGTTGTTTGGATTTTGATGGCTCTAATTTTTGCTTAATTTTTATGGTTTTTGGATTTTTTTGGGGGCGATTTTGTGCCGAGTTGGTCGAGTTGGACCGGTTACTCGGTAACTCGGTCGATTACTTACCTTCAGCGATTAGGGTCTCCGATCTGGGGATTATCGGACCGGCTGGGTGCCGGTCAGCGAATAATCGACGAAAAATCACCAGTAACCGGCGATTTTTATAACACTGGTTATTAATAAAGGATCTTAAGTATTTTCCCCTGATCTGCTTTCAAGTCGGGGCCTAGTTGGTGGAGTAGTTCCCTACGCGACTTGTGCGATCTCAGGCTCTTTGCCTTTATCTACGCGACGTCACTTGACAAAGGTAGGATCGGGCGTTGACCTTCTCCTTCCACCTCGTTGGAACCAGTTTGGGTCTCATGAGATAGGGTCTCAAACTGAACTTCACCCGTCTTTGGTTGCGAGCTGGGGGTTGAGACCTGTGAAGGACCAGCTACTGATGCCGAAGGCGGTACCTCGATGGGAGCAACTGTTGAAAGAGATTTGGTTTTGGTAGGTCGCTTGGAAAAAGCAGTTGGAGAGGATATAAGATCAACGGGTCGCTTACGAGGAGCCTTTAAAAGAGAGAGCTTCCCCATCTTTGGAGCTCGTTGAGGAATAGGAGCTGGAATTGGAGATGAATCTGTGTGCGAAGGAGCTGGAGCTAAAGCTACTTGAGTTGAAGTTGGATCTACTTGAGCAGAAGTTGAAGTTGGATCTACTTGAGCGGGAGCTGGAGCTGGAATTACTTAGGGAGTAAGAGTAGGAGTCTAATCTGTTGGTGAGGCAGGGGCAGTCTCTTCCTCGTTATCAATTTCAAACACGGAAGGAAAATCGAACTCTCTCCTGCTTCCTATGTCTTTCTTATTGTCTAGCAGCTCGCAGTTACGAAGAGAAGCTAGCCCATAAGTACTAAAGAGGACGTCATCAAGCGCGTTGCTAAGAATTACCTCGTTTGAATTTGTAAGCGCCTTGAGGACGTCTTCCTCTTCGTTGCTGAGGATGGACTTATCCCATTTGACGTCTATGAAACAAAGAATGTCAGCTAAAAAAAAATTAAAAAAAAAAATCTTCAGCTCATAGGTGTTTCCTCTTCTATCTACCTGGACTTAAAACAAAAGAAAAGTTATTAAGATGCCCAAGGGAAGGGCAAGAAATGAAAAAATAGCTCGTCTTGTAGGCTCCTACATTCGACTTACCCTTTGCCTCACCTCAGGGCAGGAGGTTCTTATAGTTTGATTGATGAGCTGTGAGGTAGCAGTGACAGGACCCAACCCAGACTCTCTCTAATCTCTTATCTGGAGGGTCTCGCTGGGCACTCTAATGGGCTTCTCTTGATTCGACTTGTCGAAATGGAGAGACCAGCGGAGCGAACCCCTTAATCTTACCCGATTTTCTTAACTTAATTCAATTGTGTCCTTTACTTTTGTAAATAATTTGGGTGGATCAAAATCTTTCGCAATTTCATTTTAAAACGAGTTGATAAAAATTTTGGTAGCATAACGGTTGCATTTTGAGGTTTCCAAAATTTTTATCTGCAATAAAATACACTTCGACTATATTTCCATTTCCACCAAACTTCTTTAATCCACAAACATACATTGTCACCACACTTTTCACAAATAATATGTATGAACTCATACTAGAATGTGTATATATACATCATACATGAAAATTTATAACTATTTACAATAACATTTACAAATGTACAAATCCAAAATGCAAGATGCCATAATTATAATGTAATACAAATGTTTTTCCAAAATCGATATTTTCACCTATGTGCATGATTTATACAACTATATTTTGTGACTCGCCCCATCTATATATATGAAATAAAAATCTCGTCGTCCCACTGTCCTATGACAGCACCCAATGGTACATATAAATCATACAACAGGTAAACACATTAGTGCAACAAAATAATGTAATATAATATGCACTAATATAATAATTTATAAACTTATTCATCTTTAGAAATTTCGAAATCTTAAAGTTTTTTTTTTAAATCTCCATGTATACCCTTAAAATACTCTAACCATCATGGGCGATTCTAACTAACGCCAACGTGAAGCTACTGCGGTATCTCGACCACTACGATGCGGAATTTACTGCATCGCAACGTAGGGTAAAATAATCTAGTATTTGAGCAATTACAATGCAGAATTTTCTGCATTGCAAGTTGTAGTGTTATAACTCTGGGCGACTATAAGTGGAATGTACTGCATCACCACGTAGTGCCAAACTGTAAAACTAACCGACCACATGTGAAATTTTTTGCGTCGCAACGTAGCACTATATATTCTAGGAAAACTGAACAACTACGGACGGAATTTTCTGCATCGTCACATTGTGCTAATTATTCTATAGACTGAGCAACTATGAATGAAATTTTCTATATCGTCACATATGGCTAAATCTCATATGATCTAAGGTATATACATAGGTTTCGAAACTAAATTTACTAAGTGCAAAAGCACAAAACTATTTATTCTTGAAACTCTAAAAATTTCCTTGATTCAATTATTTTAAAAATAACTTTATATTGATTTCAATTACTTTATGGATTCCATGAGAATCCACCTACTCAAAACTTTAAATTTTGAAATTGGAAAATTGTTTTTATTCTCATTTAACCATTATATACAAAATTTAACACAAAAATTGAAATAGATGCAAGTGGTAGAACACTTACCTCGGGTTCCAAGTTTGCTAAAGAACTTTACGGAAGCTCCTTTGCTCTGCTAGGTTGTGCGTCATCTGCACCACATGTTCTTAATTAAAATATGCCACAATGTGCTACATAAACTACACACATTGCTTTTAAATTTTAAAAACTCTTTACAATGCACTTTTAACTACAACTTTCTCTATTAGATTCTAACTTAACCAAAGCTTCCTAATTCTAGTTTCTTTGCAAAAGTTTCAGTTATACATCTCTAGGAATACCCCCATGCAGTCCATATAATTTTCAGAGGCTCGGAATGAAAAGTCAAAATTTTGGACCCCTTATAATAGAACACTACGCACAGCCCATTCTACGGGCTATTTCGCTTCTGTTTTTGTTTGGACCATCTTCTTATCTTTCACTTAGGTCCCCCGTAAAATGGTTTCGAAAAATTCTAAGTATTGAGGGGTGAAACTTAGGAAAAACGCCTATTTTTCTACACTTTTTTATGCATGTTTTCGCATCGAACAAGTGACAATGTTATTTCTTTCATATCTAAGGTTCTTTTACCTAATTATGATCAAATATATTCATTCCAAGCATTAAAGAATGCATTTACATTGACATTTCACTTTACAACTCTCTAAGTGCATTATTTTGGCTATAATTTGTCCAATTTTTATCGGAACCATTCCCTTCCAAATCCTATGGTTTTATATGACTCCTAGGCATGATTTGAGGTCTAGAACAACCCCAAATAAGTTAGAAGAGTGCAGGTCATCACTGCCCCTGCAGTGGGCTCGGGATTCTCCAATTTGTTCACAATTACTCATTTGACAATTCTATCACTTCTATATGTTTTTCTAACCTCAATTATGCTTAGATTTAAGTTTAAATTAATCAAAACTCAAGGATATCTTACTGTTTTTCATGGTCTTGACACACACACATACAGATCAAAGTATAAATCTTTTCAATTCTATATGTTAATCTCTCTCAATCCTTTTATCAAATAATTTGTCTACAACTTATTTGACATTTTAATGCTTTAAATCACCCTTTAAAGTTTGCTAACCATAAACCCTAGCCTACCATTCACACACAAAAACATACCATCTAAGCTTCCATAGCATCCACTTAGGGTTCTACACTAGTTTTAAGTGTAAAACATTCATCACAAAACACTATGATAACATAACCATCATCATACCCATATAACTCCAACCATTATCAAAGTTGAAAGAAAAGATGATATCTCATGTTAATCTTGATTAGGTTTTGCTTTCCTAACTTAGATCAACACAAACTTTGGTTTTGGAGTCTTGGATTTGGTTGACTCATTCTTTCCTACTTTGTGTGTTCGACGGTCGCGACCTAAAGCTATTTACACATAAAAGGGGTATAGTTAGGTCGCAGCAGACAGACCATGCTTAAATGACTCCTACTAAGGAAGTTTCCTACTCTACAGATCGCAAACGCCACATAGACCGCTAATAGAAGGGGGGGAGGGGCTTAACCTATGAGGGGACGACCTACAAGCTAGTGATCTACAGATACCTAATCCTACAGTTGGGCGGCTGAGCTCACGCCCTAGCTATTCGATCTAGAAGTTGTGTAACCGTCTTGAATCTAACGATGCTACATGAATTACGACTTTCGTAATTATAGGCTGTCAATTGAGAAACATGCGCATTAAATTCACGTGACACGAGACATGCCAGTGTCAGTTGAGCTATCGCCTGAATCGTCATCATGTGTCAGAATTGATGAGATGGAATTTGAAAAGGCACGGGACAAGTTAGCTTTTACTAGCGAGCTCGAGCTCCTAATTCATAGAACAAACTGAGAGCTAAGGGGCTGATGTTATGGGTATTTTTCGGATTCAATAAATGGATTGGTAAAAGCCTAATAAAAACCCAACAAGTCAACCTAATGAAGTGGCCTAACAAATAAGGCCAAGTTCATTAACATCCAGCCCATACGAGCTCTTCAGCTCGCACAAGGGAGCTCGCATCACAGCTATTATTCATAAGTCGCTGCTAGTATTACTCAACTCGCATTATGCAGAACTCATTACTCAAAGCGAGGTCTAGCTCGAGATCGTCCAATGCAGTTTACAACTCACACGATGAACAACTTGATAAGGAAATCTTCCAGAAAGGCAGTAACCCAAAGTAATCGTGATTCTTCTACCAGAATTGAAAATAAATTCAAATTCAAACGTTGATAAATATGATTCCTGATTTAGCGGAATAGATTCCTGATTCGGTGCTAACTGATTTGGAAGTGTAGTTAATGCATGATTCCTTTCCTATTTTATTTCAACTAAAATTGTAAACACCTCTCCCTATAAATAGATGTTCAAACTTATTGTAACAGAGATACATACACAGAAGCAATAATAGACTGTTTCTTTACAGAAATTATCAGAGGAACAGCCGTGGATGTAGACACACTTGCTGAACCACGTAAAAATTCTCTTTGCACGGTTGTTCTTCTTCTCTTCCCTTTATTTTTCTCTTGTTTTCTGCTTTGTTTTACATTGATTGCTGGTATTGAGCTTTGAACTGTCGTTGACTAGAAATCAACTTCGACAAAAATAAAAAATGCTATTGTGGAAGGAGGGCAGTAGTGAAAATTTTAGAGTCAACAAATAATCCAAACAAGCTCTATTTCACGTGTGATACTACGTAGTGTAATTTCAACTCATTTTGGGAGCTAGATTCTATATAATTCAACTCAGAAGACATACAAATTCAAAGTTTTGAGCAAAATCCTAAATCCAAGTTTATTGAAGATGAGATCAAATTTATAAATCCAAAAATTCATAAGCTTGAAGTTATACATACAAAAGTACAAAATGTAAAAACACTAAATAATAGAATGTAGAACTTGAAAGCTATACAAAATGGTTTTAGGTTTATGATGTTAATAAACCCTTTTTTTTTTTTTTTTTCATTTCTATGGCAGAGTTTATACTAGCTATAATGAAAATGCAATAAATTGAAAATGCAATGTTAGCTGTAATGAAAACGAAATGAATTGTGGCAGTGTTTCAGCAAGCAATATGATGTAATATCTATTCAGCCAACATCCAACAATAAAATCAACAATAATAATACGTTCATATTATTCCCAAAATATCAAAATAATAAGTAATATTCTTGCTATGATGATTGAGGTTGGTTATGAATATAACTACATCATACCAAACTTCAATCATGCTAGCTCAAAAGAATTGCTACCTAAGTTTTATGGCAACTGAAAGAATTTATAATAGTAAATAAAATTTGTTTAACCCATTTCACCTATTTAATTCGTTTTATTCATTTAACATATTTAATTCGTTTAACCCGTAACCCATTTAATTCATTTCAATTAGTCTCAACTAATTTCAACATCCTACAAACCAAAAAAAGAAAAACAAAACTTTCATAATAATTGCTATATATATCAAATAAAGCTTCATCAAAATCATTCCTTTATTTCTCAAACACAACAAACATGAATAAATCAAATACAATTCAAACAAAAGTGTAGTTATATAATTTTGAAAAAGTAAAAAATCAAAACTTTAAAATGAAGGGGCAACGATTGTGAGGGGAAGAGGAGAAGAGGACTGTGAGGGAGAAGGGGAGAAGGGACGGCGACAGCGAGGGAGAGAGGGAGAGGGGGATAGGGGATGGCAATCGTGGGAGAGAAGTGGCAATCGTAAGAGTCTAAGAGAGAATGAGTGGATTCGGTTGTGCCACGTGGGTGTGGGTGTGGAACTGTGGGAGAAGTCAAGAAGGTGAGAAGACCTAGAAAAAATGAAAATGATTTTGAAATGATTTACGGTTTGGTTAAGTGTTTATATATAAAAATGTATAAGTACACATAAACCCTTATAATATATCAATATTATATTTTGACCCCTAATTTAATCTTGTCAACCCGCGATTCATTTAACCAAATCCAATTCTATTCGTTTAATAAACGGGTTAAGCGGGTTGACACAATTACGATATGAATTCATTTAACTCAAACTCATACCCATTTATTTTTCGTGAATTCATGTTGATCTATCATGTCGTGACCTATATTGCCACCTCTAATCAAAGGCAAGACTCATCCATCAATATCTTTCTGTAATTAGTGAATTGATTCACTTTGCAAAGTTGATAATTTTTTAGCTAGGTTAAAAAAAAAAACAAGAAAAGGCGAATGTGAGAGGGATTGTACTGTGATCAATGTTGCGGAAATCGCTAACCGCTAATCGACCGGCAAGGCAACGGTTAGCGATTTATCGATAACTCGGTGATTAATCGGCGAGTACTGTTCACTGACGAACCGATGGTCAAACCTATAAAAAAAATTAAAAATTTTCTATAGAATCAAAAATTCAAAATATAATCATATGATCACAAAATATCATTAAATATTCAAACCTATCTCTTACAATCTCCAAAGCCACTTTAACACAATCATATAATTATAATATAATAATATGTTATATAATTTAATATATATTATATACTAGATATTTTGAAAATTTCGGCAATATAACAGCTATTTTTTCAATAATTCCACCCTGTAATACACAAAAATAATAACACTTAAAAATATTATCACATCCCAATTCCCAACAACTATTTAGGACCTTCGGTCTTTCATTCAATCTCAAACACAACCAACATCATATATAATATAACATGTCAAATACTAAATAATAACATAGCAAATATGAAATAGCAAGCAAAAAGGAAAAGTCCAAAAAGTAGGTTAAGGTCCTGAAAATCTTAAGGGCAAGAAGGATGCAACCACTCTTCGTCTTCATAATAGTCTTCCATAACTTGTTCATTATCGGATTCAAACTCTAAATCAATGTTCTTCTGCCCCTCCTTTTCACCTTCCTCTTCAGAATCAAAATCTTCATCAAGTTGTCTCATTTGCTCGAAATCGGACCCTATTTCATCATCAACATCACCACCTGGAACAAGCCATCCTTGTGCATCGGTAGCATCAACATCAGTTGCTAATAGCACGTCAACATTCTTCTCAATCTGCCTTTGCTTTTTGCGTAGCAATTTTGAATTGAATTGAACAAAGACTAGATTGTTTAATCGGCTTATAGTTAGTCTATTCCTTTTCTTCGAATATATCTACATAAAATTTAAAAATCAAAGTTAAATAAATTAGTAAATAACTAATATTTAGAACATTAAAAATATGTTCTTACCCATTCAAAATTACTCCAATTTCGTTCACATCCAGATGAACTGGTGGTCAATGAAAGAATTCTTCCTGCGAATTTTTTCAAGTTAGGTGTTTGGCTTCCAAAGATGTTCCACCATTCAACTACACCATAAAAAAATAATAATTAGTCAATTATAGAACTAGTTCTTAAAAGATATATTTTCATAATTATAATACTAAAAATATAATCTATAATAATAATTTATAAACAAGTAAAACAACTCCAAATTTATGCGAATTAGAACATTTAATTTTTTACCCGGATCTGTAGAATCATCTTCACATCCTTTAACGGCCAATGGTTTTCCAAAAGCACCATCCTTTATCTTATACCTTGGCCACTCGTGCATGATAATTTGATGTTGAGAGGATATATCATCATCATAAAAAGTCTCCAAACACTCCATTAAGGCTTCCATCAACTCACTTTCAAGGGAAAGTTTTGGATCCTTATAGTGGTAATAAGGGTTCAATAGAAAGGCCGTCATGTGCAATGAAGAATCTAACCGATCTTTCATTTTTCCATCAATTATTTCAATGATTGGTTGATAACTATTTTCAACATTGTTCAAGGCCTCTCTAATATCTTGCTTAGCCTTTCTTAATTCTCCATATAACCATGACATTGATGGCTTTCGATCTCCATCCACTAGTCTCAACACTTTTATCAAAGGTGCACAAACCTTTAAACAATTTGTCACACCATTCCAAAACCCGAAGCTCATCACACAATTGTAGGCCAATTTCCCTTTAGCACTTTGCGAGAATTTACACTTATCCCATTCTTCACTACTAAACAATGTCTTCAAAGCATTTTTTTTATCCATCAAGCTTTGTAAAGGAATGCAAATGTAAATTTAGTATTTCTCGGCCTTACAATGTCCCTCTTCTTTGTAAAAGACCTCATCATTGCCAAAGTCTTGTGATGAGCATAAATGAAAATCGTCAATTGCTTTGCTTGCTCAATAAACTTGCTAAACATCTTAAGCTTTCCAATATTTTCAAGCATGAGATTGATGATGTGAGCAGCACATGAGGTCCAAAATATGTTTGGCCTCTTCTCCTTCAATATCTTGGCAGCAGCCATATTGTTACTGACATTGTCGGTTACTATTTGAACAACATTTTCAGGTCTAACTTGTTCAATACATTCATTCACGTATTGGAAAATATGTTCAGCCGTGTGTGCCACATCAGAACAATCTTTGGAAGAAATAAAAGTGGTTCCTACCCTGCAATAATCAAACATTAATAAAGCATTGTTTATTAAATAATCAAAATTATCAGTTATAGATTTATAGTATCAATGACATAGACAATGTAGTGATGTATAGACTATAATTGATAAATTCTATGCACTCCATACTTGCAATTCACACACAAATTCATTATGCTCCTCCTTTTTCTATCCGTCCAAGCATCCGTCATAATTGAACAATCATTTTGAGCCCACTCTTCTTCTTGCCTCTTAAACAACAACTTGGTCTCTTGCACCTTTTGGGGCAAATATCGCTCTCCGATTTCATAACGTGTTGGAGGCCTATAACCCGGTCCAAATTGACCAATTGCTTCACAAGCACGTAAGAAACTATCATTGTCAATAGCATTCCATGGAATGCCACTCTCAAACATCCAACTAGTCACCCATTTATGCACTTGATCGGTTCTCTCTTTAAAGAGTGCTTCGTTGATGTTTTTTTGTTGCATTGACTTCTTCGAGTCTTATGAAAACACCGGATTAATTTCATTTGCGAATCTATCAATAGGGCCAACAAAATGACGCTCTTTCCTTACCCCTCCAATCTCTACTTCTTCCATCTCTTCAAATTCTCCTCAATCATCTTATTTTTTTCCTATTTTTTATTTCCATAATTGCATTTTTACATTTATTTACATCCTCCGGTAGTGCCTTTGGACATTTAGCCACATTTCCAGATATGTGGCCCACATGTTCTTTCAACCTATATATCCCTCCGGACATAACCTTCCCACACAATTTATATTTAATTTTTTCCAAACTCTTTCCATCCACCAACATCCCATACTCCCATCCAATATCATCTGAATTTCGTTTGAGAGATTGAGTAGTGGAAGCTCCCGAAGATGCATTATCATTCACCATAATTCGTGAATATCAAAGTATCAATTAACCTAATCATCCAACAAATATTAAAGCATTTCACAACCACAAATAACACAACAAATATTACAAAGAATATAAATAATTAAACATTAATACATTACATAACATAGCATAAGTAACATGAGTCACATGACAAATAATCAAATATTATATTAGTATATTGTAAAGAATTTAAGCAATAACTATTTAATAACAATTTCATGTATATATATCCTCACAAGCCATTAAAAATCATCATCCAAACTCAATAAACAACTCTTAGTCTTAACCTCTTAGGCCTTAACAAAAAACAACATATAAATCATTCTTTTAATGTCAATATATAATAAAAATTACTACTTTATGTGTTAAAAACTTAAAAATCACAACTTTCAACATGTTTCAAGTTTTTCTTTATTCAAATCACTATTTTAACTTAAAAAAAATCACTACATTAAGCTATATTAATATGAAAAAAATTTACAAAACTTAAAAACTAAAAAACCTAAAACTAGAAGCAAAAAAAAAGGAAAAAAAAAAAGCTTAAATATATATCGCCGGCAATCGGTGACGACGTCGGAGACGGCGACGGCAAGACGGCTGTGGACTGACACCGGCGACCAGGGCTGAGACTTCTGCAAGAAGTTTGATGTTGTGGGGGAGAAGATAGCCTTGGGTGGAAGGCAAGTGTCAGCAAAAACCGAAAGCTTCTGCAAGAAGCTTTCGGTTTTTGTAATCTGAACCCAAAACGGCGTCGTTTTGGGCTATCTAAAACGACATCGTTTTGGGTTAAATAAAAAAAATTTAAATCAACCAAAAACGATGTCGTTTTGGAGTTACAGTTTTGAAAAAAAAAAACGCTGATGGGCCGAGTCGGGCGAGTCGGGCCGAGTCGCCTGATTACTCGGCCGAGTCGAGCGCTTAATCTACGACACCGATTTTCACCTCTAATCTGCCCCTGATCGGACCGGTCGGCCGCCGGTCACCGATTTTTCGTCGAAAAATCGCCCAAAATCGACGATTTTTGCAACACTGGTTGTGAGTGTTTAAAGGATAAAGTAGTGGTTGTGTGTGTGTCATGGCTATGGAGACCAGTAGAAAACCTCTGATATTAGATGGTTTTGAACTTAAATTTAAGCATGAAAAGGGTTAGAAAAACTTAGAGAATTGATAGAAATTCAATAGAGGTAGTTTTGAGCAAATTGGTTATCTCGAGCTCAAACCATGGGCTAGGGGCAACCTGTGTAAAACTGACATATATGGGGTTGTTCTATACCTCAAATGATGCCTAGGAGTCATAGAAAATCATAGGTTTCGGAACGGATCGATTCCGATAAAAATTACACAAGTTATAGCCAAAATAGTGCCTCTAGAGAGTCGATAGGTGAAATAGCTATGCAAATGCAATTTTTATTGCATAGAATGAATTTAGTTGATCATAATTAGGTAAAAGAAGCTTAGATACGAAAGAAAGACCAACATCGCTCGTACCACGCAGAAAAGTACACAAAAAAGTGCTTGAAACAGAGCGTTTTTCTTAGATTTGACATAGCAAACGATAGAATTTTTTGACGAAATTTTTTGTTTTACCAGAATGTGAGATAAGTGAACTATGGGAAAAAGAACGAAGGAAAATAGAGCCCCAAGCAGGTTGCTGCACTACATTCTGTTTTGGGGTATCCAATGAGGCTTAATTTTGTGATTTTGTGTTTCGGACCTCTAAAAATTATATAGGCTGCGTGAGGGTGTCCCTAGGGGTCAAAAACTGAAAATTTTGTGAAGAAATCGAAATTAGGAAGCCTCGATTAAGTTAGAAGTGAGTAGAGAAAGTTAGAGCCAAGAAAGTGCATTGTATTGATTTTTAAAGTTTAAAAGCATTGTGTATGTTGCTTATGAAGTGCATGGTAGCGTATTTTAAATAAGAAAGTATTGTGTAGGTGAAGAGCGAGCTACCGAGGCACGTGAGACTCGTGGAGGCGCTTGACGTGGTCTTTTGCGGACTTAGGTAAGTGCTTTGTCACTTATGGTTGCTTCAAATTTTATTTCACTCTTTGATTATTATGTTAAATGGAAATAAAAATGGTTTTCAACTATCAACGTTCAAGTTTTGAGTATATGGGTTCTTATGGAATCTATAAAATGATTTAAATCAATACTAAGTTGTTCTAAAAAGAGTTGAGATGAAAAAGTTTTTAAAAAGCTTCAAAACTAGTTAGTTTTGTGCTTTTGTACTAAATAAATTTAGTTTTAAAACCCATGTATATACCTTAAGATATAATGAGATCTAGCGCTACGTGATGACGCAGAAAATTCCGTCCGTAGTCGCTCAGATTATAGAGAAGTTAGCACTGCGCGACGACACATAAAATTCCGTCATAGTTGCTCAGTTCTACTAGAAAATATAGCGCTACGTTGCAACGCAAACAATTCCTCACGTAGTTGGTTATTTTATAATTTGGCACTACGTGGCGATACAGTATATTCCGCTCGTAGTCGCCTTGGGTTTTAGCACTACAATTGCGATGCAGAAAATTCCGTGTTATAGTTGCTCAGTTATGAGATTTGTCACTACGTGCGATGCAGTAAATTCCGTATCGTAGTGGTTGAGACACCGCATTAGCTTCACATTGGCGTTAGTTAAAATCGCCCGTGATGGATAGAGTACTTTGAGGGTATACATGGGGATTCTGAAAGAAGATATGAAGTTTTTGAGAGTTTTGAAAATAAATAAGATTGTAGTCTATTATATTTTTGCTTGTGGTATTATGTAATCTTATTACACTAACTTGTTTATTTGTTGTGTAGTCCATTATCTCCTATTGCGTGCTACCGTTAGATAGGATGACGACATTTTGTTTTACATATACATATATAGGTGGGAGAACCATGCAAGATGCTTGTGTACATTTGTATATATGGATTGAATATGTTACATTTTGAAATACACTTGCATTTGGATTGTATAGTTGTAAATATTTTGGTGATTAGTGATGGATTTTCATGTAGATATATACTTATACATTGTATTATGATTCCATGTTTGTTGATTGAGATATGTGTGGTGATATTGCATGATTGTGAATAAAGAAGTTGGGAGGAAATGAAATTATAGTCGAAGTGTTTGTTTATTCGCAGATAAAATTTTGGATTTATTAAAAATGTAGCCGTTATGCTGCTGAAATTTTTATAAAATCGTTTTGAAATGAAATCGCGAAAAATTTTATCACTCCCAACTGTTTTTAAGAAAATCAAGTTCTTAAGTTTAAACAAGTAAACCGGCTAAGAAAGTTAGGGTTCGCTTCTCGGGTTTCTTCAATCCGACGAGTCGGGTTCAGGAAGTCCGTTGAAGTGCTCGGCAGGATCCTCCAGACGAGAGCCTAGATAAGGTTTGGTTTGGGTCCTGTCAAGTTGGTATCAGAGCCCGGTTCTCGTTAAGTTGAGAAAAAGTTTTAAGAGAAAAGTTTGAGCTATTTCGCACAAACCGTGCGTTAGTTATGCATGAGGCACAAAGTCATTATGTGCATTCATTTCTTTTTAAAGATTTTGTGAGTTATGCTTTCATTGAATGCATAAATTAAAGCATAAGTTATATGATTTAAGTAGAGCATTACATGAATGTACACATCAATATATATACAAGATTATCATGTATATATCACATGAGCTAGTTTATGCGGTTTATACATGAAATGAGATGAGATATAGAAATTGAAGTTGAACGTGGCATGAATATATAAATAATTCATGCTTTATAAATGTTCTAACTTGAGTTTATGATTATTTGAAAATTATAGAGATATGCAGCGTCGAGATCGTCCGAGGACGAGGCGGGCAGCCACAGAGGCACCCCCACCACAGGATGAGCATGTTGATGAGTCCGTCAATGTGCTAGCGAGTTCCTCTCAGCCAGGGCCATCACAGTAAGCCGGATCAGAGCCTGCCCTCGGACCTATTCCAGGACAGATGGAGCAGATGGACCTAGATGTTAGTAGCGGCCCTTCTGCAGCCGTGGGAGACAAGAGTGACTATAGAGTGCGCCTGCAAGTTAGGCGCCAAGCCATATGACTGGACAGGGGAGCCCGAGAGAGCATTATCATGGCTAGAGACGAATGAGGAGATATTCCGAGTCATGGGTTGCTCAGAGGAGTAGATGGTCACCTTCTCTGCCTTTTTATTAAAGGATAGAGTAAAAGACTGGTGGAAAGTGCATCAGAGAGCGCATCTGGATGGAGTCACATGGGCTGAGTTCAGAAGAAAATTCATAGATAAGTTCTTCCCCAAGAGTTACAAAGATGCTAAGATAGAAGAATTTTTCAGATTGGAGCAGGGGAGCTCCTAAGTGCCAGAGTATGAAAAGAAATTTTCAGAGTTGATCTGCCTAGTCCCTTTATTTGTAGAAAATGAAGAGCAAAAGATCAATAGGTTTATGGAAGGCCTCAATCCCACAGTTAGAACCATTGTAACATCCGCACACATACTCAGTATGGACAGCTGGTAGAGGCAGCCACCAGAGTGGAGCAGAGTGCATAAATCGTCCCCAACCCAAAGCAACAATTTAGTTAGAAGCATAGTTGGGGCGGTAGCCAGCAAGGGGGACCAAGTAAAGTTGCCAAAAGTGGTCAGAGGCCAGCATGGTCAGAGAGTCGGCGGCAGAGCCAAAGACCCCAGATGAGCCAAAGCTTAGTTCAATCGTCAGCAGGGTCTAAGAGTCAGCAGAGTTGGAAGAGCCGACCAGTTTGCAGCAGATGTGGCCGATCACACCCCGGTGAGTGCCTTCAAGGCAGGACCGGATGCTTCAGGTGTGGATAGGAGGGCCACTTCATGAGGGACTGTCCCAACATAGCCGCATCGAGTCCATCCGAGGCCAGATCGGTCGTTCGGGGGGCAGACTAGT
Source organism: Litchi chinensis (assembly GCA_019925255.1). Taxonomy (NCBI): domain Eukaryota; kingdom Viridiplantae; phylum Streptophyta; class Magnoliopsida; order Sapindales; family Sapindaceae; genus Litchi; species Litchi chinensis. The sequence goes on along the minus strand of CM034470.1, from coordinate 18,771,146 downwards.
GGGAGCCGTGGACTAGAGAAGGGAGGCCCCCAGACCGGAGGAGCTACTAGTGTAGGGTAGCCCAGTGGCGGATCAGTAAAGGCATACCACCCAGAGGACAACCTGGTAGACCTCGTAGTCAGGCCGCTAGAGTATATACAGTGACCCAGCAGGCAGCAGATGCGACACCAAATGTGGTCACAGGTACCATTTCTTTATTCGATATTGATGCTCATGTACTGGTGGACCCAGGAGCCACCCATTTTTTTATTGCATGAGAGTTTATAGATAGAGTCGTGATAGAGTTGAGACCGACCAAGTGCAGTATGGTAGTGTCACTTCCCATAGGTGATTTGCTTATTGCGTATAAAGTTTACATGGGAAGTAAAGTGACTATAGCAGGTCATGAGTTCGAGGCTGACTTGATAGTGCTCGACATTCATGATTTTGATATCATTTTGCGCATTGGTTTGGCTATCCAAGCATCGTGCCACCGTAGATTGTTACAGGAAAGAAGTTCAGTTTAACAAGCTTGAGGAACCAGATGTGATCTTTTATGGAGAGAGGAAGATACTCTCTACAAGTTTGGTGAGCGTGATTCAAGCCAATAAAATGCTTTGTAAAGCATGCCAGGGGTACTTGGTTTATGCAATAGAAGCTAGCAGTAGTGAGTTACAGTTGGCAGAAGTTCTTATGGTTAATGAGTTTCCCGATGTATTTCCCGAAGACCTACCAGGGTTGCCACCGGATAGGGAGATTGAGTTCGAAATTGAACTAGCACCTGGTACAGAGCCCATTTTTATAGCACCGTATTGGATGGCACCAACAGAATTACAAGAGTTGAAGGTGCAGATGGAAGAACTGTTGAACTAAGGCTTCGTTAAAACGAGTACATCACCGTCGGGAGCTCCGGTGTTGTTTGTTAAAAAAAAGACAGAAGCCTCCATTTGTGCAACGATTATAGACAGCTCAACAAAGTGACCATTCGGAATCAGTATCCATTGCTAAGAATCAATGATTTGTTCGACCAACTACAGGGAGCTAAGGTCTTCTCGAAGATAGATCTACGATTGGGGTATCATCAGCTGAAGGTGCGTAGGAAAGATGTTCCTAAGACGGCCTTCAGGACTAGATATGGGCATTATGAGTTCTTGGTGATGCCATTCGGTTTAACCAATACCCTAGCAGCTTTTATGGATTTAATGAACAGAGTTTTCAGACCCTACTTAGACAAGTTCGTAATTTTCTTCATCGATGATATTTTGGTGTATTCAGGTAGTAGAGACGAACATGCAGAGCACTTAAGGATTGTATTACAAACTCTGAGAGAGCATCAGCTCTATGCGAAGTTCAGCAAGTGCCAGTTTTGACTGGATCAAGTGGCATTTTTGGGACATGTGGTATTCGCAGAGGGTATTTCAGTAGATCCCTAGAAGATAGAAGCTATTGTAGATTGGAAGCCACCCACGAATGTAACAGAAGTCAGAAGTTTCTTGGGTTTAGTTGGATATTACAGAAAGTTTGTGCAAGGGTTTTCAAAGATTGCTACTCCCTTGACCAGGTTAACCAGAAAAGAAGAGAAGTTTGTCTGGTCAGGAGCCTACCAGAACAGTTTTGAGGAGTTGAAGCAAAGGTTAACTACTGCACCAGTGCTTACACTTCCCTCAGGAAGTGAGGGATTTACAGTGTATTGTGATGCCTCCAGGCAAGGTTTAGGTTGTGTGTTGATGCAGCACGACAGGGTGATAGCTTATGGTTCAAGACAGTTAAAGAAGCATGAAGTAAACTATCCAACACACGACTTGGAGTTAGCGGCAGTGGTGTTTGCCTTAAGGATTTGGAGACACTACCTCTATGGAGTATCCTGTAGGATCTTTACTGATCATAAGAGCCTACAATAGCTGTTCTCGCAGAAAAAGCTGAATATGAGACAGAAAAGGTGGATTGAGCTCATCAAAGATTATGACTGCACTATTGAATATCATCCGGGTAAAGCAAACGTGGTGGCAGATGCACTAAGTAGAAAGCCCACTAGTTCCTTAGCTCAGTTAAAAGTCGAGTATTTGCCGATGTTAATAGAGTTGAGATCTATGGGGGTCAGTTTGGAGACAGTAGAGTCAGGTGCTTTACTAGCAGCTTTTCATGTTCGTCCAGTGTTGGTGGACAAAGTGAGAGAATTGCAAGCTCATGATCCATATTTGATGAAACTGAGAAGCAAAATAGAGGCTGGGCAGTAAAGCAATTTCACCTTGCGAGGTGACGGAACACTAGTCTTGGAACATAGATTATGTGTGCCAGAAGTATCAAAGTTAAAGAAAGAAATCATGGAAGAAGCCCACTCCTTAGCTTACGCCATGCATCCAGGGAGTACTAAGATGTATCGGACTCTGAGAGACCACTATTGATGGAAAGGCATGAAGAGAGAAATAGCAGAGTTCATATCTAAGTGTTTAACCTGCCAGCAGATTAAGATTGAGCATAAAAAACCCGCAGGTTTACTATAGCCTCTATCCATTCCAGAATGGAAGTGAGAAAGGACCATGATGGATTTCATGATGGAACTTCCCAGGATATAGAGCTAACATGACGCCATTTGGGTGATAGTCGACAGATTGACAAAGTCTGCTCATTTCCTAGCCATAAGAAACAATTATTCCCTGGAAAGATTTGCACAGTTGTATGTAGATGAGATCGTGAGGCTACATTGTGCACCGTGTCCATTGTATCGGATAGAGATCCTCAGTTTACTTCAAGGTTTTGGCCAAAGTTGTAAGACGCTATGGGCACCAGATTGAATTTTAATACTACTTTTCATCTGTAAACAGATGGCCAATCAGAGAGAACCATCCAGACTCTCGAAGATATGTTGAGAGCATGTGTGATGGAATTTAAAGGAAGCTGGGATAATTACCTAGCATTGATTGAATTCGCCTACAACAATAGCTATCAGTCCAGCATTGGAATGGCACCGTATGAAGCGTTGTATGGTAGGAAGTGCAGAACCCCAATCTGTTGGGATGAAGTAGGAGAAAGAAGATTGATTGGCCCAGAGATTGTCCAAGCTACAACCGAGAAAGTAAATGTGATTAGAGAACGGTTGAAGATAGCAAGCGACAGGCAGAAAAGCTATGTGGACAATCGAAGACGAGATTTAAGGTTCGAAGTGGGTGATAAAGTATTCCTACGGGTCTCACCCTGGAAGGGTATTTTGAGATTCGAGAAGCATGGGAAGCTAAGCCCACGATACATAGGCCCATATGAGATAGTGGACAAGGTGGGGGGAGTGGCTTATCGATTAAAGCTGTCACCAGAGCTAGCCAACATCCATGATGTGTTCCATGTTTCCATGCTTCGCAAGTATATTGCTGACCCTTCACATGTTCTGAAAGAATAACCAGTCCAATTGAAAGAGAACTTGACCTACGAGGAGCAACCGTTGGAGATTTTAGATCGTAGAGATCAAGTGCTACGTACAAGGTGATTCCGCTAGTGAAGGTGCTATGGCGAAATCACGGGTCAAAAGAGGCTACTTGGGAGCCTGAAGAGCAGATGCGTGCCCAATATACTCAATTGTTTGAGTCAGGTACGCAGTTTAAAATTTCGAGGATGAAATTTTTATAAAGGGGGAAAAATTGTAAACCTCTAGTCTCGATTTTAAATGTTCTAGTGTTAGAAGCTAGAATATAAAGTTAAAATAATAAATCTAGTTAATCAATCTAGTTAGTGTTAATCTAAATCGAGTCATCAAAGATTGAATGCTCATTATAGAATTACCCAACAATAAACATTAGTAAGGAAAAAGTTAATGAAGGATATAATAGTTTGTCCATAATCAAGTAATAGATTATAAGTGATGATACGTTGGAATCCAAAAATAAGAACTAGAGGAAGTATTATATAGGATTAGTAGTTAATAACAAATTAACTTAAAATTTAACTAAGAATGATAGGCAAAACAAGTCAAGGGACAAGTTTGGCATCCTATAAAATTTTAATGAGATTATAAACAAATCATTTAGAAGCAAAATTGACAAGTGAAGAGTGCAAGGCTGCCAGAAAAATAAAAGAAGAAGATGCAGTAGTAAGTTAGAAAGAATAGAGGGGGTTTGGAGTGAAATTTCAAAGAAAATGGGGCATGAAGGTAATTTGGGGAAGTGTTAGTAGTATAAATACAACACTTAGAGGATTTTTGAGACCAAAAAGAAACAAATCAGCCGTGAGATAGAAGAAGAATAGAAGCTGTCGTCCAGAAGAAGAGAAAAACAGCACCAGGCGTGAAAAAAAAATAGGGCAGAAACGGGACAGCCCAAGGAAGTGAGAAAGAAGGAAGATCAGCCCATTTTTAAGCCTCCAATCACCTATCTAAAGTGTCTCCAAGAAAAATAAAGGTAACCCTCATAGTTTTCTTGAGTTTAGAGTTGTTTTGGAGGTGTAAAAACATGATTGTGGACTGGTATGAATTGATGAGGGCTGTGCTAATTTTTATGATGTTGTATTGGGTGTTCTACACTTCAAACAAGGGTAAAACCCTAACTAGATATACAGATTTAAATGATATGTTGTTGGGTGTAAATGGTAGCTTAGGGTTGTAAAAAGGGGCTGCTATACACTTGATAATAGTGGAAACAAAAATCTGTTTTCATGCACTCCAAGTAGTTGACAAAAATTGTGAGTGAGTTGTGAGTGTTTAAATGACAAAGTAGTGGTTGTGTGTGTGTCATGGCTGTGAAGGACAGTAGAAAACCTCTGAGATTAGATGGTTTTGAACTTAAATTTAAGCATGAAAAGGGTTAGAAAAGCTTAGAGAATTGATAGAAGTTCAATAGAGGTAGTTTTGAGCAAATTGGTCATCCCGAGCTCAAACCATGGGCTAGGGACAACCTGTACAAAACTGACATATATGGGGTTGTTCTACACCTCAAATGATGCCTAGAAGTCATAGAAAATCATAGGTTTTGAAACGGATCGATTCCGATAAAAATTGCACAAGTTACGGCCAAAATAGTACCGCTAGAGAGTCGATAGGTGAAATAGCTATGCAAATGCAATTTTTATTGCATGGAATGAATTTAGTTGATCATAATTAGATAAAAGAAACTTAGATACGAAAGAAAAACTAACGTCGCTTGTACCATGCGGAAAAGTGCACAAAAAAGTGCCCGAAGCAGGGCATTTTTCTTAGATTTGACATAGCAAATGATAGAATTTTTTGACAAAATTTTCCTTGTGACTAGAATGTGAGATAAGTGAACCGTAGGAAAAAAAAACGAAAGAAAACAGAGCCCCGAACAAGTTGTTGCACTACATTCTGTTTTGGGGTATCCAATGAGGCTTAATTTTGTGATTTTGTGTTTCAGACCTCTAAAAATTATACGGGCTGCGTGAGGGTGTCCCTAGAGGTCCAAAATTGAAACTTTTGTGAAGAAATCGGAATTAGGAAGCCTCAGTTAAGTTAGAAGTGAGTAGAGAAAGTTAGAGCCAAGAAAGTGCATTGTATTGATTTTTAAAGTTTAAAAGCATTGTGTATGTTGCTTATGAAGTGCATGGTAGCGTATTTTAAATAAGAAAGTATTGTGTAGGTGAAGAGTGAGCTACCGAAGCACGTGAGACTCATGGAGGCGCTTGACGCAGTCTTTTGCGGACTTAGGTAATTGCTTTGTCACTTATGGTTGCTTCAAATTTTATTTCACTCTTTGATTATTATGTTAAATGGAAATAAAAATGGTTTTCAACTATCAAAGTTCAAGTTTTGAGTATATGGGTTCTTATGGAATCCATAAAGTGATTTAAATCAATACTAAGTTGTTCTAAAAAGAGTTGAGATGAGAGAGTTTTTAAAAATTTCCAAAACTAGTTAGTTTTGTGCTTTTACACTAAATAAATTTAGTTTTAAAACTCATATATATACCTTAAGATATAATGAGATCTAGTGCTACCTGACGACGCAAAAAATTTCATCCGTAGTCGCTCAGATTATAGAGAAGTTAGCACTACGCGACGACGTAGAAAATTCCATCCGTAGTTACTCAGTTCTGCGAGAAAGTATAGCGCTACGTTGCGACGCAGATAATTTTGCACGTAGTTGGTTATTTTACAGTTTGGCACTACGTGGCGATGCAGTATATTCCGCTCGTAGTCGCCTAGAGTTTTAGCACTACAATTGCGATGCAGAAAATTTCGCGTTGTAGTTGCTCAGTTATGAGATTTGTCACCCTACGTGCGATGCAGTAAATTCCGTGTCGTAGTAGTTGAGACACCGCATTAGCTTCACGTTGGTGTTAGTTAAAATCGCCCGTGATGGATAGAATACTTTGAGGGTATACATGAGGATTTTGAAAGAAGATATGAAGATTTTGAGAGTTTTGAAAATAAATAAGATTGTAGTCTATTATATTGTTGCTTGTGGTATTATGTAATCTTGTTACACTAGTTTATTTGTTGTGTAGCCCATTATCTCCTGTTGCATGCTACCATTGGATAGGACGACGACATTTTGTTTTACATATACATATATAGGTGGGAGAACCATGCAAGATGCTTGTGTACATTTGTATATATGGATTTAATATATTACATTTTGAAATACACTTGCATTTGGATTGTATAGTTGTAAATATTTTGGTGATTAGTGATGGATTTTCAAGTCGAAATATATACTTATACATTGTATTATGATTCCATGCTTGTTGATTGAGATATGTGTGGTGATATTGCATGATTGTGGATAAATAAGTTGGGAGGAAAATGAAATTATAGTCGAAGTGTTTGTTTATTCACAGGTAAAATTTTGGATTTGTTAAAAATACAGCCGTTATGCTGCCGAAATTTTTATAAAATCGTTTTGAAATGAAATCGCGAAAAATTTTGTCTCTCCCAACTGTTTTTAAGAAAACCAAGTTCTTAAGTTTAAACGAGTAAATCGGCTAAGAAAGTTAGGGGTTCGCTTCTTGGGTTTCTTCAATCCGACGAGTCGGGTTCAGGAAGTCCGTTGAAGTGCTCGACAGGATCCTCCAGACGAGAGCCTAGATAAGGTCTGGTTTGGATCCTGTCATGCCGTGAGAAAGAAAAAGAGAGTGATTAGCCTGAATTGTAAGAAAAGACGACATGGAAGTCACTTGGGAAAAGTTAATGATATATATATTGAACACTTAGACAAATTTGGAGCAAAGAAGAGAGAGTGGTCGTGACAATTAGAGAGCAAAAAACTGATCTGGCGTGAAGAAGCAGAATAGAAACGTGACAGAATCGTGAGAGGGAGACATCAAGGGTGGACTGCCAAGGAAGGAAGAAGACAACATTCTCACCCAAATTTCAAGCCCTAACTCATCATTCTAGAGTGGTTTCAAGCTAACCTAGCAAAACCTAACAAGATTTAGGTGAGATCTCATCTCCTCTCTCCCTATTTTGAAGATAGTTAGGGTTGTATGGGTATGGTGATGACTATGTGATTTTAGTAGATTTGATGGTTGATTTACACTTAAAATTTGTATAGAACCCTAAGTGAGTGTTGTAGAAGCTTAAATGACATGTTGTTGTGTGTGAATGACAGATTAGGTTATTTGGACAACAAACTTTAAAGTGAGAGTTAAGACATTAAAGTGCCACAAAAGTAGTAGATGAATTGTTTGATGAAAAGATAGTGAGAGATTGTTTTGTAAAAATTTGAAAGTTCTACTCTTGAATGAGTGTGTATGTGTGTTAAGGACATGAAGAACAGTAGATAACCTCTGAGTTTTGATGAAGTTGAACTCAAATTTAAGCATAAATAAGGTTAGGAAAGCATATAGAAGTTATAGGATTGTCAAAGAAGTAGTTTTGGGTAATTTAGGAATCCCGTGCTCAAACAATGAGACAGAGATAACCTGCGCAAGTCTGACTTATTTGAGGTTGTTCTAGACCTCAAATCATACCTAGGAGTCATAGAAAACCATAGGTTTTGGAACGGAACGATTCTGATAAAAATTGCGCAAGTTATACCCAAATAGTGCCGTTAGAGAGACGTTAGGTAAAATAATTATGTAAATGCAATTTTTATTGCATGGAATGAATTTAGTTGATTATAATTGGGTAAAAGAACCTTAGATAAGAAAGAAAAACCATCGTCACTCGTTCGATGCAAAAAAGTGTATTGAAAAAAGCTCGAAACAAGACGTTTTTCTTAGATTTGACATAGCAAACGATAGAATTTTTCGATGAAATTTTATAGGTGACCAGAATGTGAGATAAGAGGACCGTAGAAAAAAGAACAAAAGAAAACGAAGCCCCGAGCAGACCTGTGTATCACATTTTGTTTTGGGGTGTCAAAAGAGGCTTAAATTTTCGATTTTTCGTTTCGGGCCTCTAAAAATTATACGGACTATGTGAGGGTGTCCCTAGGTGTATAACTAAAAATTTTGCAAAGAAATCGGAATTAGAGAGTCTCGGTTGAGTTAAAATCGAGTTGGGAAAGTTATAGCGTAAAGAGTTGTTAAAAGAGTTAAAAATGTAAAAACAATGTGACTAAGCACATTGTCAACTAGTCAAGTGCTAGAATTGCTTCTTATGAATATGAATGTTATGTAGGTGACGAGCAGACGAGCGAGGTACGAGGGGCCCATTGAGGCTAGAGCATATTTGGATCGAGGTAAGTGTATTTCGCTTACGTTATTTCAATCTTCATTTACTTTATAGCTTATTAATGTTTAACAAATACTTAAAATAGTTTTCCAAATATAAGTTAGATTTCAAGTAAAAATCATTGTCTCGATTAAGAAATGAGGTTCGAAGGCAAAAGTTCATTTTAAAAAAAAAAAAGTTTGATGCGAGTTGAGTTAAAGAACCATGTGTATACCGTAGTATTGGAGTAATTGGCACTACGTGGCGACGTAGAAAATTCTGTTCGTAGTTGTCTAGATTTATAATCACTTGCAATAGGCTACAATGTAGAAAATTTTGTACCTAGTTGCAAGTGATAGTGAGTAATTGCACCACAATATACGAAGTAGAAAATTCCGCATGTGGTTGCGCAAAGTATAGTTCATTAGCACTACAATTGCGATGTAGAAAATTCTGCGTTATAGTTGCCAAGAGTTGAGATCGTGTCACCCTACGTTGCGATGTAGTAAATTCCGCATGCAGTGGTCGAGATACTATAGTAGCTTCACGTTGACGTCAGTAGAAAAATCGTCACGTGATGGCTAGAGTACGTTAGAGTATACACATGGTCTTTTTATTAGAAATATTTTAAAAATTGATAAATTTCAACATCAATATAAGTAAAGTATCAAAGTAGAATGTTATTATGTGTTGTTATTATTATGTGACGAATTAACCTTTTTCTTTTATTGTGTAGTTTGCTTACCTCGTCAGGTGTTATTATAGGGGACGTCGTTGCCGAGAGATTTGATATTTTGTTTATAGGTGGGCGACTCATGCAATGTGTTGGTGTAAATCGTGTCTATGAGATGAATACGTAAATTGTGGAAAAGTATTTGTATTTTGAATTATATGATTGTAAATGCTATTGTAAATATTTATGCATTTTCACATATGATGTATTATATGCATATTTTGGCTTGAGTTCATGCATATTGTTGTGAAAACAATGTTAATAATGCATGATTGTGGATTAAGAAGTTGGGAGGAAATGAAATTATAGTCAAAGTGTAATTTCCTTACAGGTAAAATTTTGGGTTTGTAAAAAATGTAGTCGTCATGCTGCCGAAATTTTTCTAAAATTGTTTTAAACAAAATTGCGAAAAATTTTATCACTCCCAACTATTTTAAAGAAAACCAAATTATTAAGTTTAAAACGAGTAAACCGGCTAAGAAAGTATAGGGTTCGCTTCTCGGGCTTCTTTAATCCGACAAGTCGGGTTCAGGAAGTCCGTTGAAGTGTCCGTTAGGATCCTCCAAACAAGAGCCTAGAGAAGGTCTGGTTAGGGTCCTGTCACCCCCAGTCTGCCATCCCTGGCTCGGTCCCCTCTTCTGCGGCTGCTGACCCCTCTCGGTCTGAAAAGTCCTCTCAACCCTCAAAGCTGCCTCTACTAATCTCCCATACTCTCTGTACTCGGTAGCAGCTACATATGCCTTGATTATGAAGTTCAGGCCCTGCAGGAACTTATGACACTTATTGGCTTCGTCATCGACGATGAACGGTGCCACTCAGGATAACTCTATAAACGTATTTTCGTACTCTTCTACCGTCATATTACCTTGAACCAGGCAGTAGAACTCATCAATCTTTGCATCCCTGTAAGCCTTGGGATAGAACTTCTCATTGAAATACTTTTTAAACTACTCCCATGTGAGCGGAGTAGTCACTCTCCTCCTTACGGAATCCCACCAATCTCGAGCGAAAGCTCATAGGAGAAATGAAGCAATAGATACTCTCTGCGGATTCTCGCAATCCATTTGCTCTAGAACCCTTTCTATACTCTCCAGCCACTCTAGAGCTGCATCTGGACCCCTTGATCCATCAAAACCCTCGGTGCCTAACTTCCGTGCTCTCCCTTCCCGAATCCCTACTCTGGACTCGTGAAGGACCTCGTAGCACTCCGATAGAGCTCTAACGAACCCTAACTTTGGCCTGGAGAAATCTTGCTGGAGCATCGTGACTCACTTTAGACTCATTTTGTAAATCATTTACTTGGTGGCAAAGGTAAACATTTTTTGTTTTTCTGACGAAAATTCGGTAGCATGCCGACTATTTACTGAACTATGTCACCCTGCAAATTCAAAAGCAATTTAAAGACACTTCTATGGCATACAATCTCCACTACCAGGAGCCTCTGGCCCTCACCCAGAATCAATCACAACATAATTAATCACAATTATGAAATCGATGGAAATCAAATGGTGAATATAACTTAGGGAGATAAACATTAAATTATTTCATAAACTAAAGTATTTTTCTGAAATACTTTTTAACATTTCATAGAGAAACTGTTTCTGAAACTCATTTCGAATTTCTTTCTAAAACTTTCTCATTTCTCGCCTTGATGGTAACCTAAGGAAACTACTCCTGTCGTGACAGCATCAAATCTCTAGCTAGGCACTAGGAATTAAGGAATCTGCCCTATGTAGTCGTTGATGCGCAAACTCTGGGCATACGTTACCCCTATGCAATCGGTCTAAACTAAATTACCCCATACATACAAAGGGCGACTCAACTGACTCTCATCTCTCAGGAGTCGTCCGGACTCCACTCTCGGTTAGTGACTCTTTCTCATCTATCATACATGCATAGAGTACTTCACTGGGCCTTTAACTGGGGCTAGGGTAAACCATAGACGTAATAAAATACTTTTACTCAATCTTTTAAAACAAACTTATTCTCAAGGCAAACTGTCTAAAATCTTTAATTCTCATACATTCTTGGTACAAATACAACTCAATTAAAAATTCCCATGATATAATCACAATACATAATTCAATTATATAACAAAATAATTAAAACTAACTATTAAATAAACTTTGAACTAAACTGCACTTGAAACGTTTAGGTTTCTACTCACAAAACGCCTTCCGATCAAAAGCGAACCTTCTCCGAAATTCTCTGATACACTCCGCCTTTACCTTGATTTAACTTTGCTTTTAATCTAAACTTACTTTAGAGACTTTGGTTGATGACAAGTTTGAAATTGATGATGATTTACTTGAAGAAAATTACTTAAATCACTTGCTTCTCCTCTTGATAGTGGTCAGCTCCCTCTCTCCCTCACTCTCGGTTTTTCAACTCCCAAAAATGAATGATAATTGCCTTGATCTCCACTTTATATAGTGGTGCTACAATTGCATGTTAGTCCCTCTTAAAAATTGTTAAAATGGCCCTTATACTTTACTTAATCTTTGTTATATGTATTTTTCGGACTCACTAAATAGGCTGGTAAAAACCCAACTTAGGCCTAATAGGAGGCCCAATAAAGTCAACCCAATCAAGGCCCATCAGACAAGACCCATATTTAAACTTCAAGCCCAGCGAGCTCCGTAGCTCGCCCAACAATCCTCTCAGCTCGTAGCAACGAGCTCGTTTCATAATAAGGTTGTAGCTCGTTCTACCATTCTTCGTAAGCATAGCTTGCTGTTCAGTGAGTCCAGCTCGAGGTTGTAAACCGCCATAGACATTAAGCAGCTCATTTAGAAGGCAATTAATGCAGTATCTTCTAGAACAGACAATTACCTAATCTGATCGTGATTCTCTCTCCAGAAACGGAAGTTAATTCAAATTCAAACTCAGTCAACATTATCTCGGAATTTAAGGAGCAGTTTCTTGATTTTATTCAAACAGATTAGGAAGTGTAATTAATTCATGATTCTCTTCCTATTTTGTCGATTCCTGAATTGTAAGGAAACTTTCCGTATAAATAGGGGCTAAAATCATTGTAACAGACACATTGAATATTATACTGTCACTCTGCAGAATTTAAGAGAGATAGTCGTGGACGTAGGCATACTTGAATCTAATTGGTCCATTTAACGTGGACGTCAACATTTACTCGTCGGCATTGATCATCAACAATCTTATCATAACCCCAAACTAGAAAAACTTGAATCTAATTGGTCCATTTAACACGTTAGAGACCACAAGTTTTTCCACCAATCAAATAGCTCCATATGGTTCACTAAACATCATAACTTTTTATCATATTTGGCTACTTCTCATTGGTGGACTTTTTCAACTTTTTGACTTTGAAAAATAAACTCATTTCATTCTATACTCTCCTATAACATTTCCTAATACTCTTGAGTCCTCTAATCGACATCCTATTTTTTATGCGAAATTAAATTAAACTTTACAAATTACTACTAGAGCGTTACTATTCACTGTAGCTAGAATCGAGTGTTTACAAGCTTTCTACTCACTAAACGCCTTCCGACTAATAATGATTCTCCTCCAATTGCCTCCGATACTTTTCGCTTTCACCCTTTGAACATAAAGCTTGCTCAAAAGGCTCTAATCTTCTTGTCTTGTTCCATTGGCCTCCTTGTCGCCTCCTTTAACTTATTTCTTGCTCTAAGCTTGATCTCCTAGCTTTGGAGAGCTTAAGTTCTTGATTTGAAGCCTTAAAAATGGTTGGAACCCTTGCTTCTTCTTCCTTGGTTGCTCACGGCACAAACCTCTCGTCACTCTCCCTTTCTCATGGTCACTTCTCTCTTTTTCTAAGAGTTTGGCATTTGTTTGGTGTGTTACTTGGCTACACACTTCTTTTACATATAACTAAGCTTTTAATAAATCAAAAATGACCATTGTAAGCCCTTTTTCGTAATTTTTCACTTCTTAGTAATAGTAATTGACTTATAGGGTGAGAATATTAAATTTCATAAATATAACCCTATTAAGTGACATTAAAATATTAGTAGAGATTTTAGAAATCAATTAAGTCAAATAACAAGTTAATTACTAATAAATGACAAAATGGTCATTTGTCATATAAAGGCCTATATATATATGAGTGTTGGCTTCAACACTTCGTGAAATTTGAAGCAAAAATAGAGAGAAAGAGAGGGTGGTGGTCGGCCAAGAGAGGGAGAAGAAGAACCAACCTTTTCCATGTCCAATTGAAGCCCTAGATCAAGATTTTGTGTAGAATCAAGCTAGAAGATCAAGGCTTGGGCAAGTTTAAGGTAACTTTTCATCATTTTTGCTTAAAATTGATGATAGTTGAGTTGTATGAGATGTTGATGGTTGGGTTGGTTGTTGGTTGTGATTTTGATGGGGGTTTTGGTAAGAATCAAGATTAGAACCCTACTAAATAGGAAGGGAGCCTTAGGATGATAAAACCCATGCAAGAAATGGAAGTTAGGGTTTGTGTAGGAGAAACCCTAGAATTTTGAATTAGGCTTGGGTTAAGTGAATTGAGTGTAGGTAAGGTATTTGATGAAATGCCTAAGAGAATGACAATGTAAAAATCTTGAAAATTGAAAGAAAGCATGTGTTGTGTGTGATAGTGTAATTTACGACCACCAAGAGAGTTATATGATTCCATTGAGTTTTGATGAAATTGAGCTTGAATTCATGTGTGTGAGAGGCTAGAATATCATATAGAAGTGTTAGAATTGAAAAAGGAAATGAAATAAGACAATGTGTAGTTTTGGGCTAGAGGAAGGGCATTGGTGGTTATCATGCAATGCCACTTTCTCTTTGCATTTTTATGTCATGTATGATCCTAATTGAGTATATGTGAGTCTAAGAACCCTAAATAAAAGAGAATTGAGTTGAGAATATAAAAAGAATAGATTTTGATATGAAAAAGTAGTGAAAAATAAGAGTATTTCATATGTTTCACCCCTCTATAGTTGGAATTTTTTGAAACCATTTTACGAGTGACCTAAATGAGAGATAGGGAGATGATTCAAGTGATAACGGAAGCGAAAAATCCCACGGAATGGGCTGTGAACAGTATTCGGTCAAAAGGGGTCCGAAAATTTTAACTTTTCATTTCTGGCCTTTGAAAATTATAGGGACTGTATGGGGATGTCCCTAGAGGTATATAAGTTAAACTTTTGCAAAGAAATCAAAATTTTAAAGCTTTGGTTGAGTTAGAACTTAGATGAGAAAGTTGTAGTCAAAAGGGCTTTCAATAGAGTTAGTTGTGTTGAAAACTTTAATTGTAGCCTTGAATAGTTCAATTTAGTGGAAATTGAATGAGAATATGATGTGACAGGACCCAACCCAAACCCTCTCTGATCTCTTATCTGGAGGGTCCTGTCGGGCACTCCAACGGACTTATTTCAATCCGACTTGTCGGAATGGAGAGATTCACGGAGCGAACCCCTTATTCTTTCCCGATTTTCTTAACTTACTTAAATTGTATTATTTACTTTTGAAAATAGTTGGGTGGTTTAAATCTTTTTCAATTTCACTTTAAAATGATTTTATAAAAATTTCGGCAGCATAACGGCTGCATTTTTTACGTTTCCAAAATTTTTACCTGCAATAAAACACACTTCGACTATGTATTCATTTCCTCCCAACTTCGTTTATACACAATCATACATATTCATCACACTTTCCACAACAATATGCATGAACTCATACTAGAATATGCATATATCCATCATACATGAAAATTCATGATAATTTACAATCATATTTACATATATACAATTCCAAAATGCAATATGCCATAAGTATAATATACTACAAGTGTGTTTCTATGAATAATATGTTCAATCCATATACAAGATTTACACAAGCATGTTTCGTGACTCGCCCACCTCTATATATATATGAAATGAGAATATCGTCATCCCACCGTTCTACGACAACACCCAATGATATAAATAAGCTACACAACAGATAAACAAGTTAGTGCAACAAAATCATATAATATAACATACACCAATATGATAAGTTAAAATCTTATTCATCTTCAAAAAATTTCAAAATCTTAATATTTTCTTTCAAAATCCTAATGTATATCCTTCCAATACTCTAACCATCACGGGCGATTCTTACCAACACCAACATAAAGCTACTGAAGTATCTCGATCACTACGATGCGGAATTTGCTGCATTGCAACGTAGGGTGAAAAATCTCATATTTGAGCAACTCTGGGCGACTATGAGCGTCATGTACTGCATCACCATGTAGTGCCAAACTATAAAACCAACTACGTACAGAATTATCTGCATCATAACGTAGCGCTATATATTCTAGTAAAACTGAGCAACTACGGAAGGAATTTTCTGCTTCGTCGCGTAGTGCTAGTTGCCCTATAAGCTGAGCGACTATGAACGGAATTTTCTGCATCGTCACGTAGCGCTAAATCTCATATGCTCTTAAGGTATATACATGGGTCTTTGAAACTAAATTAACTAAGTGCAAAAACACAAAACTACTTATTTTGGAAACTTTGAGAATTCTCTTGATTCAATTAATTTAAAAACCACTTTATGGATTCCATAAGAAACCCAATATCAAAACTTGAACTTTGAATTTAAAAGCCATTTTTATTTTCATTTAGCACAATAGACAAAACTTAAAATAGAAATTAAAATAAACACAAGTGGCGAAACACTTACCTCAATCCGTGAAAGTCCGAATCAAGTGCCTCCATGAGTCTCACGTGCCTCGCTAGCTCGCTCTTCACCTACACATCACTTTCTTATTTAAAATATGCTACAATGTGTTACATAAACTACACACATTACTTTTAAACTTTAAAAATTCAATATAATGTACTTTTTTACTATAACTTTCTCTACTAACTTCTAACTTAATTGAGGCTTCCTAATTCTAATTTCTTTGCAAAAGTTTCAGTTATACACCCCTAGGAACACCCCTACGCAGTTCGTATAATTTTCAGAGGTCCGGAATGAAAAGTCAAAATTTTGGACCCCTTAAAATAGAACAGTGCGCACAGCCCACTCTACGGGCTGTTTCACCTCCATTTTCGCTCGGACCATCTTCTTATCTCTCACTTAGGTCCCTCGTAAAATATTTTTGAAAAACTC
The DNA here is from genome assembly GCA_019925255.1 of Litchi chinensis. Lineage (NCBI taxonomy): Eukaryota > Viridiplantae > Streptophyta > Magnoliopsida > Sapindales > Sapindaceae > Litchi > Litchi chinensis. The sequence continues at coordinate 18,754,729 of CM034470.1, read as the reverse complement.
TAAGTATTGAGGGACGAAACCTAGGAAAAACGTCTATTTTTCTACACTTTTTAGTGCACTTTTTCGTATCGGACAAGTGACAATGTTATTTCTTTCGTATCTAAGGTTCTTTTACCTAAATATGGTCAAATATATTCATTCCATGCATAAAAAAATGCATTTACATTAATATTTTGCCTTACGACCCTTTAAGCGCACTATTTTGACCATAACTTGCGCAATTTTTATTGGAATCATTCCATTTCAAAACCTATGGTTTCCTATGACTCCTAGGCATGATTTGAGGTCTAGAATACCCCGAATAAATCAGACTTGTACAGGTCATCACTGTCCCTTTGTTTGACTCGGGAATTTCCTTTTTGCTCAAAACTACCTTTTTTACAATCCTATCACTTCTATATGCTTTACTAACCTCAATTATGCTTAAATTTGAGTTCAAATCAATCAAAACTCAGAGGTATCTCACTGCTCTTCATGGCCATGACACATACACATACACATCAAAATGTAAATCTTGTCAATTCTACATGTTAATCTCTCACAATCCTTTTATCAAACAACTAGTCTATAATTTATTTGACACTTTATGGCTTTAAATCTCACTTTAAAGTTTATTTTCCATAAACCCTAGCCTAAGATTCACACACAAGAACATGCCATTTAAAGTTCCTTAACACCCACTTAGTGTTCTACACTAGTTTTAAGTGTAAACCACCCAACACAACATACTAAAATCACATAGCTATCACCATACCCATACAACCCCAACTAACATCAAAGTAGAGAGAGAGAGAGTATGATATCTCACCTTGTCTCTTGCTTAGAATGGTGGGATTAGCTTGAAACACACTCTAGAGAAATGATTTGAGGCTTGGAAATTGATTGGAAGGCTCTCCCTTTTTCTCCCCAAATTGTCGTGCACTCCTTACTCTCTCACTATCTCACGGCAGCTTCTTATTCTCTCTCTCTCACTTTGTCTCACGACACTTGCTTCTTTTCTTTCACTATCTCACGACAGCTTCTTATTCTCTCTCTCTCACTTTGTCTCACGACACTTGCTTCTTTTCTTTCATCAATTTGTTCTAAGTGTCCTATATATATTAATAATGACAGGCCCCTCTCCTTACTAGGCCTGCCGGCCGCCTTACAGTAGCCCTCCAGCGGATATCTAATCCAACTGGAAGGTTCCCGTAAAGCTACGCCGTTTACTTTTAAAAACTTTCTGTTAATGTAGAAACATGGTAAAAATTTTTCTTTTTATTTAAACATTTATAAAACAGATTTATAAAAATTTGGGCAGCATAACATCTATTTTTCAAACATGCCACTCTGTAAATTTCAAAATTTAACACTTCTATATCAAACATATCTCCACTACTGGGCCTCTAGCCCTTAAATTATTCCCATAATCCAACCACAAACATTTTTCCATGTAGAATTCATAAATATAGTTTCATTCCATTCACGACAAATAGATAAATTAATTTATCAAAACTTAATTGTATAAATACAAAATACTATATATACTCAAAATATAATTTACAAATACTCATTCAAAACTTCATGGAATGCATGACATATACTTTATAATTCTCATCAAAATACATGCAATCTATTTAAATGACAAATTTTGTCTCACATTTAATCTTAACTATCATATTCATTACCAAACATCAATATTTACAAGAATTTGGAAAGGATCTTAAGTGGTGAACCACTTACCTCGAGGCCGCGTCAAGCATCTCGACGAGGCTCCTGGACGCCGCTCACGTGCTCGTCACCTACACAACATGATCTCAACATATCTTCGAGAGTCTGAATGGTTCTCTCTGACTGGGGAGCCAGAGGTGATCTTTTGTGGAGAGAGGAAGATTTTGTTTCAAATATTTTTATCACTCCCAACTAGTTTAAAAGAAAACTGAATGTTTGAGTTTAAACGAGTAAATCGGTTGAAGAAAGTTAGGGTTCGCTTCTCGGATTTCTTCGATCTGACGAGTTAATTTCGAGGAGTCCGTTGAAGTGCCCGGCAGGATCCTCCAGACAAGAGCTTAGATAAGGTCTGGGAAGGGTCCTGTCAAATAACATTTCCTAAAATGACTTCCATGTCTCATTTAACTTGTTGACCATTACTAGTATATTTCTTTAATCCAATTAATTAAGTGACTACTAATTCTAAGTAATAAATAATAAATCCTATAATTCTCATTTTTAGACTTAATCATATTATCCTTTATAATTTATCTCTTATTTATGGACGGACTAAGTAAACGGATCATGTGGGGATATCCCTAGGGGTCCAAAACTAAAAATTTTCCACAAAAATCGGGATTTGAGAGTCTCGGTTGAATTAGAAACAAGTTAGGAGTCATATAGAGAGAATTGGGCATAGTTGAGAATTTCTAACATATAGTTGAGAAATGGAGGTTTTTGTTAATAGTAATGATAAAATTATGTTGTGTAGGTGACGAGCGCGTGAGCGGCGTCCAGGAGCCTCGTCAAGACGCTTGACGTGGCCTTGAGGTAAGTGGTTCGCCACTTAATAGCTTTTTAAATTGTCATGCAAATTCTTGATGATGTTAAATGACTATAGTAGCTATGTAATAAAGGAAATCGAAAATGATATTTATTGAGGTAGTTAAAGTTTAAGTGTATGGATTCTTATGGAATCCATATATTACTAGAAAATGATAATGAGTTGTATGTAAAGAAAATGGAATAAGAGAGTTTGCAAGATATTCAAACTAAAGTCATTTGTGCTTTTGCACTTAAAGAAACTTAGTATGAAAACCATGTGTATACCTTATAAGTTAGCGAATTTTAGCGTTACGTGACGACGCAGAGAATTCCGTCCGTAATCGCTCAGTTTATAGAAAAGTATAGCGCTACGTTGCGATGTAGACAATTTCGCACGTAGTTGGTTAGTTGACAGTTAGCGCTACGAAGCGATGCAATAAATTCCGCTCGTAGTCGTCTAGAGATTTAGCACTACATTTGCGACGCAGAGAATTCTGCATTGTAGTTGTTCAGTGAATAGTTTAGCGCCCTACGTACGATGCAGTAAATTCCGTAACGTAGTGGTTGAGATGCATTAGTAAGCTTCACGTTGGCGTTAATTAAAATCGCCTGTGATGGTTAGAATGAGTCAAGGATACACATGGAAGAATTTTTAAAGAAGTTGTAAAACTCGAGTAAATAATGAATTCTTATGTTGGTGTATGCGATATTATATATCCTTATTGCACTAACCTCTGATTTATTTTGTAGCTCATTTGTTTTTATTGCGTGCCGCCGTCGGACGAGATCGAGACCTTTTGCTTGCATATACATTGATAGGTGGGCAATAGCGCAAGACGTGTATATACATTTTTGTATTATGTATTTAATCATGTATATTTTGAATTTGAATGATGTTGAGATTGTAAAATGTAAATATAATCATGCATTCTAAATATATAGTTCATATATGTACATGTTGAATTCGAACACATTGTTTATGCTTATGAAATTGTGATGAATGATGCATGATTGAGAATAAAGAAGTTGGGAGGTGTTCAGAAATAGTCGAAGTGTCATTTTCCTTATAGGTTAAATTTTGGTTTTATCACAAACGCAGCCGTTATGCTGCCGAAATTTTTAGAAAATGAATTTGAAATAGAATCAAAGAAAATGTTTAACACTCCCAACCAGTATAAATAAAATCAAATCACTAAGTTTTAACGAGTAAACCGGATACAGAAAGATAGGGTTCGCTTCCCGGAGGTCTTCGATCCGACGAGTCAGTTTCGAGGAATCCGTTGAAGTGCCCGACGGGATCCTCCAAGTGAGAGCTTAGATAAGATCTGAGAAGGGTCCTGTCAAGTTGGTATCAGAGCTCGGTTCTCGTTCAGTTAAGAAACAGTTTTCAGAAAGAAGGTTCTAAAAAGAAAAGTTGAGTTACTTCGCATAAAGTATGAGTTTCATTGCTCGTTTAGAACGTGTTATGAGTATGCATGAGATTTTGAATTATTATTGCGTGAGATTATCATGCCAGACTTTATTAAAGTAGTCACTGAAACTTGAATTTTGGTTTTTGTGGCTATTAGTGTACTAGTATACCCTTAGCTATGCAGCGCAGGGATCGTCCGACGACGAGACGGGTAGCCATAGAGGCACCCCCATCACAAGAGGAGCATGTTGACGAGTCCGTCAATGTGCCAGAGAGTTCACCCCATCCTGAGCCATCTCAGCCAGCAGGATCAGAGCCTGCCCCAGGACCTATTCTAGGGCAGATGGAGCAGATGGCTCAAATGTTAGCAGCGGCCCTTCAGCAGCCGCGAGAGTCTGGGGTATCGATTGAGCGCGCCCATAAATTAGGCGCGAAGCCGTATGATGGTAGCGGAGATCCTGAGAGAGCATTGTCTTGGTTAGAGGCAAATGAGGAGATTTTTCAGATGATGGGGTGTACAGAGGAGTAGATGGTCTCCTATTCCGCTTTCTTACTTAAAGATCGCGCCAAGGACTGGTGGAAGGCGCATCAAAGAGCCCACTTAGAGGGAGTTACCTGGGCCGAGTTCAAGAGAGAGTTTACAGACAGATTTTTCCCCAAGAGCTATAAGGATGCTAAAATACAAGAGTTTTATAGATTGGAGCAGGGGGACTCCTCAGTACCAGAGTATGAAAAGAAGTTTTCAGAGTTGATCTGTCTGGTTCCGTTCTTCGCAGAAAATGAGGAAAAGAAGATCAACAGGTTTATGGCAGGTCTTAACCCCGCAATTAGGACCATTGTCACATCTGCCTCACATACTAGATATGGGCAGCTAGTAGAGGCAGCTACCAGAGTAGAGCAGAGCGCACAGACCGCTATAGAGTCCAAGTCGAAATTCAGTCAGAAGCGAAGCTGGACCGGTAGCCATCAGGGAGAGTCCAGCAAGGTGCCCAAGAGTGGGCAACGCTCAGCAGGGTCACAGAGTCGGCAGCAGAGTCAGAGACCCCAGACCAGTCAGAGTTCTTTTCAATCATCAGCAGGGTCCAGGAGCCAGCAGAGCTGGAGGAGCCGACCGTTGTGCGCTAGATGTGGGCGGTTACATCACGGTGAGTGTCTTCAGGGCAAGACAGGGTGCTTCAGGTGTGGACAGGAGGGCCACTTCATGAGAGACTGTCCCAGTGTAGTAGCTTCGAGCCCATCAGAGGCCAGATCAGCAGTTCAGGGGCAGACTAGTGGGAGCCGTGGACCCGATAGGGGAGGCCCCCAGACTGGAGGAGCTACTAGTGCATGGCAGCCTGGTAGCGGAGCAGGTAGAGATATACCCCTCAGAGGACAGCCAGGTAGACCTCCCAGAGCACCGACAGGTAGACCCCGCAGTCAGGCCGCTAGAGTATATACAATGACCTAGCAGACGGCAGATGCTACACCAGATGTGGTCACAGGTACCATCTCTTTATTTGATGTTGATGCTTATGTATCGGTGGACCCAGGAGCCACCCATTCTTTTATTTCTCGAGAGTTCATAGATAGAGTCGGGATAGAGTTGAATCCGACCCAGTGTAGCATGGTAGTGTCACTTCCCACAGGTGATTCTCTTGTTGCAGATAGAGTGTATATGGGAAGTAAAGTGACGATAGCAAGTCATGAGTTCGAGGCTAATTTAATAGTACTCGATATTCATGACTTTGACATCATTTTGGGCATGGATTGGTTATCCAAGCATCGTGCGACCATAGATTGTTATAGAAAAGAGGTTCAGTTCAGTAAGCCTAGGGAACCAGATGTGATCTTTTGTGGAGAGCGGAAAATACTCTCTACAAGTTTAGTAAGCGTGATCCGAGCGAATAAGATGCTCTGTAAAGCATGCCAGGGGTACTTGGTCTATGCGATAGAAGCTAGCGGCAGTGAGCTACAGTTGACAGAGGTTCCTGTGGTGAATGAGTTCTCTAATGTATTTCCCGAGGACCTTCCAGGACTACCTCCGAATAAAGAGATCGAATTCGAGATTGAGCTAGCACCAGGCACAGAGCCCATCTCTATAGCTCCGTATCGGATGGCACCAGTTGAGCTAAAGGAATTGAAAGTGCAAATGGAAGAGTTGTTGAGCAAAGGCTTCGTTAAGACTAGTACATCACCGTGGGGAGCTCCGGTGTTGTTTGTAAAGAAAAAAGATGGAAGCCTCCGTTTGTGTATTGATTATAGACAGCTAAACAAAGTAACCATCCGGAATTAGTATCCACTGCCAAGAATCGACGACTTGTTCGACCAGCTGCAGGGAGCTAAAATCTTCTCGAAGATAGATCTACGGTCAGGATATCATCAGCTGAAGGTGCGTAGGGAAGATGTTCCCAAGACGGCCTTCAGAACCAGATATGGGCATTACGAGTTTTTAGTGATGCCATTTGGTTTAACCAATGCCCCAGCAGCCTTTATGGATCTAATGAACCGTGTCTTCATACCATACTTAGACAAGTTTGTCATAGTATTCATCGATGACATCTTGGTATATTCAAGTAGTAGAGAGGAACATTCAAAGCACTTGAGGATTGTATTGCAGACTTTGAGAGAGCATCAGCTGTATGCAAAATTTAGCAAGTGCCAATTCTGGCTAGATCGCGTGGCATTTCTGGGACATGTAGTGTTGGCAGAGGGTATTTCAGTAGATCCCCAGAAGATAGAAGCTATTGTAGATTGGAAGCCACCCACGAGTGTAACAGAAATCAGAAGCTTCTTGGGTTTAGCTGGGTATTATAGAAAATTTGTAGAAGGATTCTCCAAGATAGCTACTCCCCTGACCAAGTTAACAAGAAAAGAAGAGAAGTTCATCTGGTCAGAAGCCTATCAGAGCAGTTTTGACGAGTTAAAGCAAAGGCTGACTACAGTACCAGTGCTTACACTTCCTTCAGGAAGTGAAGGATTTACAGTGTATTGCGATGCCTCCAGGCAAGGTTTGGGTTGTGTGTTGATGCAGCATGATAAAGTGATAGCTTATGCTTCAAGGCAATTAAAGAAGCATGAAGTGAACTATCCAACACACGACTTAGAGTTAGCAGCTGTAGTGTTCGCTTTAAGAATATGGCGACACTATCTCTATTGACAGGACCCTTCCCAGACCTTATCTAAGCTCTTGTCTGGAGAATCCTGCCGGGCACTTCAACAGATTCCTCGAAACCAACTCGTCGGATCGAAGATATCCGGGAAGCGAACCCTATCTTTCTGTATCCGGTTTACTCGTTAAAACTTAGTGATTTGAATTTTTATCGTCACTGGTTGGGAGTGGTAAACATTTTCTTTGATTCTATTTCAAATTCATTTTATAAAAATTTCGGCAGCATAACGGTTACATTTTTGATAAACCAAAAATTTGACCTGTAAGAAAAATAATACTTCGACTATTTCAATACACCTCCCAACTTCTTTAATTCTCAATCATGCATCATTCATCACACTTTCATGAGCATAACAATAAGCTTTAATGCCAAGTATACATATATGAATCATATATAGTATGCATGAATATATTTACATTTTCAATCTCAACATCATTGAAATTCAAAATATACATGATTAAATACATAATACAAAAATGTATATACACGTCTTGAACTATCGCCCACCTATCAATGTATATGCAAGCAAAAGGTCTCGATCTCGTCCGACGGCGGCACGCAATAAAAACAAATGAGCTACAAAATAAATCAGAGGTTAGTGCAATAAGGATATATAATATCACATACACCAACATAAGATTTCATTATTGACTCGAGTTTTACAACTTCTTTAAAAATTCTTCCATGTGTATCCTTGACTCATTCTAACCATCACGGGTGATTTTAGCTAATGCCAACGTGAAGCTTACTAATGCATCTCAACCACTACGTTACGGAATTTACTGCATCGTACGTAGGGTGCTAAACTATTTACTGAACAACTACAATGCGGAATTCTCTGTATCGCAAATGTAGTGCTAAATCTCTAGACGACTACGAGCGGAATTTACTGCATCGCTTCGTAGCGCTAACTGTCAACTAACCAACTACGTGCGGAATTGTCTGCATCGCAACGTAGCGCTATACTTTTCTATAAACTGAGCGATTACGGACGGAATTCTCTGCGTCGTCACGTAACGCTAAATCTCATAGCTTTTAAGGTATACACATGAGTTTTTATAATCAATTTCTTTAAGTGCAAAAGCACAAATGACTTTAGTTTGAAAATCTTGAAAGCTTTCTTAATTCATTTTCTCTACATACAACTCATAATCATTTTCTAGAAACATATGGATTACATAGGAATCCATACGCTTGACTTTTAACTATATCATTATATATTATTTCCGATTTCCTTTATTAAATAGCTACTATAGTCATTTAAAATCATCAAGAATTTGCATGTCAATTTAAAAGCTATTAAGTGGTGAACCACTTACCTTGAGGCCGCGTCAAGCGTCTCGACGAGGCTCCTGGACGCCGCTCACGTGCTCGTCACCTACACAATATGATCTCATCATTACTAGTGATAATTTGAAAAGTTGAGAATCTCAACTTCAAGGTTAATAATCTCAACTAAGACCCATTTTTCTCTATATAATCTCCTAACTTATTTCTAACTCAACCGAAACTCTCTAACTTCGATTTCTTTGTAAAAGTTTTACTTCTAGACCCCTAGGATCATCCCCATATGTTTCGTTTGGTCTCCAAAAGCTTAAAACAAAAAGTCAACTTTTTTAATTATACGGTTGACCACGAAAAACAGAATTGAAACCAGCCATGGTTTCACCTCCGTTCCTTTTTCTAGCGTCTCCTTATCACATAACTAAGTCGCCCGTAAAGTTTCGTCGAGAAACTCCGTTGTTTGCTATGTCAAATCTAAGGAAAATGTCCGTTTTGGACACTTTCGGGCACAATTAAGTGCCCGTTTTGCAAACTCTTGGTTTTGAGTTAGCGACGCTAGTTTTTCTTCCATAGCTAAGCTTCATTTAACTAATAATAATGAATCAAACTCAAACCATGCAATAAAAATTGCATTCGGATAGCCGTTTCACTTCTCAAAGCTCTAACGACACTATATTGGGCATAACTTGCACAATTTTTATCGAATTCGATCCATTCCAAAACCTATGGTTTTCTATGGTTCCTAGGCATCATTTGAGGTGTAGAACATCCCCAAATAAGCGAAATATGGTCAGGTCTCCTCTAGCTCAAATTTGAGTACGGGAATCACTAATATTGTCAAAACTAGCTCTCTTGAGCTTCTCTTTATTCCTACATGCTTTCCTATCCTTTTCTAATCATTTTTATGCTCAAACTTGGGTTCAAAACTATCTAATTTCAATGTCTAACCACTGCCCTTCAAGTTTCTAACACAAACATAAATCTAACTTGGTCATTGGAGTGCCCAAAATTCACTCAAAACTTTTCTCAATCACTTGGTGTTCATAAAACTCTACTCTCGGGTTTTATTTTGAGGGAGGGTGTAACAGCCTATTTACATCAAGTTATGGCATCAATTACACCCAAAACTCATCCTTGATGATTCTATAACAATCTCCTAAGGTTCTAACAAGATTTAAGAGCAATCTAATCAACCAAATCAACAAAATCAACACAAGGGGCTGTCACCAAATTTCTGTTTTGTTTCAGCAGAAAGTTTAAAGAAAATGAATTGAAATCTCATTTAGAGCTTGCTTGGAGAGTGTGGATGACTTACTAGGGACCTTAGGAGGGGGATTGAGGGGATGGAAGGCTGGTTGGGAGGTTATTTCTCCCCAGGCCGACCAGCTTGCTGCACCCCATCGCGATTCTATTCCAGCTCGCGTCTGGGTCTGTTTCGCTTGCTGTTTGCGTCCGTTTCTGCTCAGTTTCTACTCGACCAGACCAGTACCTCTCCTCTTTTGCTCGTCCTCTTCCTTTGCTGCCCAGAACCTGTAGTTTTACTGCCTTGGATCTTCCTCACGCGAGCTGTCCTGCTCGAACTCGCGTCAGTTCCTCGCGCGACTGGTTCTGCTCGCGCCCAGCTCGCGATCTGCTGCTGTCCTGCTCTATTCCTTTGCTGGTCTGGACGGTTTTTGCTGCTCAAGACTCCTTCTCCCTCTTCTTGGCTTCTTCCTTTCCTTGGCTCACGACAGCAGCTACTCTTTCTCTCCCTTTCTCGATTTCTCTCGACTGTCTCTCGGCTGACTGTTTTTGTTTGTGTTTTTGTGCTGAAAATTTCAGCTGAGTGGTGTTTATATAATAAACAACTTTTACTAATTGCATCTTGTCCCATTTCTTTTTAATTTTATTAAACTCTCATTTCCTTTCTTTAATTCTCATATTAGCCCCTCTATATTTGTTTTAAATTCTCATTTCATTAACATTTTCCTTCGATCGTCAAGCTTGAATTATATAAAAAAAAAACTAAGCTTATTTTATTAATCTTGACTCTCTCTTTTTAATCGAATTTTAATTCGATTATCATTTACTAACATCTTGGATTTCTGGACTTAGATTTTCATTGGGACGTTACTAAACTTTTTTTATACGACGAATTTCATCGTATTCTAAATGAATATATTTCGGAGGTTATGAAATTAAATCAATTAAACGTAGAGAGTTATATATTATCTCTCTACTTTAGTTTCTAACGTTAGGACTTTAGAAGTCGGAGCTAGGAGTTTACATCTATGGAGTACCTTGCAGGATCTTCACTGACCACAAGAGCCTACAGTACCTGTTCACACAGAAAGACTTGAACATGAGACAGAGAAGGTGGATAGAGCTTATTAAAGACTATGACTGCACCATCGAATACCACCCAGGCAAAGCAAATGTAGTAGCAGATGCACTAAGCAGGAAACCCTTTAGTTCCCTAGCCCAGCCTAGAATAGAGTACTTGCAGATGCTAGTAGAGTTGAGATCTATGAGGGTCAGTTTAGAGACAGCAGAATCAGGCGCTCTAGTAGCAGCTTTCCATGTTCGACCAATGTTAGTAGACAGAGTTAGAGACTTGCAAGCTCATGATCAGTACTTGATGAAATTGAAAAGCAAGATAGAGGCTGGACAGCAGAATAACTTCACTTTGCGAAGTGATGGAACGTTAGTATTGGGCCAGAGATTGTGTGTCCCAGATGTAACAGAGTTGAAGAAAGAAATCATGGAAGAGGCACACTCCTCTGCATATGCTATGCATCCAGGGAGTACGAAGATGTATCGGACTCTGAGAGACCACTACTGGTGGAGAGGCATGAAGAGAGAGATAGCAGAGTTTGTATTCAAGTGCCTAACCTGTCAACAGATCAAGATTGAGCATCAGAAACCAGCAGGTTTACTACAGCCTTTATCCATTCCTGAGTGGAAATGAGAAAAGATCACGATGGATTTCGTGACGCGACTTCCCAGGACACAGCGTGGACATGATGCCATTTGGGTTATCGTAGATAGACTGACGAAGTCAGCCCACTTCATTGCTGTTAATCAAACCTATTCTCTGGAAAGATATGCACAGTTATACGTAGATGAGATTGTGAGGCTGCATGGCGCACCAGTATCCATTGTATCAGATAGAGATTCTCGCTTCACTTCTCGATTCTGGCCGAAGCTACAAGATGCTATGGGCACCAGATTACATTTCAGTACTGCTTTTCACCCACAGACAGATGGCCAATCAGAGAGAACCATCCAGACTCTCGAAGATATGTTGAGAGCCTATGTGATGGAGTTCAAAGGGAGCTGGGATAATTACCTAGCATTGATAGAATTTGCCTACAACAATAGCTACCAGTCGAGTATTGGTATGGCACCTTATGAGGCATTGTATGGCAGAAAGTGCAGAACCCCAGTCTGTTGGGACGAAGTGGGGGAGAGAAGACTAATTGGCCCAGAGATTGTCCAAGATACAACCGAGAAAGTAAATATGATCAGAGAGCGGTTGAAGATAGCAAGAGATAGACAGAAAAGCTATGCGGACAATCGAAGAAGAGATTTACAGTTTGAAGTGGGGGATCAAGTATTTCTACGAGTCTCGCCATGGAAGGGTATTTTGAGATTCGAAAAGCGTGGAAAGTTGAGCCCTCGATACATAGGCCCCTATGAGATAGTAGACAAAGTGGGTGAAGTGGCTTATCGATTGAGGCTACCATCAGAGTTAGCCAACATCCATGACGTATTCCACGTCTCTATGTTACGTAAGTACATAGCTAATCCTTCTCACATTTTGCAAGAGCAACCAGTTCAGTTGAAGGAAAACTTGACCTACGAGGAGCATCCAGTAGAGATCCTAGATCGTAGAAATCAAGTACTGCGCAACAAAGTGATTCCTCTAGTGAAAGTGCTATGGCGAAATCACGAGTTAGAAGCGGCTACATGAGAGCCTGAAGCACAGATGCATGCCCAATACCCTTAGTTATTTGAATAAAGTACGCAATTTAAATTTCGAGGACGAAATTTTTATAAGGGGGGAAGAAATTGTAAACCCCTAGCTCCGACTTCTAAAGTCCCAACGTTAGAAATTAAGTTAGAGAGATAAAATATAACTCTCTACGTTTAATTAATTCAATTTCATAGCCTCCGAAATATATTCATTTAGAATACGACGAAATTCGTCGTATAAAAAAGTTTAGTAACATCCCAACGAAAATCTAAGTCAAGAAATCCAAGATATTAGTGAATGATAATCGAATTAAAATTCGATTAAAAAGAGAGAGTCAAAAATTAATGAAATAAGCTTAGCGTTTTTTTTTTAAATAAATTCTTACGAAACGAGAATTTAATCGAATAAGAGACGAAAGAGACACGGAAGGATATCGAGAGGTGTTGCCGTGAGAGAGCATCAAGAAAAGGAGATGAGAATAAAAATAAAAAAAGAAATGGGACAAGATGCAAATATTAGAAGTTGTTGATTATAAATATCAACACTTAGCAAATTTTTAGCAGAAAATTTCAGCCCCTTTCAGTCAAAAATAGTCACTGCCGAGAGAACAACCGAGAAGCTTCGTGAGAAGGAAAGAGAGGAGAACCAGAAGAGAGAAGAGAGGCAACTAGCAAGCAAGAAGAAGCCATGAGCAGCAGAAACAGTCCAGAACAAGCAAAGAAGTCGAGCAAGAAGCAGATCCAGCGCGCCAGCAGCTCGCGCGAAGGACAGCTCGCGAGTTGGAGCAAAACAGCTCGTGTGAGGGGGATCCAAGGCAGTAAAACTACAGTTTCTGGGCAGCAAAGGAAGAGGACGAGCAGAAGAGGAGAGGTGCTAGTCTGGTCGAGTAGAAACAGAGCAGAAACGGACGCAAACAGCAAGCGAAACAGACCCAGACGCGAGCTGGAACAGAATTGCGACGGGGTGTAGCAAGCTGGTCGGCCAGGGAAGAAAGAACCTCCCAACCAGCCTTCCATCCCCTCAATCCACCTCTTCGGGTCCCTAGTAAGTCATCTAAACTCTCCCTAACCAGCCTAAGCGGGATTACACTCCATTTTCTTCAAATTGATGCTGAAACAGAACAAAAACTGTGACAGCTTTTGTTGTTGTGGTTGTGTTGTTGATTTGGTCGATTAGATTGCTTTTAAATCTTGTTAGAACCTCATGAGATTGTTATATAATCATTAAGGATGAGTTTTGAGTGTAATAACTGCCTTAAATTGATGTAAATGGGCTGTTACACCCTCCCTCAAAATAAAAACCGAGATTGGTGTTTTATGCACACCAAGTGATTGAGAAAAGTCTCGAGTGAATTTTGAGCACTCTAATGACCAAGTTAGACCTATGTATGTATTAGAGACTTGAAGGGCAGTAGTTAGACCTTGAAATTAGATGGTTTTGAAACCAATTTCAAGCCTCAAAGAGGTTAGAAAAGTTAGAGAAGTGTTTAGAATTGCAAAGACATTGTTATAGACAAAAAGGGGATTCCCGAGCTCAAATTTGAGCTAGAGGAGACCTGACCATATTTGGCTTATTTGGGGGTGTTCTACATCTCAAATGATGCCTAGGAACCATAGAAAACTATAGGTTTTGGAACGGATCGAATCCGATAAAAATTGTGCAAGTTATGCACAATATAGTGCCGTTAGAGCTCTGATAAGTAAAACGGTTAGCTTAATGCAATTTTTATGGCACGAAATGAGTTTAGTTAGTCATTATAAGTTAAATGAAGCTTAGTTATGGAATAAAATCTAGCGTCGCTAATCCGAAACCAAGAGTTTACAAAACGTGCATTAAATTGCACCCGAAAGTGTCCAAAACGGACGTTTTCATTAGATTTGACATAGCAAACGATAATATTTCTCAATGAAATTTGTCGTGTGAGTAGAATGTGATATAAGTAAGCCATAGGAAAAAGAACGAAGGAAAACGGAGCCCCGAGCAGCAGGTTATCGCCTGTTCTGTCAAGGGCTGTCCATTTTAAATAAAATTGTGATTTTTCGTTTTAAGCCTCCGACAAGTAAACGGACCATGTGGGGATATCCCTAGGGGTCCAAAACTAAAAATTTTCCACAAAAATCGGGATTTGAGAGTCTCGGTTGAATTAGAAACAAGTTAGGAGCCATATAGAGAGAATTGGGCATAGTTGAGAATTTCTAACATATAGTTGAGAAATGGAGGTTTTTGTTAATAGTAATGATAAAATCATGTTGTGTAGGTGACGAGCGCGTGAGCGGCGTCCAGGAGCCTCGTCGAGACGCTTGACGTGGCCTTGAGGTAAGTGGTTCGCCACTTAATAGCTTTTTAAATTGTCATGCAAATTCTTGATGATGTTAAATGACTATAGTAGCTATGTAATAAAGGAAATCGAAAATGATATTTATTGAGGTAGTTAAAGTTTAAGTGTATGGATTCTTATGGAATCCATATGTTACTAGAAAATGATAATGAGTTGTATGTAAAGAAAATGGAATAAGAGAGTTTGCAAGATATTCAAACTAAAGTCATTTGTGCTTTTGCACTTAAAGAAACTTAGTATGAAAACCATGTGTATACCTTATAAGTTAGCGAATTTTAGCGTTATATGACGACGCAGAGAATTCCGTCTGTATTCGCTCAGTTTATAGAAAAGTATAGCGCTACGTTGCGATGCAGACAATTCCGCACGTAGTTGGTTAGTTGACAGTTAGCACTACGAAGCGATGCAATAAATTCCACTCGTAGTCGTCTAGAGATTTAGCACTACATTTGCGACGCAGAGAATTCCGCATTGTAGTTGTTCAGTGAATAGTTTAGCGCCCTACGTACGATGCAGTAAATTCCGTAACGTAGT
The DNA here is from genome assembly GCA_019925255.1 of Litchi chinensis. Lineage (NCBI taxonomy): Eukaryota > Viridiplantae > Streptophyta > Magnoliopsida > Sapindales > Sapindaceae > Litchi > Litchi chinensis. The sequence continues at coordinate 18,739,544 of CM034470.1, read as the reverse complement.
GGTTAAGATGCATTAGTAAGCTTCACGTTGACGTTAGTTAAAATCGCCCGTGATGGTTAGAATGAGTCAAGGATACACATGGAAGAATTTTTAAAGAAGTTGTAAAACTCGAGTAAATAATGAATTCTTATGTTGGTGTATGTGATATTATATATCCTTATTGCACTAACCTCTGATTTATTTTGTAGGTCATTTGTTTTTATTGCGTGCCGCCGTCGGACGAGATCGAGACCTTTTGCTTGCATATACATTGATAGGTGGGCGATAGCGCAAGACGTGTATATACATTTTTGTATTATGTATTTAATCATGTATATTTTGAATTTGAATGATGTTGAGATTGTAAAATGTAAATATAATCATGCATTCTAAATATATAGTTCATATATGTACATGTTGAATTCGAACTCATTGTTTATGCTTATGAAATTGTGATGAATGATGCATGATTGAGAATAAAGAAGTTGGGAGGTGTTCAGAAATAGTCGAAGTGTCATTTTCCTTATAGGTTAAATTTTGGTTTTATCAAAAACGCAGCCGTTATGCTGCCGAAATTTTTAGAAAATGAATTTGAAATAGAATCAAAGAAAATGTTTAACACTCCCAACCAGTATAAATAAAATCAAATCACTAAGTTTTAACGAGTAAACCGGATACAGAAAGATAGGGTTCGCTTCCCGGAGGTCTTCGATCCGACGAGTCGGTTTCGAGGAATCCGTTGAAGTGCCCGACGGGATCCTCCAAACGAGAGCTTAGATAAGATCTGGGAAGGGTCCTGTCAGTTATCATCATTTTTCTTTAACTTTGATGGTGGTTGGAATGGCATGGGTATGATGATGGTTGTGTTGTTGTAGTAGGTTGTGATGGGTATTTTACACTTAAAACAAGTGTAGAACCCTAAATGTGTGGTATGGAAGCTTAGATGACATGTTTTAGTGTATGGATGTTAGACTAGGGTTTGTAAATGGGAAATCTTAATTGATGATTTGAGGAAGTGAAATGTTAAAGAAGTTGTACATATGTTGTTTGTTGAAATGTCTAAGAGAGTAATTTAGTGAAAATGATGAAAATAAAATGAAATGAAGTGTTGGATGAGAATGTGTGGGTGTCATGACATATGTGGAATGTGTAATAGCATTGTGTTTTGATCCAAATAAACTTAGATTTACACATAATAAAAGTTAGAAAAACTTATAGAAGTGATAGAATTGTCAAAGGTGAAGTATTGAGCTACGTTGAGAATCCCGAGCTCAATGAAGGGGCTATGATGACCTGCACTCTTCGAGCTTATTTGTGGTTGTTCTAGACCTCAAAACATGCCTAGCGGTCATAGCAAACCATAGAAATTGGAAGGGAACGATTCCGATAAAAATTAAGCAAGTCATGGCCAAAATAGTATATTTAGAGAGTCGTAAAGTAAATTATGGATGCAAATGCATTCCTCGATGCATGAAATGAATATATTTTATTATAATTAGGTAAAAGAACCTTATATATGAAGGAATTGAAGTCGTCGCAAGTGGGATGCCATAAATGTGCATAAAAAAGTGTAGAAAAATAGGCGTTTTTTCTAGGTTTCACTCCTCAATACTGAGAATTTTTCAAAACTGTTTTACGGGTGACCTAAGTGCGAGTTAGGGAGATGATTAGAGTGAAAACGGAGCGAAGAAAATCACTAGGATGGTCCCTAGCATAGCCTCGGGTTCTGGGGGTCCAAAAATGGTGATTTTGCATTTCGGGTCTCCGGTGACCATTTTAAGCATTCCAGAGTGTCCCTAGGTGATAATAAATAAGGCCCGTGTGAAAAAATTAGAATTAGAGAGTCTCGGTTGAGTTAAAATCGAGTTGAGAAGGTTATAGTGTAAAAGGTTTTCAATAGAGTAACTTATATTGGAAACTCTACTTTTAAGTTTTGAGTTATGTATTTGAGTAGGTTATAATAAAACGTTGATATGTAGGTGGTGAGCAAGCGAGCGAGGCAAGAGAGGCTCGTTGAGACGATTGAGCATAACTGGATTGAGATAAGTGTTACATCGCTTACATTATTTAAACTTTAATTTAAATTATAACTTGTGTTGATTTCAAGTTTTATAAAATGATTTGTAAAATATGAGTTCAAGTTGAGTAAAAGATCCTATACGGGATCAAGAAATGAGAATTTGAAAATAGAAGTCATCTTATAAAATTTGATGTAAGTTTGAGTTAAAAACGCTTTAAGCTAAGCGATTTTATGTTTAATGAAATTAGAATGAAAAAACGTTTTAAAAGCCATGTGTAATTCCCTTAGAGTTCAGAGTATCTAACACTACGTTGCGACGTAGAAAATTTCGCACGTAGTTGTCTAGATTTAGAGTAAGTGGTGCTATGTTGCGATGTAGAAAATTTCGCTCGTAACTGCCCAGATTTATAGCTACTTGCAATATGCTGCGATGTAGAAAATTCCGCACATAGTTGCAAGGGCCGTCAAGCAGTTACCATTATAATTGCGATGTAGGAAATTCCGTATTATAGTTGCTCAAAGTTGCGACCGTTCCACCCTACGTTGTGATGTAGTGAATTCTGCTCGTAGTGGTCAAGAGATTTCAGAAACATCACGATTGCTGTAGTTGAAAATCGCCACGTGATAGTTAGAGTATTTTAGGGGGTACACATGGTGAATCTAAGAAAGAAATGTTTTCAAAACCAAAACTTTTGATATGTAAGAAGTTTATAATTTACAATGTAATTATATAATTAGAATGCTTATTCATGTCGAACTAACACTTCCCATTTTTGTGTAGCATGTATATACCTCGAAGTGCTTTTACAGGTGATTTTGCGTATCAAGGAAATCATCACTAAAATTTTAGATGGGAAACTTGAAGACTTCATCACACAAATGAACATATTTATTTTGTGAAATCAAATACTTGACAAATGTATGACATGTTGATATATTTTGGCAAATATTGAGTTGTATCATGTATGTTGTGCATTATGAATAAACTCTTAAAACCCACCTAATATATACACGTATATATATTGATACATATGTTCAACGTTCTAAATGTTATGAAAATATATGATTGTGAAATTATATGTTGAGAAAATACATGCTTGGGGTTTCTAAGAAGTTGGGAGGTGATTTGATGATAGTTGAAGTGTTTTTCTTTACAGGTGAAATTTTGGAAACCTTAAAATGCAGTCGTTATGCCGCCGAAATTTTTGTAAAATTGTTTTAAATGGAATTGCGAAAAATTTACTCCAACTCGACTATTTTATAAAGAAAAGGAAATCTTTAAGTTCAAACAAGTAAACGGGCTAAGAAATTCAGGGGTTCGCTTCTCGGATTTCTTCAATCCGACAAGTCGGGTTCATAAAGTCCACTGAAGTGCCAGGCGGGATCCTCCAAACAAGGGTATAAAGAAGGTCTAGGATGGGTCCTATCACTTAGATTCATATATACTCAATTAGGATCATACATGATATAAAAATGCAAAGAGGAAGTGGCATTGCATGGTGACCATCAATGCCTTTCATCTAGCTAAAACAACTCATTATCTCATTTCATTTCCTTTTTCATTTCTAACACTGCTATGTGATTTTCTAGTTTCTCACATGCATAAATTCGAGCTCAATTTCATCAAAACTTAATGGAATCACCTAACCCTTTTGGTGGCCGTGAACTACACACTCACCCACCAAACATGGTTTCTTTCAATTTTCAAGATTTTTACATTATCATTCTCTTAGACATTTCATTAAACACCTTACCTACACTCAATTCACTCAATCCAAACTTAAATCAAGTTCTATGGTTTCTTCTACATAAACCCTGACTCTCATTTCTTTGGTGGGTTTTCTTGTATTGAGTCTCCCTTTTTACTTATTAGGGTTCTACACTTAATTCCTATCAAAACCCCTCATCAAATTCACAACAAACAACAAACGCATCCATCAACATCTCATACAACTCAACTATCATCATTTCTAAGCAAAAATGATGGAAACTTACCTTAATCTTGCTCAAATCTTGATTTTCTAGCTTAATCCCACTCAAAATCTTGATTTAGAGACTAAGATCGCTTGGAGTATCTTTGAGTTTTCTCTCCTCCTTCTTCCTTACCTTGGCCGACCCTTACTCTCTCTTTCTCTCTATTTTTGCTTCAATTTTTTTCTAAGTGTTGGAGCTTAACACACACATAGATAGGGCTCTCATGTGTGTAAATGGCCATTTTGCCTTTTATTACTGTTTAACTTATTATTTGGTTTAATTGATTTCTAAAATCTCTACTAACATTTTAATATCACTTATAAGGGTAATATTTATGAAATTTAATATTCTCCCCTTATAAGTTAATTACTATTACTAAGAAATACAAAATTACGAAAAGGGGCTTACAATTTCTCCCCCCCCCCCCCCCCCCCCCCCCCCCCCAAAATTTCGTCCTCAAAATTTTGAACTACATACTTGACTCAAATAAGAATGGGTACTGAGTGCGCATTTGTTCTTCAGGCTCCCATGTAGTCTCCTCCGATCCATGATTTCTCCATAATACCTTCACTAAGGGAATCGTTTTGTGGCGCAACACTTGATCTCTGTGGTCTAAGATCTCCACTGGTTGTTCTTCACAAGTCAAGTTCTCCTTTAATTGCACCGGCTATTCTTTTAAGATATGCGAAGGATCGGCTACATATTTGTGAAGCATGGAAACATGGAAGATGACAGGACCCAAACCAGACTCTTTCTAATCTCTTATCTGGAGGGTTCTACCAGACACTCCGACAAACTTCTCTTAATCCGACTTGTTAGATTAGAGAGATCTGCGGAGTGAACCCCTAAATTACTTAGCCCGTTTACTTGCTTTAACTTAAAGATTTTATTTTCTTTTTTAAAAATAGTTGGATTGGTGTAAAATTTTTGCAATTCCTGGTAAATCGGTTTTAAAAAAATTTCAGCAGCATAACGGCTGCATTTTTAAGGTTTCCAAAATTTTTACCTACAATAAAATACACTTCGAATATTTTCTATTTCTACCCAACTTCGTTTATCCACAAACATGCATTTTCACCACACTTTTCACCATCAATATGCATGAATTCATAGTAGGATGTATATAAATATGTCAAACATGAACATTCACAACCACTTACAACAACATTTACAATATACACAACTCCAAAATACAAGCTACCAAGATCATGGTCTAATACATGTTACACATGCCTTAGGAATTACGCAATCATACATATATCAAATATACATAGATGCATTAAGTGATAAATGTGGATCATGTGCAAATGTTTAAGTATATATACATATCCAAAAATCATACTACAATTCCCAATCATGAATTCAATTAGGTTTATTATTTACAACGCCAAAACATGTTCAAAAGTTATGTCATTCATCTACTTGATGCCCACCTATATATGTAATGATGAGCTCTTTGTCCCATAGGTACCTATAATGGAACCCAATAGTGTGTACAAGCTACACAACAAATAAACACGTTAGTATGACAGAACGATACAATATAATCATATAATTATATAGTAATCTAGAATTTACTTAATATTTAAAATTTTCGATTTTTAAAGTTTTTCTTTCTAAAAACTCTATGTATACCTCTAAAATACTCAAACCATCACGGACGGTTTTAACTAACGCTAACGTGAAGCTATTGAGATATCTCGACCACCACGATGCGGAATTTACTACATTGCAACGTAGGGTGAAACAATTTCGTATATGAGCAACTACAATACATAATTTTCTACATCGCAATTGTAGTGCTATAACTATAGGCGACTACAAGCGGAATGTGCTGCATCGCTACATAGTGCCAAACTATGAATCTAAACGACTACGTGTGGAATTGTCTGCGTCGCAACGTAGCGCTCGATACTCTAGAAAACTGAGCAGCTACGGACATAATTTTCTGCGTCGTCACGTAGTGCTAAAACACTCTATAAACTAAGCAACTACAGACAGAATTTTCTGCCTCGTCATGTAGCGCTAAATCTCATAAATTCTGAGGGTATATACATGGTTTTCGAAACTATGTTCGCTAAGTGCAAAAGCACAAAATCTCTTGCTTTTCAAACTCTTAAAACTTTCTCGATTCAAATATTTTGAAAGCGACTTTAAGTTGATTTCCTTCACTTTATGAATTCCATAAGGCACTCACATGCTCAAAACTTGTATTTAGAATTTGAAAATCATTTTTGTTATCGTTTAACAACAATATACAATGCTTAAAATATAAATCGAAATAAACGCAAGTGGTAAGACACTTACCTCAATTTGCATAAGCTTGAATCAAACGTCTCAACGAGCCTCTCGTGCCTCGGTCGCTTGTTCGTCACCTACATGTAAATTTCTCATCATTACTTGCTCAATTACATTGCTCAACACTTAAAATAACGTTTCTAATACCATTTTCTCTATTGACAACTCTTTATGCTATAACCTTCCCAACTTGATTTTAACTCAACCGAGACTCTTTAATTCCGATTTCTTCGCACGGGCCATATTTATTATCATATAGGGACACTCTAGAATGCTTAAAATGGTCGTCGGAAGCTCGGAACGTAAAATCACAATTTTTGGATCCCCTAAACCCGAGGCTATGCTAGGGCCCATCTTAGCGATTTTCTTCACTCTAATTTCACTCTAATCATATCCCTAACTTGCACTTAGGTCGCCCGTAAAACGGTTTTGAAAAATTCTACGTGTAGGGGGTTGAAACTTATGAAAAATGCCTATTTTTCGACACTTTTTTATGCACACTTTTGCATCGAACAAGCGATGATGTCATTTCTTTTGTATCTAAGGTTCTTTTACTTAATTATGATCAATTATATTTATTTCATGCATCGAAGATCGCATTTACATTCATATTTCATATTACGACTTCATATGTGCACTATTTGAGCCATAAATTGTTCAATTTTTATCAGAATCATTCCCTTCCAATTTCTATGGTTTGCTATGACCCCTAGGCATGTTTTGAGGCCTAGAACAACCCCAAATAAGCTCGAAGAGTGTAGGTCACCACAGCCCCTTCATATAGCTTAGGATTCTCAACTTAGCTCTATATTACTCCTTTGACAATTCTATCACTTCTATGAGTTTTTCTAAGTTTTATTATGTGTGAATCTAAGCTTATTTGGATTAACACACAAGGGTATTACACATCCCACATATACCATGACACCCACACATTCTCATCCAACACTTCATTTCATTTTATTTTCAATATTTTCACTAAGTTACTCTCTTAGACATTTCAACCAACAACATATATGCACTTATTTGACATTTCATTACTTTAAATCACACTTTAAAGTTTATCATCCACAAACCCTAATCTAACATCCATACACTGTAACATACCATCTAAGTTTCTATATCACATACTTAGGGTTCTATACTTATTTTAAGTGTAAAATACCCATCACAACCTATTACAACAACACAACTATTATCACACCCATACCATTCCAACTATCATCAAAGTTGAAGAAAATGATGATAACTAACCTTAAACTTGATTAGGTTTAGCTAGCTTAGGTTGGATTTGCTTAAAAATTTGGTTTGGAGGCTTCAAAGTTGCTTGAAGAGCTTGATCTTCCACTTCTCCCCCTTGATCTCTTCTTGCCGACCAACACTTCCTCTCAACTCTCTCCCTCTCACAGCAATAGCTTCTTGTTTTCTCAAAATTTTGCTAAGTGTCATGACTAACACTTACATATATATATAGATCTTCACTTATTTACAATTCATGCCATTACTTAAAAATTTCTCAAAATATCCCCCCACTTTATATTAATCTCATGACATCCTATTGACTTTAATGAATTCTCATAATCCTCATAACTAATTTATTCTAGTTGTCATATATACATATATATATATAACTTTTCCAAAAATGACCATCATATCCTCTTTAACTTACTTTGACTATCATTAAAATTTTAGTTTAATTCAAGTAATAATTGACTAATAATTATGGATAGTTAAACCCATAATTCTTATTTTGGACATAACCATATTGCCACTTATTCAATTATCTCTTATTTGTAAAAAGACAATTTTATCCTTCTTCGACTTTTTCTTACTTAAATAAAAGTCGTATATTTCTAAAATTGTCATTAACTCTTTGATGTCCCTCTTTAAATTAATGTTGGCCAAATTCGTCAGTTTTATTTCATGACCTAGCGTCTAACACTAAGAGGTTTAGAACCGAGACTAAGGCTTACAGAAGACGTCATGGATGTTTGCCAACTCTGGTGGCAATTTCAGTCGATAGGCTACTTCACTCATTCTTTCCACTATCTCGTACGACCCAATATGACGTGGACTTAACTTTCCACGCTTCCCGAATCTTAGAACGCCCTTTCAAGGTGAGGTCCGCAAAAATACCCTATCACTCACTTGAAACTCCAAGTCTCTTCTTTGATTATCTGCATAGCTTTTCTGTCTGTCTCTTGCTATCTTCAATTTTTCTTTAACCACATTTATTCTTTCAATGGTGACTTGGACAATCTCTGAGCCAATCAGTCTTCTCTTACCTACTTCGTCCCAACAAATTGAGGTTCTACACTTCCTGCCATACAACGTTTCATATGGCGTCATGCCATGCTAGATGGTAACTGTTGTTGTAGGCAAACTCTATCAAAGATAGGAGAGTATCCCAGTCCCCTTAAACTTCATTACACAAGCTCTCAACATATCTTTAAGATTGGCCATCTGTCTGGATGGTTCTTTCAGATTGGCCATTTGTTTGTGGGTGAAAAGACTGTACTGAAATTCAATCTAGTGCCCCTTGCTTCTTGTAGCTTCGGCCAGAATCTAGAAGTAAATCGTGGATCTCTATCTGACATAATAGATACTGGTGCACCATGCAATCTCACTATCTCATCCATATACAACCGAGCTAACTTATCCAGAGAGTATGTATTCTTGATGGCTAAGAAATTAGTGGACTTTGTCAATCTGTTAACTATCACCTAGATGGCATCATGTCCACTCTGAGTCCGTGGAAGTTCTACCACGAAGTCCATGGTGATCTTCTCTCACTTCCATTCAAGGATAGATAGAGGCTGCAACAAACCTACTGGTCTTTGATGCTTTGCTTTGATTTGCTGGCAGGTTAGACACTTAGACACGAACTCTGCTATATCTCTTTTCATTCCTTTCCATCAATAGTGATCTTTCAGAGTCCGATACATCTTAGTACTCCTTGGATGCATAGCGTAGGTTGATGAATGTCCCTATTCCATGATCTCTTTCCCAACTCTCCCACTTCTGGCACATATAATCTGATAGGACCCAAACCAAATCTTATCTAGGCTCTTGTTTGGAGGATCCTACCGGGAACTTCAACGGACTTCCTGAACCCGACTCGTCGAATTGAAGAAATCCGAAAAGCGAACCCCTAACTTTCTTAGCCGGTTTCCTCGTATAAACTTAAGAACTTGGTTTTCTTAAAAATAGTTGGGAGTGATAAAATTTTTCACGATTTTATTTCAAAATGATTTTATAAAAATTTCGACAGCATAATAGCTGTATTTTTAACAAATCCAAAATTTATCTGCGAGTAAACAAACACTTCGACTATAATCTAGTTTCAACACTAGAACATTAAGAATCAAGACTAGGGGTTTACATAATCTCTGCCCCAACACCATGGTTCCATAATCTCTTAAGGCAAATTTACTCTGCTGCCAACCTCTATCTCACTCCTTATTTTCATCAAGTATGGATCTTGGGCTTGAAGATCTCTAACTCGATCCACTAACACTGGACGAATATGGAAGGCTGCTATCAGAGCACCAGAATCAGTTGTCTCCAACTTAACACCTACAAATCTCAACTCTACCAACATGCGCAAATACTCTGCCTTCAGTTGGGCTAATGAACTGGAGGGTTTTTTGCTTAAGGCATCTGCTACTACGTTTGCCTTGTTAAGGTGATACTTGATTGTACAGTTATAATCTTTGATAAGTTCCACCCATCTTATTTGCCTCATATTCAGATCTTTTTGAGAGAATAGGTACTGTAAGCTCTTGTGGTCAGTGAAAATTCTACAAGGTACCCCATAAAGATAGTGCCTCCAAATCCTTAAGGCAAACACTACCGCTTTTAACTCTAAGTCGTGTGTTGGATAATTTAACTCATGCTTCTTTAACTGTCTCGAAGCATAAGCTACTACTCTGTTATTCTGCATTAACACACAACCTAGTCCTTGCCTGGAGGCATCACAATAAACTACAAATCCATCTTGCCCTGATGGAAGAGTAAGAACGGGAGCTGAGTAAGAATGAGGGCTGAGGTTAATCTTCTTTTTAACTCATCGAAACTGCGCTGGCACGCTTCTGACCACTCGAACTTTTCCTCTTTTTTGGTCAACCTTGTTAAGGGAGTAGCTATCTTTGAAAATCCTTCCACGAACTTCTTATTGTACCCAGCTAATCTCAAGAAGCTTTTAACTTCTGTCATGTTGGTGAGTGGCTTCCAATCTACTATAGCTTCTATCTTTTGGGGATCTACTAATATTCCTTCTACGGATACCACATGTCCCTAGAAATGCTACTCTATCCAGCCAAAACTAATATTTGCTGAACTTTGCATATAGCTGATGCTCCCTCAAGGTCTGCAACACAACCCTCAAGTGTTTAGCATGCTCCTCTCGACATTCCGAATACAGCAGGATATCATCTATGAAGACAATTATGAACTTGTCCAAATAAGGCCTAAAGATTGTGTTCATTTAATCCATAAAGGCTGTTGGGGCATTTGTTAATCCGAATGGCACCACCAAGAGCTCATAATGCCCATAACGAGTCCTAAAAGCCGTCCTAGGAATATTTTCCCGACGAACCTTTAACTGATAGTATCTCGACCTTAAGTCAATCTTGAAAAATACTCTGGCTCCTTGAAATTGATCAAACAGGTCGTCCATTCTTGGTAGCGAGTATTGATTCCTGATAGTGACTCTGTTGAGCTGTTTGTAATCTATACATAACCGGAGGCTTCCATCTTTCTTTTTCACAAACAACACTGGAGCTCCCCAAGGTGATGTACTCGGCCTAATGAACCCCTTACTAACTAATTCTTCCATCTGTACCTTCAGTTCTTTTAATTCGGCTGGTGCCATTCTATATGACACTATAGAGATGGGTTATGTACCAGGTGCTAGCTCAATCTCAAATTCTACTCTCTGTCTGGTGGTAACCTTGGAAGGTACTTTGGAAAGACATCTAGGAACTCATTGACTATTGGAACTTCCATTAACTGCAACTCATTACTGCTAGCTTCCATTGCAAAGACCAAGTACCGCACTAATCAAGCTTCTAAAGATCATCTTTCTAACCCCATAGAAGACTACATCTAGTTCCCCTGGTCGGCTGAATTTAACTTCTTTTCTAAAATAATCCATGGTGGCATGATGCTTGGATAACCAATCCCTACCTAAAATGACATCAAAATCGTGGATATCTAATACTATCAAATCTGTCTCAAATTCTCGACCTACATGATTACCTTACTTCCCACATAAATTATGTAACATCCCGATAATTGCTTCCGTATAAATAATATTTTTAATTCTAGAATATAATTGCATTAAGTGGGATTAAAAATTTAGTTTATTTATAATTAAATAAATAGTAAATTAATATAGTTAATTGTTAGAAAATTTATTTTGAAAGTAATTTTTAGGAAAATGATTTAATTAGAATTTTATTTGGAAAAGATTTGATGTTGGAAATTATTATTGGTGAGTTGTTAGTATTGTTTAATTGGAGAGGGGCGTGTGTCAGAATTTTTGGGCCAAAGTGCAATTTTAGAAAGTTTTGGGGTCAAAGTGTAAATTCGAAAAATATTTTAGTATAAAAAAAGGCTGAAAATCTGAAATTCTGCAGCTCATCTTCTTCTCTCTCGCCGACAGAGTTGCTGCAACTTCTTTTCAATTTTTTTTTTTCATTTTCCAAGCCAAAATTACACAAATTTCTTCTATTTAAGCCTCTATACATATCTATAACCCAATTTCTTGCAAAACCCTCCTAAAATTCAAGATAGATTTTCGGATTTATGGTGTTTAATGGAGGTATGTGCTGTTTTGATCAAATTTTTGGGGTTCAAATAGATTTTTATGCATGTAAATGCATCAATAGGCATGAATAATTAGTGGGTTTTGCATTTAATTTAGTTATTTTGGTTTTTATGGTTTTAAAAATATAAAGTTTAAATTTTAATAAATTAGAGCGTGGGGAATCTAGTAAGAGTAAGGAGAAGCTTTGAGCTTCTATTTGGAGAGCTAGAAGCTTGATTATAAGCTCTAAAAGGTTGGTATACACTTATTTTCGAAATTTATTTTTTTTTTAGTGGCGAAAATTTATTATTTCGTTTCATATCTTTGCGATAATATGATTTTTATGTGATGAGTTGTTATTTATGATATGTATGTATTGATAGGATAATAATGGAAGAGATTTTATGGGTTAAAACCAAGTGAAATACCGTTTTTGTGTAAAATCCCCTTTAAATCCGAATTTGAATTAATTAAGGGTTATGGGTATTTTCTTTTTTTTAAAATTTATTTACGTATTTAACGAATGATATTAAAGTGATTTGTGACATGACTTTTGAAGACGAAATCAATTTTCGAAAAATATACCCCTCGGTCGAAATTGAAGACATAAAGAAATCAAGGGGTATTTTTGTCGTTTCGTTTGTATTCCCATGCTATTTATATTATGTTGCGATGAGTTGTATGATTAATGATGGGTTCGAAGAGAAAAAAAATTCGAAAATCATCTTTTGAAATCAAGAGGAAATGAGAAACGAATGAAATTGTGTAATAAAGTTTAATTGAAATTAATAATTTTCGTTATTAATAGAATTATAGAGAGCCTGAGTAAACCTGTACATTGGTAGGTAGGGATTGGTGTTTGGCATGCCAATAGGATATTATTAGCAGTACTGCACCGTTACGTTTATACATGATGTGATTAACGGACTTTGAGAGGCACCGAGTGTTCGGTCCAGAAATTGAAACGATTGTGAAATTGAGCTCCGGCGGGTAGGCACCGAGTGTCCGATGCCGGAGATAGATGTGAAATCTGTACCGATCCATGGTATCGTGACAGCATTTACGAAAGGCTCTTATGATATAATAATACTCGATTATGAATTTGAGTGGAATATATGTTTTTGAAATATATTTTATAAAGTTTTGATTGGTTGTTTGAATATATATTATATGGAACGTTATTTGTTTTTATGAAAAGATAATATATACGTGCTGTGTTTATAAAATCCTGTGATTTCGATATGTTATGTTAGTGGGATTTTGTGATTGATATTATTTTATATGTATACCAACTAAGCTATGTTAACTTAGCGCGTTGGATTTTCCACGCGCAGGTAGTTGATGTGAACTGAGAGCGAGGGTTCGACAAAAAGATCATCACAGTGCGCTTCTAGAGTCACAGCAGAAATTCCAATCCTTTTGGTAGACATTTTTGACATGTGCATATTTTTGTTACATTAAAGAAATGTTATGAACTTATATTTTGTATATTTAAATGCATATATATATATGTAAAAGCTTGTAAATTCTAATGTATATAAATTTTGAATTATGTTTTTAAACGTTTTCTCAAAAAGATGAGAAAACTAGTTGATGTAATATTTTAAAGTAATTGTGTTTACTTTGTTTGAAAAAATATAGATAAGAAAATGTATGTTTTTATGCGAATTTGCGTGTGTTGAAGTGATTTTGAGACGGACGGGGTGTCCGGTGATGGAAGTTGAGAAAGTAGAAAATATATTTGAAGTGTTTCTTTGATTATACAGGTTTTAAGAATTTTGGTTTTCTTAATAAAATAGAGGAAACTCTGCCGGATTTTCAATAATTATATTAAATGAGTAAATGTATTTTCGTAAATAAGTACGAAAAATAACGTAACGTCCTCCGTCTCGGTTAGCGGTGTTCGGTACGTCGAGGATCGAGGGGAGGGTGTTACAAATTATATCTACTAGAAGTGAATCACCTATGAGAAGTGACACTATCATACTACAATCGGTCGGGCTCACCCCGACTCTAACTCTACCCATAAAGTCCCCATAAACAAAAGAATGAGTAGCCTCTGGGTCAATCAACACACGGGCATCTGAGTCAAATAAGGAAATAATACCTGTGACAATCTCTAGAGCTGCCTCAACCTCCTACTAAGTCACTTTGTAGACTCTGGCCTGGCTACGAGGTCTACCAGGTTGTCCTCTGGGTGGCATACTCCTGCTACGTCCACCACTTGGCTGCCCTGCACCTGTAACTCCTCTAATCTAGGGGCCTTCCCTCTCTAGTCCACGATCCCTACTAGGCTACGCTTGAACTGTAGATCTAGCCTCTGATGGGTTGGAGGCGGTTAAACTAGGGCAATCCTTCATATAGTGACCCTCCTGACCACACCTGTAGCATCCTGTCCTGCCTTTTAAGCATTCGCCTGTATGCGCTCTCCCACACCTATTGCAGGTGGGCTGTGTCTTCCAACTCTGTCTACTTTTGGATCCACCAGGCGACTGGACTGAACTCTGACTAGTCTAGGCCCCCTGACTCTGTTGTCGGCTCTCGAACCATGTAGGCTTCTGTTCACTTTTGGCCACTTTACTTGATCCCCCTTGATGACTACCTGTCCAGCTTTGCTTCTGATCAAACTTTTTAGGTTTAGGGGTGGATTCTACGCTCCTCTCAACTCTAGTGGCTGCCTCTACCAACTATCCATACCGGGTATACACTAATGAAATCACATAAGTCTTGACCCATGGATGCAAATGTAAGCCCATTTCTTAATAATAGTAAGTAACCTATGGGGTGAGAATATTAAATTTCATAAATATTACTCTTATAAATGACATTGAAATATTAGTAGAGATTTTAGAAATTAGTTAAATCAAATAGTAAGTTAAATACTAATAAAGGGCAAAATGGTCATTTGGTCACATAAGAGCCTTATACAATGTGTTGCTCTCTCAACACTTAGTGAAATTATGAAACAAAAATAGAGAGAATGAGGGAGAGAGGGATAGCAAGAGAGGAATAAGAAAGGGAAGTGAAGGCCAAGCCACTTTAAGCAAATTTGAAGCTCCAAATCAAGATTTTAAGTGGGATTAAACTAGAAGATCAAGGTTTAATCAAGTTTGAGGTAAGTTTCCATGAAATTTCTTTAAAGTGATGATAGATAGGTTGTGTGATGGATTGTTGTTGGATTGAATTCTTTTGTTGAGTACTTGAGGTGGGTTTTGATCTAAACTAAGATTAGAACCCTAAAACATCAAAAAGGAAACTTAGTTTGAGTGGAATCACATAATAGATTCAAGTTAGAGTTTATGGGAGCAAAACCCTAAAGATTGATTTAAAGTTGTTTTAAACAAATTGATTGCATTCCAAGTGTTTGATGAAATGCTTGAAAGAGTAATTAAAAAGGCTATCTTAAGAAGTGAAAGAAACAAGGTGATATTTATGTGTGTATAGTTCATGGCACTAATAGGAGTTTGTGTTAATCACTAAAATTTGATGTGAATGAGCTTGAAATTATGCATGTTAGGAATTAGAAAACCTTATAGAAATATTAGAATTGAAAAAGGGAGTGAAAGAAGTCAATGAGTTGTTTTGGCTAGATGAAAGGGCATTGATGGTTACCATGCAATGCCACTTCCTCTTTACATTTTCATGTCATGTATGATCCTATTTGTCGACGGTGGATTTCAGTCGACAAGTAATCAATGCCCAATACCTGCAATCAATGTGAGAAAACACAAGTACCAAGAAGGAACACAAACAAATACTAGGAATCAAACAAAGAACACGAAGCTTTTACGTGGTTCAGCAATAATAGGCCTATGTCCACGACTGTCTGTCTCTTAAATTCTGCAGAGTGACAGTGTATTATAAAATATTTTCTGATCTCCCGTTACAATGATTTTAGCCTCCTATTTATAGAGAAAGAGGCGTTACAATTCTAGTTGCAGCAAATCAGGAAAAGAATCATGAATTAATTGCATTCCCTAAACAATCGGGAAAAATAAGGAAAAGATTTGTGAATTAATTACACTTCCTAATATGTTTGGATAATATCAGGAAATTACTGTAATTATCTCGAGATAAGGTTGATTTGAATTTGAATTTGGATAGACCTTCATATCTGATGAGGAAATCACAGTTTGACTGGGTAACTGCCATATTCGGAGAGAGAATCATGGTTGAACTTGGTAACTGCCTGTTTCTAAAAGATATTGTATTTATTATGCTATTGGACGAGCTGCTTACTATGGCAGTCTTGAGCTCGAGCTCGCATAGTGAGCTACGTATGAGGCGAACTTATGGAGCGAGCTGAATCTTGGTTGTGTCACGAGCTCGCTTGGCTTAGAGTCATTTGGGCCTAGGTTGATAGGTCTTGACTGGGTTGACTTTTATCGGGCATTCTTATTGGGTCTTAAATGGGTCTAAATTGGGCTTTTACCAGCCCATTTAATGAGTCTGAAAAATACATATAACACTACTTAAGTAGATGTGAGTCTAAGAACCCTAATAGGAAGAGAATTGAGTTGAAAATGTAAAAAAGATAGATTTTGACATGAAAAAATAGTGAAAAATAGGGATTTTTGGCTAGGAACCTTCACCCGACGACCATTTCTTTTCGAATTCACTTCGGGACTGACCTAAATGAGAGATAGGAAGATGATTAGAGTGAAAATAGAAGAAAGAAAAGCTAGGGATTGCTCCCTAGCAAGTATTTAGCCAAAGGGGATATAAATTTGGGGTTTTTCGTTTTGAGTTTCAAAAAGTTATTCCGAGTATGCAGGGGTGTTCCTAGGTAATAATAAATTAGGTTCATGGAAAGAAATCAGAATTTTAAAGCTTTGGTTAAGTTAGAACCTGGATGGAAAAGTTGTAGTCTAAAGGGCTTTCAATAGAGTGAGTTATGTTGAAAACTTTAATTATAGCTTTGAGTAGTTCATTTTAGTAGAATTTAAATGAGAATATGGTGTGTAGGTGAAACACAAGCAAGTGGAGCGAGGGAGGCCCATTAGAGCTCATTGGCAAGCCTAGATTCGAGGTGAGTATTAGTAACTCACACTATCTATATTTATGTTGTAAATGTAATTTGATTGCTTATTATAATATTTATGAAGGATTTCAACATGAGTTCAAAGTAATTTCGAAAGTAAAGAAATTTTTTTGGGAATCGAACTTAAAAGCTTTAGCCAAAAGTTTTGACAATAAAAGCTAACTTGTGCTTATAGCACTTAGTAGAAAAGATTTTTTAAAGGTCATGCATATACCCTCAGAATCAAAGATTTTCTTGGGATACAATATACGATGCAAAAAATTTCGCAATGTCATTCCCAAAATTATATATTGATATAGTACCTTGCGCTACGAGTTGCAATGTAGAAAATTCCACACGTAGTCGCTAAGCTTTATAGATAACCTCACACTACAATTTGCGATGCAAAAAATTCTGCATGTAGTTGTCGAGGAGTCTTAGAAATGTTACGGTTGGTGTCAGTTGAAAATCGCCACATGACATAGCAGTTAAGGGTACGCATGGTGCTTTTAGAAAGAAAGGAGTTATGGTGTGTTTCATGTTTAACTAAATAAGTTTTTAAATTGGTTAATTAACAATCGCTAAATTTCTTCCATTACTTGAGATTTCATTTGTTTCGTATGGTATTGTATAAACCATTTTCAGGTACTCGAACAGGCGATTGAAATAAACAACTTCCTTTATAAATATAGGTGGGGCGTAAACTTGAAGAATGCACTACATAATTTGCATTGTATTTTGTTCAACATTTTGCATCTTAAAATAACCATGTCGAAACTTGTATTAACATATTTTGTAATGTAAATAGCTTGTATATATATTTTATGAGATGAAAGTTTTAGTTACAATTTATAGTTTTGTGAAAATGATGGTATGATGATTGAGATACATGTTTGTGGAAGAAGTTGGATTATGATTGAAAAGATTTGGGAGTGTAATTTCTTTGCAGGAAAATTTGGTAATATTATATTTGCAGTCGTTATGCTACCGATTTTTCAATAAAAAGCTTTTAGATTTTGAAAATGAAAATGGTAAATTTTATGGTTTTAGTTCGATTCCAATTCAACAAATTGAGATCAAATTAAATCAACCCAACTAGTTTTCAAACAATGAGATTAAATGAGATTCAAAGCAAAGTTTAAACGGGCAAGTTCAGGGTTCGCTCCGCGGATTTCTTTTAGCCACTTAAGAGGGTTTAAAAGGAGTTCGTTGGGGTACCAGGCGAGGCCTACCAGATACTAGCTTAGAGGGAATCTGGTTTGGGTGGCGTCAAAATGGTATTAGAGCTCGATTTTGTAAAATTTTGAGATAGAGTTAGAAAATGCTTCGAAGTTTTTTTATGCATGAGATTTCCTTTCAGATTGCATGAGATATGAGTTATATAGATGAGTTATGCAAATGAGTTATTTAGATTCAAGTTTGAACATTGCATGACTTCCAGAGTTGTTTTCATGCATTGTTAGTGATCTAACTCATGCGTTTTATAATTTTTCATGAATATTTGAAATAGAACAGAAATATGCAACGTCGTACTCACCCAAGGACGAGGAGGGCAGCTGTAGAGGCACCCAAGCTCGAGGAAGAACAGGTTGAAGAGTCAGTCAATGTGCTAGCTAGTTCTCCTCACCAGAGCCTTCGCAACTTGCGAGACCCGAGCCGACCCAAGAATGTAGAGCAGGTGGCGCAAGCAGTAGCAGCGGCACTTCATCAGCCACGTGAGATGAGGGTGTCCATAGAGCACATCTGTAAGTTAGGCGCCAAGCCCTTTGACCGAACAGAGGAACTAGAACGTGCATTGTCATGACTAGAGACAAATGAAGAAAAATTTTAAGTGATAGGATGCACAGAAGAGCATATGGTTTCTTATTTAGCCTTCCTGCTTAAAGACCGTGCTAAAGATTGGTGAAAAGCACATAAGAGGTGACAGGACCCAACCCAGACTCTCTCTGATTTCTTATCTGGAGGGTCCTGTCGGGCACTCCAACAGACTTCTCACAATCTGACTTGTCGGAATGAAGAGATCCGCGGATCGAACCCCTTTATTCTTTCCCGATTTTCTTAACTTACTTCAATTGTACTCTTTACTTTTGTAAATAAATTAGGTGGATAAAATTTTTCGCGATTTTATTTTTAAAACGATTTTATAAAAATTTCGGCAACATAACGGCTGCATTTTGAAGGTTTCCAAAATTTTTACCTGCAATAAAATACACTTTGACTATATATTCATTTTCATCACAATCCAACTTCTTCCACAAACATGCATTTCAAAAATCAATTCATAAAGTGCACAAAACCATAAGTGACCATGAAACTTCCATAATCATAAAAGTATTTACAATTAGTTACATTGCAAAATACATTACCACGAGTTTCCACATGGTCGTTCAAAATATAAAACATTATAAGTACTTAGTATTGTTACGGTTGCACAAAAATACAAAACGATTGATATCATGCAACATTTTTAAGTTTTTGCCCACCTATTTCGATGAAGTATTTCTTCGATTTTGATTTTGATTTTGATATTTGTTTTCCTTACGGATACCTGTGGAGGTTTTATACAATACGACAAAACAAAAATATGAATTGAAAACAAACACAACCATTAGGTAATTTACAATTAAAATTATAACTTATTAAAATTATAAGGTTTTTCGTGAAATTCTTTTACTTCGAAAGGCACCATTCATATTGCCCAATCGCTATGTCATGAGGCGACTTAGCGGACACCAACCGTGACATTTCTAATACTTCTCATCAACCACGTGCAGAATTTTCTACATTACAAATCGTGGTGCGAGCTACTATATAGACTTGGCGACTACGTGCGGAATTTACTGCATCACAAACGTAACACAAGACACTATATCAATTCTAAGCACTAGATTATGGAATTTTCTGCATCGCAATATGTAGTGCTATGCTAAACTATAACTCTGAGCGACTACGAGCAGAATTTTCTATGTCGCTATGTAGTGCTAGATGCTCTGAGATGCTAAGGTTCTATGAATGGCTTTGAAAACTCCTTTTTCTTATTAAGCGTTTTAAGCACTAAAACTTCTTTTTCTTTGAATTTCTTTTCTAAGTGCATGAAACACTAAATAACTCATCTTTTGAAACTTTGAAACTTAGAGCTTTTAAGCTCATTTTCTCAAGGATCTTTTACTTACAAAACATCTTGAACACATATTAACGTTTGTACAAAAATTTTTTTGAGAATAAATAAAATTACAATAACCAACACAATTGAATACAATGTGAGTTAGTATACTCACCTCAAATCCATGCTCACCAACAGGCTCTAATGGGTTTCCTTCGCTCCACTAACTTGCTCTGAACCTACATATCACATTTTCATTCAAACTTTGCTAGAATGAACTTCATTGAACTACAATTGAAACTTTGAATACAATTAACTCTATTAAGATCGCTTTAGACTACAACTTTCCCACCTAGTTTCTAACTTAACTGAGGCCTTAAAATTCCAATTTCTTTGTAAAAATTTTACTTTTAGACCCCTAGGATCATCCCCATATGGTTCATATAATTTTTGAAGGCCCGTAACGGAAAATAAAAAATTTAAGTCTCTTTTGACACCCCAAAACAGAATGTATTGCACGGCATTTCTTGGGGCTCCGTTTTCTTTCGTTCTTTTTCCTACAACCCTCTTATCTCATATTCTAGTCACCCATAAAATTTCATCGAAAAATTCTATCGTTTATTATGTCAAATCTAAGAAAAACATCCTTTTTCGAGTATTTTTTTATGCACGTTTTTGCATTGGACAAGCGACGATGATTTTTCTTTCATATCTAGGGTTTTTTTTACCTAAATATGATTAAATATATTCATTCCATGTAATAAAAATTATATTTACATAGTTATCTCACTTAACGACTCTCTAACAGCACTATTTTGGGTATAACTTGCGTAATTTTTGTCGGAATCGTTCCTTTCCAAAACCTATGATTTTCTATGACTCCTAGGCATGATTTGAGATCTAAAACAACCCTAAATAAGTCAGACTTGTGTAGGTCATCCCTGTCCCTTGGTTTGAGCTTGGGATTCTCTAAATTGCCTAAAACTACTCATTTGACAATCCTATCACTTCTATATGCTTTCCTAACCTTAATTATACTTAAATTTGAGTTCAAATCAATCAAAACTCAAAGGTTTCTCACTGCCTTCATGGCCTTGACACACTCACACACCCATTAAAGAGTAGAGCTTTTCAATTTTTACAAGACAATCTTTCACAATCTTTTCATCAAATAATTTGTCTACTACTTTTGTGACCTTTTAAGGCTTTAACTCTCATTTAAAAGTTTGTTATCCATAAACTCTAACCTACCATTCACACACAACAACATGTCATTTAAGCTTCCACAACACTCACTTAGGGTTTTACACTAATTTTAAGTGTAAAACAACCATCACAATCTACTAAAATCACATAGTCATCACCATACCCATACAACCCCAACTATCTTCAAAGTAGGGAGAGAGGAGATGAGATCTTACCTAAATCTTGTTGGGTTTTGCTAGGTTAGCTTGAAAACACTCTAGAATGATGAGTTAGGGCTTGAAATTTGGATGAGAAAGCTGTCCTCTTCCTTCCTTGGTCGTCCACCCTTGCTCTCTCCCTCTCACGGTTCTGTTTTGCTTTTTTGGACGACAGCTTCTTGTTTTGCTTCTTATATCATGCCACTTTGCTTCTTTTTCATCCATTTATTTGTCTAAGTGTTGTATATATATAAGTAATAATTTCTAAAATGACTTCCATCTCCCATTTGACTTTTTAACTATCACTAACATCTTATTTTAATTATATTAGTAATTAACTACTAATTCTGAACAATAAATCCTCTAATTTTTATTTTTGGATTTAAACATATTACCACTTATAATTTATCTCTTATTTATAAAAGGCGCTTTTACCCTTCTTTGATTTTTTTCTTATTAAGAAAATTATCGTATATCCTACGATAATCGTTAACTCTTTAATATCCTGATTTAGAGAAATCTTGACTAGATTTATTATGTCAACTTCATAATCTAGCTTCTAATACTAAGAAGTTAATAATCGAGACTAAGGGTTTACAAGAGGGTGCATGATAAACCCCGATCCTAGTTTCCTCGGAGAATTCATTTTCGGCAATTGGATAGAGAATAAAGAGTCTAGAAATAGTGCAAGGGGCCCAGTTAGAATTTGATTATATTTATAAGGCCTTGAGTGTCGTGTTAGGAAGAAATGAGAATTTTCGGTGAATAATGTTCGGATCCAGAACGAATAGTGATTTTCTAGAAAAGATCTGAAATTAGTGTTTAAGACCGAATTTGGACTCGGTTATATTATCCAGGGTCATAAATTGAGATTCAATGGGAAACAGAAGTGTTCGATGAATAGTATTTTTCGGACGAAAATTTTCGGATAAATAATATTTTCGGATGAAATAGTGTTTAGAGTGAATAGTGATTTTCAGAAAAAGAAAAATTTCCTAAAGTTTCGTGAAATAAAAATTTTTCGATGAATAGTGTTTTCGATGAATAGTCCCCTGCGTGAATAGTGATTTTTGAAAAATTAACCTTGGACATCATAAGCTTTGGAATAGGAATTCGAGTTATTAGAAACTGAAACGGAGTAAAAACGAGTTCGTTTGAATGGATTTTAAAGGTTCTGAATATTTATGGATAAAAATACCCTCGTTGAAAACGTTGGGAATTTTAGTGAGTTTATAACCGATTGAATTTTTTTAAAACATGGAATTGGAAGTTAAGACACCCAATTAGATTATTGCATAATCAATTTGATGATAGGATGATCATGAAATATTTTTGGAATTTATTGGTGTTAAATGAGGATTAAAATTTAAGTTAAATGCAATATTATATGTGTAGGAGAAGATATGCATCAAAGAAGCACAATCCATGTGCTTGGGTGAGGACCAATGATGTTGAGACACGTTAAAGTCAAAAAGAAAAGTGATTAGTTAAGATTGAATCAAGAAATTAGATGAGTTGTTAGTGACTAAATGGATGAGAGATGGTGACCAATCTAATGTCTTCATTCTTGACTAGTGGCATTTGTGTGATTGTGGAGTTAGTTTAAAGGCAATTTTGGCATTGAAAGAGTGCTAGAATATAAGTGAATGCTTGATGAATGATTGAAGGAGAGATGAGTCGGTTGAAAGGAGAAGAAATCGTGAAATAGAAGCTGAAACCCTGAGAGCAAAACAGAAACCAAGAGAGAGGGCTGGACTCCGTGCGTGAGCAGAACTGAATGGAAGAAGAAGGAAAAAATTGCAGCCATGAAGAAGAAGAAGAAGAAGAAGAAGAAGAGGAGATGATCCAACGCTTTTAACCTCTCAAATCCATCAAATTTCTACAAGAAAAAGTGAAGGTAAGTTGAAGTGATTTCATGTTTAGTTGATGGACTTTTAAGATTATTGATTTATATGAAGTTTTGATGAATTCTATGGACTAAATCAAGGTTGATCATCATCAATCTAAGCTTGGAAGTGAAGAAGAGAGTTAAGGATTCTTGGATCAAGGTTTTTGAAAGGTAAGGGTTAGGGTTTGATAATTAAAGTTGATGAAATGGATTGATTTTTTTAGTTTAAGATTGTAGTTGGTTAATTGATAGTTTATTGAGTTATTTATGTGTGATTATTTGGTTTGAAATGAAGAGGATGGATGAAGTGGTCATATATTAGTATGTGATTAAATTATAAAAGTATAGGTGATGAGATTATTTGAATGGATAGATGAAGTTATATGTGAGATTGTATGATGATTAAAATAAAACTTTGAAAAGAAACATCAAGTGAGTAAGTTGTTGGATATATATATATATATATTAGTGTATGGATCATTGTGTTTTTGCATGTATTTAAATTGATTTTAACATTTGAAGAAGTGGTATAAGGCTTGGGAATGAATTTAAGTTGATTAGAATTAAAAGGATGTAAGAAAAATGGAAATTGGAAAAGGTTGGGTGTTAAGGTGTTCAATGTAAAAAAATTACTCCTAAAGTATTATTCAATCTTTTTCATGTATCGTGATGATGTTTATAAAGTGTTTGAATACTTTAATGCCAAAGGAATAAATTGAAATAGAGGTAAGAATATTAGTTGGAAAGTTGATGGAGTTGTGAATTTATTGAATATATATATATTGAGTTAGATTAAATAATCAAGTGGCAAATTATGTATTGGATTTAAGTAGGTGAATTGTTGAATATTTGAATGAGTCTAAATGCAAAAATTTTGGGTTAGAAAGTGATTGGAAGGCTAGTCAAGAATATGGTGTTGTCATATATTGGTATATGGAATTTTAATGAAGTTGAAATTGTAGTGTATTTATGAATCCTAAACCAAGATTTTGGTTGGATTAAAATGTAGGAAAATTGCAAGAATCAAAAGGAGGTTTTGGAGGAGTGGTGAAGTAATTGGAAGTAAATTGTGAGTGGTTTTATTTTATAAAGTATTTATGAATTTATTATATGAGAATTGAGTTAATTAATTGTTATTTTAGTAAAAGAGTTTATTATGCGATTTTATATTTACCTTAGCATATGATATATTTTTATATGAATCGCATAAATATTTTATTAAATTGCAATTATGATCATTTGAGTATTGAAGTAATTTAGTAGATTGAGTAATTATACTCGAGAATTATACATGCTAAAGTTATTTATAAATGATAGGCTTTGGCCTTAGAAAAATAAAGTTTTATTTCAAGAAATCAAAGAAAACAAAAGTAAGTTTTATTTCAAGAAATAAAAAAAAAAAAAAAAAGATATTCATTGGGTTAGCTAGAGTTTATATGCTACCACGCCAGGAGTAGATATTCCCTAGGTTACCATGTAGGCGAGCATTAGAAAAGATTTTAAGAAAAGATTTCAGAAAGTGTTTTAGAAAAAAATTTTAGAAAGCATTTTAGTTTTTAAAGACTGTTTTTGGGAGAATATTTTGTCCAGAAATGAGTTTTAGTTTATATAAATTATACCATTCACTGAGTTATACTCATAGTTTTCTTTAAATATTTTTCTTAAAAATTCTCCCACAGGCGCTGGAGCTAGTCGTCCAGTCGACGAGGTTCAGTCAGACGTGCAGGTGAACGAATAAGATGACACCTACTACATATATATATTTGTTAGTTTGATCATGTATATGTTTATGTATATAGATGTAAATAGTTTAAAGAAATAGTGGATGCATTAGTTAAAAATATTTTATCAAAGTTTTCTGAAAATTAGTTTCCAGATTTTATTTACAAGTTTGTGGTTGTGTTGTGAGAAAAGAGCCAGAGGCTCTAGAAGTTGAGAAATTGATTTCATAAAAGTGTTTTTATAAACTGTATTTGAAACTTGCAGGGTGGCATAGTTCAGAAAACAGACGGCATGCTGCCGAAATTTTTATTAAAAAACGAAAAAATTTTATCACTGCCACCTTGTAAAAGAAATTAAAATATCTAGATAGATGAGTTTCCGGTGCCCTGACGGGATTCCTCCGAACTGAGTTAGGGTTCGTGGGAATTCTTTCGGGGTGCTACGGGGTCTTTCTCGGGTCCAGAAGAGGGATTCGGGAAGGGTCTCGTTAGCGCACCCAGATGGAGTTTCATATGCAGATTTCAAGAAATAGTTCACTAACAAGTTCTTGCCCAAGAGTTACAAGGATGCAAAGATAGAAGAATTTTTCAGACTAGAGCAGTGGAACTCCTCAATAGAAGAGTACAAAAAGAAGTTTTTAGAATTAGTTCGTTTGGTTCCCTTCATCGCAAAAAATGAAGAACAAAAGATTAACAGATTTATAGATGGGTTGCATCCACGGGTCAGGACTTATGTGACTTCATCTGTGCACACCCGATATGGGAAATTAGGGGAGGCAGCTACCAGAGTTGAGAGGAGTGTGGAATCCACCCCTAAACCTAAGAAGTTTGATCAGAAACAAAGCTAGATAGGTACTCATCAGGAGGGATCAAGTAAATTGGCCAAAAATGATCAGAAGCCTGCATGGTCTGAGAGTCGATGACAGAGTCAGTGATGAGAACAAAGAAGCATCACCAAATGATCCATTGTATGTTCCAGTTGGGCTAATTACAAGAGCAAGAGTTAAGAGGTTTAAAGAATCACTTAATGGATTGGTTCAAGTGATTTGGGCTGATTTTAAAACGGTGGATTTTCAAGATGGGCTCAAAAGAAGATCAAAGCTTAATCAATTTAATCAAAGCAATTAATGAGCCTGATTCTAGCTAATATCTTGCCCATGAAGACTTTCCAATATGAAGATGATTCTTGGTCATCAAGACTTTCCATATGGGGTTGATTTCATGCCAATTTCTTCAAGACAATTAGTTACCAATTTTATTATTTATTTTTCTGATTGTAAGGGCTTGATTGCCTAATTAATTATTTCCTTTTATACTACTTAGTATTTTGAGCTATATAAACCAATATAACCCTAAAGGGCATTCAGTTGATGATTAATAATATCAGTGAGAGTATTCTCTTTGGTTCTTCGTAGAACTTTTCGAACTTATCAGGATTTTCCTGTGGCATTCGTCATTGACTTATCAATCAATTCTTCCATCATTGATTGTGGCGTCTTCACTATACCAAGGTTCTTGCTTCCATATAAGCAACGGGTCGAGGTTTTCCATACGAATCTGATTCTAAACGATCTTGGATCCTTACTTGATTCACGGGTTTCGTCAATTCTTGGCGTGGTTCGTATTATTTGGTATCAGAGCACGGTTTAGTCTCAGGTTTGCCTATCTTCTTTATTTTATGCTAGAAAAAAAAAAAAGAATCAGTTCTGTTCATCTTCTTTTGTTATTGTTCACGTCATCTTGATTTGCAAGTTATCAGTATTTTATATTGTGTGTGAATTCTAATATCATAAAAAAAAAAGAAAAAAAATCCAAAAAAAAAGTACCAGAAAAAAAAAACGAAAAAAAAAGAAGAAAAAAAAAGTGTGATATTGAGATTTAATTCTTGCAATCTTGTTTCAATTTTACATCTTTGTTTGCCTTTATTAAGTCTCAAACCAAATTTCTTGTCCCCATTAAACCCGTAAAATTCCGTCACACAACCTTGTATTTTTCTAATTTCCTAGTCTTTGAATCTGAATCTTCTTGGTGAGTTTGTGGTGAACTGTTGCTGGAAATTGTGATGTTTGTTTGATTAGTTCAATAAGAACCTATAGAGGATTACTACGAGTAGAAAAAGGTAAGAGTGGTGAGCGCATTAGAGGGTAAAAGCCAATATAATTTTGTGAGAAAATACGAGTGAAAGTTAAGTGTATCTTTATTTGAGCGAAACACGTGAGGGAGTGTGCGAGGTTTATTTTGTTTTATTTTTTTCTTTTCTAACTTTGTTTTGCAACAAACATGTCAAACAACAAGGACAAAAATACTTACGAAAGCACGTCAGGAGAGGTTGATCCGAAGTTACTAATGGAAGCCTTAATGAGTGAGATGAGGAGAATGTTGAGAGCAGAGATGGAGCAGGTTCATGAACGATTAGATCAGATAGAAAATGTATGTATGGAACAGTCACAAAATGTTTCTAATGTGCGTAGAAGAGAAAGGGTTCAACCTAGGGAAGTGAGAATTGAAGATGAAGAGTATTATGGGGATGGTTTTGAAGAAGATGATGACCATAATTCCATTGTTGGTAATAGGAGGTATGGTGGGCAGTTTAGAGAAACTAGGAATCGAGAGGATAATAACTTGGGTAATATTAAGATGAAAATTCCATCGTTTCAAGGCAAAAATGATCCCGAGGCTTACCTTGAGTGGAAGAAAAAGATAGAATTAGTATTTGATTGTCACAATTATTCGAAGCTTAAAAAGGTAAAACTTGCAGCCATTGAGTTTTCAGATCATACGATTGTTTGGTGGGATCAACTAGTTTTAAACAAAAGGAGAAATAGAGAGTGTCTAATAGAGACGTGAGGAGGAAATGAAACTATGATGAGGAGACGATTTGTTCCAAGCTATTACTATCGGGAGTTATACCAGAAATTGTAAAGACTTACACAAGGTAATCGAAGTGTGGAGGATTATTATAAGGAGATGGAACTCGCAATGATCCGCGCGAATGTAGAGGAGGACCGAGAGACTACTATGGCGAGGTTCTTGGCTGGTTTGAACCCGGAAATTGCTAATGTGGTAGAATTACAGCATTATGTGGAGTTGGAAGATATGGTGCACATGGCTATCAAGATCGAGAACCAACTCAAGAGAAGAGGTAGCAATACATGGCAAAACCCTAACTCAAGTTCATCGTGGAGGCCAAATATTGTGAGGAAAGAGGAGAAGCAAGCCACGACCAAGCCCAAAAATGAGCAAAAGCAAGAAACAACCAGCCATGGAAATCAAGGTAAAATAGATTCTGCCACCACTCGAAATCTTGACATTAAGTGTTTTACATGCCAAGGCAGGGGTCACATAGCAAGCCAATGTCCAAACAAAAGAGTTATGGTATTGCGAGAGGATGGTGAGATTGAATCGGATGATGAAGATGACACCGAGTCTATGCCACCATTAGAGGACGTGAATGATGAGGAATATGTTGTCCACGGTGAGTTGTTGGTTGCAAGGAGAGCTCTAAGTGTGCAGGTCAAAGAAGATGATGAGGTGCAACGGGAAAACATCTTTCATACTAGGTGCCATGTTCAAAACAAGGTATGTAGTGTGATTATTGATAGTGGTAGTTGTACTAATGTTGCAAGTACTACTTTTGTAAACCCCTAGTCTCTATCTATAAACTCTTAGTGTTAAAAGATGGATCAGAGAGGTAAAATAAATCTCTACATTAGATTAATTGAATTTCATGGTGTTAGAGATTTATCAACTTAAGATTGACGACGAAATTCGTCAATTATAAAAGTTAAGTAGCATTACAATAGAATCAAGTTAGTGTTAAACTAAATCGATTCATCGATTTCGTGAACGGCATTCTAGAGTTTCACAACAACCAAATTAGCAAGAAAAAGATCAATGAAGAGTAAAATAATTCATCCATAGATAAGAGACAAGTTAAAGAAAATAAAATTTTGAGTACACGATTAAGAAAATTTTTCATTAATTGTTCGTAAGTAATAGACAACTATTAAGCGATTTAAATAAGAGATTGATCATAATCAAAATAAATCTAGGGACAAGCTTGATACTCCATAGAATATTAATAAGATATATAAACAAGACACTTAGAAGCCAAGTGGACAAGTGAAGAGTGCAAAGCTACCATAAAAATAAAAAACAAAAGTAAATCCCGTATAGATTGGAGGATAAGACAAAACGATGGTCAAACGAATTAAAAATGAGACTTAAGTGCCATTTTTATGAAGGTTAATTATATATATTGAACATTTAGCAATATTTCAACAAGAAAAGATGAAAATAGGTGAGAAATAAGGAAGAAAACAGCAGCTGCCAGAAAATAAACAAAACTGGGCAGCAGTGAAAAGAAAAGAGAATTTGAGAGGAAGTTGTGTGAAATTAAAAAGAGATGGGGCAAGGATGCAAATTAGAGAAGTAGGAGTAGTATATAAACAACACTTGGCTGAAAAATTTTCAGCAAACAAGACCCATTTTCGTGCCTTCACTCAGCTGGAGAAGTAAATCACCAGAAGAAGACAGCAAACGTGCACACTGCAGGGCAGAAAAGGCAGCAAGGAAAAGTGGAAGAAGACAGCCCCTTTCCAGCCCATCCAAACCTCAAATCTTCTCTTTAAACCCTCCCCCAAGTCCCTCTCAACTCTTTAAGTCAAGAACCAAGTAAGAAATTAGCTTACTCTTCCTTTTCTTTACTAAAAATTCCAGCAGTGTGCTGAATTTGTTTTTGCAGAATTTTGTGGTATGTTGTTGGAGGTTTTGCACTAGAAATTGTGTCAAAACCTAAGTGATTGTTATATAACCTTAGAGGAGATGTTTTTGGGTGTAAATGGTAGCTTAGGGTTTTATTTATGGGCTGTTATAGGCTTGAGAATCATAGAAACGAAAATTGATTTTCACACACACCAACTAGTTGATGAAAGTTTTGAGTGAATTGTTAGTGTTCAAATGAACAAGTAATGTTTATGTGTGTGTTATGACCATATTAGACAGTAAATAAGCTCTGAAATTTAGAGGTTTTGAACCCAAGTTTGAGCATAAAAATGATTAGAAAAGCATATGAAAGCATATATGAATGATAGAAGCTCAATAGAATTAGTTTTAACAATTTTGTCAATCCCGAGCTGAATTTTTAGCTAGAGGAGACCTGACCATATTTGGCTTATTTGGCGATGTTCTACACCTCAAATGATGCCTAGGAACCATAGAAAATCATAGGTTTTGGAATGGATCGAATCCGATAAAAATTGTGCAAGTTATGCACAAAATAGTGCCGTTAGAGCTCTGAGAAGTGAAACGGCTAGCTTAATGAAATTTTTATGGCATGAAATGAGTTTAGTTAGTCATTATTAGTTAAATGAAGCTTAGTTATGGAAGAAAAACTAGCGTCGCTAACCCGAAACCAAGAATTTGCAAAACGTGCACTAAAACGCGCCCGAAAGTGTCCAAAACGGGCATTTTCTTTAAATTTGACTTAGCAAATGATAATATTTCTTAACGAAGTTTGATGTGTGACTAGAATGGGATATAAGTGAACCATAGGAAAAAGAACGAAGGAAAACGGAGCCCCGAGCAGCAGGTTATTGTTTGTTCTGTCAAGGGCTGTCCATTTTAAATAAAATTGTGATTTTTCGTTTTAAGCCTCCGATAAGTAAATGGACCCTGTGGGGATATCCCTAGGGGTCCAAAACTAAAAATTTTCCACAAAAATTGGGATTTGAGAGTCTCGGTTGAATTAGAAACGAGTTAGGAGCTATATAGAGAAAAATGATATTAGTTGAGATTATTAACCTTAAGTTGAGAATTTAGATTTTTGTCACAAGTAATAGTGAGAAAATGTTGTGTAGGTGAAGAGCAAGCCACCGAGGGCCCCGAGACTCGTGGAGGCATTTGACACGGCTACGAGGTAAGTGCTTTTTCACTTATATTTTTTTCAAGTGATATTTTGATTCTTTTTTAATTATGTTAAATAGAAACAACAATGATTTTTAAACCATTAAGGAGTAAGTTGAATATATGGATCCTTATGAAATCCATGAAGTGGTTTAAAGCAATACTAAGTATTTTAAAAAGAAAAGAGTTGAGATGAGAGTTTGTAGAAGTTTCAAAATGAGTTGGTTTTGTGCTTTTGGCACTAAATAAATATAGTTTTAAAACCCATGTATATTCCTTAAGATATAATGAGATTTAGCGCTACGTGACGACGCAGTAAATTCTGTCCGTAGTCGCTCAGATTAGAGAAAAGTTAGCACTACACGACGACGCAGAAAATTCCGTCCGTAGTTGCCCAGTTTCATAGAAAGTATAAGCGCTACGTTGTGATGCAGACAATTCCGCACGTAGTTGGCTATTTTTATAGTTTGGCACTATGTGGCGATGCAGAAAAATTTCGCTCGTAGTTGCCCAGAGTTTTAGCACTACAATTGCGATGCAGAAAATCCCGCATTATAGTTGCTCAATGATAAGCTTTAGCGCCCTACGTGCGATGCAGTAAATTCCGTAACGTAGTGGTTGAGATAACTTAGTAAGCTTCACGTTGGCGTTAGTTCTAATCGTCTGTGATGGTTAGAATGTTTAAAAGGATATACATGGGGGTTTTGAAAGAAATCATAAAACAAATGGTAAATTATCATGTTAGTGTATGTGATATTATATCTTCGTTGCACTAACTTGTTTGTTTATTTTGTAGCTATTTATATTTCATTGTATGCCACCGCGGACGACAGGACGACATTATTTTGTTGTGTATATAGGTGGGCGATGCATGACATGTGATGATGTAAAACTTTATGTATGAGATGGATATGTAATTGAGAAACAAAGGTTCATATTTTGAAATTGTATATTTGTAAATATTCATGCATTTTATATATATGATGCATCTAGATATATTTTACATGAGTTCGTACTTATAAATTGAGAATTGGGTGTTGATGTTGCATGTTTGTGGAATAATGATGATGATTATTGCATGTTTGGGAATAAAGAAGTTGGGAGGAATTGAGGTTTTAGTCGAAGTGTAAATTTCTTGACAGGTAAATTTTGGTTTATCAAAAATGCAGCCGTTATGCTGCCGAAAATTTTATAAAAATAATTTGAAACAAAAGTCGCGAAAAATTTATCACTCCCAACTAGTTTAAAAGAAAACTGAATTTTGAGTTTAAACGAGTAAACCGGTTAAAGAAAGTTAGGGTTCGCTTCTCAGATTTCTTCGATCCGACAAATCGGTTTCGATAAGTCCGTTGAAGTGCCCGGCAGGATCCTCCAGACAAGAGCATAGATAAGATCTGGGAAGGGTCTTGTCAACTTTGGTGAAGAAATTAGGGCTGTCAACACTTAAGCATCCACGACCATATACGTTACAATGGTTGAATGATAGTGGCGAAGTGAGGGTAAACAAACAAGTGTTAGTTTCTTTTCAAATCGGTAAAAATGAAGATGAGGTGTTGTGTGATGTTGTACCGATGCAAGCTGGACACTTGTTGTTAGGACGTCCATGGCAATTTGATAGGCGTGTGAAGCATGATGGGTTCTCTAACAAATACTCTTTTGTACTCAATCAAAGACCAATCACTCTTATTCTAATGACACCAAAACAGGTTTATGAAGACCAAGTGAGATTGCAAAAAGAGAGTAAAAATCAGATAGAGGCCGAGAAAAATGAGAGAGAAAAGGAAAAGAAAGATTTGGCCATTGAGAGAAAATTAGAGAGAAAACAAAAGAATTTCTATGCAAGAGCGAGTGACATAAAAAGAGCGTTGTTTTCAAATCAGCCAATGATTGTGCTTTTGTACAAAGAGGCATTTTTAAACACTAACGAACTTGACCCCGCTTTGCCTAGTTCTATTGTTTCTCTTTTGCAGGCTTATGAGGATGTCTTTCTCGAGGAAACACCAAATGGTTTACCATCAATTCAAGGGATAGAACATCAAATTGATTTTGTACCCGGTGTAACCATTCCAAACCGACCAGCCTATAGGAGTAACCCCGAGGAGACAAAGGAGCTACAAAGGCAGGTTAATGAATTGATGGAAAAGGGGTACGTGAGAGAAAGCATAAGTCCTTGTGCAGTTCCGGTTTTGCTAGTTCCTAAGAAGGATGGGACATGGAGGATGTGCGTTGATTGCCGAGCCATCAATAACATAACGGTAAAGTATCGACATCCTATTCCTAGATTAGATGATATGCTTGATGAATTGCATGAATCTTGCGTTTTTACAAAGATTGATCTTAAAAGTGGATATCATCATATTAGAATGAGAGAAGGGGACGAATGGAAAATTGCATTTAAAACAAAATATGGTTTATATGAATTGTTAGTTATGTCTTTTGGATTAACTAATGTACCAAGTACTTTCATGAGATTAATGAACCATATTTTGAGTGCTTTCATAGGCAGATTTGTTGTGGTTTATTTTGATGATATTCTGATTTATAGCAAAAACTTGGATGATCATGTTGAACATTTAAAACTTGTTTTAGATGTTTTAAGGAAAGAAAAGTTGTTTGCTAACCTTAAGAAGTGTACCTTTTGCACGGATAAGCTTGTATTTCTTGGATTTGTTGTGAGTGCACAAGGTATACAGGTTGATGAGGAGAAGGTACGTGCAATCCAAGAATGGCCGAGTCCCACAAGTGTAGGTAGTGTTCGTAGTTTTCATGGACTTGCTAGTTTTTACAGAAGGTTCGTGAAAAACTTTAGTAGCATCACCGCACCGCTTACCGAAGTCATCAAAAAGAACGTTGGATTCAAATGGGGAGACGAGCAAGAGAAGGCATTTCAACTGATCAAGGAAAAATTAACTCATGCTCCTTTACTTGCTTTACCTGATTTTACTAAAACGTTTGAAATTGAATGTGATGCTTCAGGTATTGGCATAGGCGCAGTCCTTATGCAAGGTGGAAGGCCAATTGTGTACTTTAGTGAGAAACTAAGTGGGGCAACCCTAAACTACCCTACTTATGACAAGGAATTATATGCATTGGTTCGCGCTTTAGAGACATGGCAACACTACCTATGGCATAAGGAATTCGTGATTCATACTGATCATGAGTCCTTAAAGCATCTGAAAGGCCAACACAAGCTGAACAAGAGACATGCACGTTGGGTGGAATTCATTGAGACGTTTCCATATGTGATTTGGTATCAACAAGGTAAGAAAAACGTCGTGGCGGATCCACTCTCCCGCAGGTATGTATTACTTTCTACTCTTGATGCTAAGTTGCTTGGTTTTGAATACATCAAAGAACTATATCCGTTAGACCATGATTTTAGTGATGTGTATCAATCTTGTGAGAAATCTGCGTTTGGGAAGTTTTTTAGGCATGATGGTTATTTGTTTCGGGAAAATAAATTGTGTTTGCCTAATTGTTCATTGCGAGAGTTGTTAGCGAAGGAATCTCATGGTGGAGGTTTAATGGGACACTTTGGAGTCGCTAAGACCTTAGCCATTTTGCAAGAACACTTCTATTGGCCACATATAAAAAGGGATTTTGAGAGGATTTGTGGTAGATGTGTTACATGTAGGCAAGCAAAATCTCGAGTGCAACCCCATGGTTTATACACACCACTGCCCATTCCTAGTGAACCTTGGATTGATATCTCGATGGACTTTGTGTTAGGTTTGCCTAGGTCTAAAGGTGGTAAAGATTCAATTTTTGTGGTTGTGGATAGATTTTCTAAGATGACACATTTTATTCCATGTCACAAAACTAATAATGCTTCACATGTTGCTGAATTGTTCTTTAGAGAGATTGTGAGATTGCATGGTATGCCTAGGACAATTGTTTCGGATAGAGATGCTAAGTTCTTAAGTTATTTTTGGAAGACCTTGTGGGGCAAGTTAGGAACTAAGTTATTGTTTTTTACTACTTGTCACCCTCAAACTGATGGTCAAACAGAAGTAGTAAATAGGACTTTGTCTACTTTGTTAAGGGTTATTATCAAAAAGAACATCAAAACGTGGGAAGAGTGTTTACCACATGTTAAGTTTGCTTATAATCGTACTGTTCATTCTGTAACTAAGTTTTCACCATTTGAAATTGTTTATGGTTTTAATCCTTTAACTCCATTGGATTTAACACCATTACCTATGTCTGAACATGTTAACTTAGATGGAAAGAAAAAGGCTGAATTTGTTAAGCAGATACATGAGAAAGCAAGACTCAACATTGAAAGAAGAATGGAGCAATATGCAAAACAAGCTAACAAAGGGCGACACAAGTTGATTTTTGAACCTGGAGATTGGGTTTGGTTGCATATGAAGAAAGAAAGATTTCCGGCACAAAGACGGTGTAAGCTGCTTCCGAGAGGAGATGGGCCTTTTCAAGTCCTTGAACGCATCAATGATAATGCATACAAGTTGGATTTGCCAGGTGAGTACAATGTTAGTGCCACTTTCAACGTTATTGATTTAACTCCTTTTGATGTAGGTGAAGATTTGAGGACAAATCCTTTTCAAGAGAAAGGGAATGATGAGAACAAAGAAACATCACCAAATGATCCATTGCATATTCCAGTTGGGCCAATTACAAGAGCAAGAGCTAAGAGGTTTAAAGAAGCACTTAATGGATTGGTTCAAGTGATTTGGGCTGATTTTAAAACGGTGGATTTCAAGATGGGCTCAAAAGAAGATCAAAGCTTAATCAATTTAATCAAAGCAATTAATGAGCCTGATTCTAGCTAATATCTTGCCCATGAAGACTTTCCATATGAAGATGATTCTTGGTCATCAAGACTTTCCATATGGGGCTGATTTCATGCCAATTTCTTCAAGACAATTAGTTACCAATTTTATTATTTATTTTTCTGATTGTAAGGGCTTGATTGCCTAATTAATTATTTCCTTTTATGCTACTTAGTATTTTGAGCTATATAAACCAATGTAACCCTAAAGGGCATTCAGTTGATGATTAATAATATCAGTGAGAGTATTCTCTTTGGTTCTTCGTAGAACTTTTTGAACTTATCAGGATTTTTCTGTGGCGTTCGTCATTGACTTATCAATCAATTCTTCTATCATTGATTGTGGCGTCTTCACTATACCAAGGTTCTTGCTTCCATATAAGCAATGGGTCGAGGTTTTCCATATGAATCTGATTCTAAACGATCTTGGATCCTTACTTGATTCATGGGTTTCGTCAATTCTTGGCATGGTTCGTATCAGTTAGAGGGCTCAAATTAGTCAGAGTTTAGTCCAGTCATCTAGTGGATCTAGAAGTAGACAGAGTTGGAAGACACAACACACTTGTAATAGGTGTGGGAGAGCGCATACAGACGAGTGTTTAAAGAGGATAGGATGCTACATGTGTATTTCACACTCATATTCCGTTTATTGTGGTTTAGTGGCAACGAAAGGCTCCTAATTTGCTTATCTTATTAAATACTCCATTTCGAGGCATTAAGGGCCCAAGGCATCCATCTAATTTCATTTAGAATGGTCGTGTGTCTTCGTGCACTACTTTTATCGATTTTGCACTCATATTCCGTTTGCTATGGGGAGGTGGCCACGAGAGGCTCCTAATTTGATCGTTTCATCAAATACACCATTCCGAGGGATTTGGGGCCCAACGCGCCCGTCTAATTTCATTTAGAGTTACCGTGTGGCACTGTGCAGCACTTTTACCGATTTTGCATTCATATTCCGTTTACTGTAGTTTAATGGCAACAGAAGGCTCCTAATTTGCACATCTTATCAAATACTCCATTCCGAGGCGTTTGGGGCCCAATGCACCCATTTAATTTTATTTAGAGTGGCCATGCTGTGGTTTAGTGGCAATAAAAGGCTCCTAATTTGCACATCTCGTCAAATACTCCATTTTAAGGCGTTTGGGGCCCAATACACCCATCTAATTTCATATAGAGTGGTCTTGTGTCTCTGTGCAATACTTTTGCCGATTTTGCACTCATATTCCGTTTACGGTGGCTAGGTGGCCACGAAAGGCTACTAATTTGTTTGTCTCATCAAATACCCCATTCCGAGGGGTTTGGGGCTGAACGCACCCGTCTAATTTCGTTTAGAGTTGTCGTGTGGCTTCGTACAACACTTTTATTGATTTTGCACTCATATTCCGTTTACGGTGGCTAGGTGGCCACGGGCAGCTCCTAATTTGCTCGTCTGATCAAATACACCATTCCGAGGGGTTTGCGGCCTAACGCACCCGTCTAATATCATTTAGAGTTATAGTATGGCTCCATGCAACAGTTTTACCAATTTTGCACTCATATTCCGTTTACGGTGGCTAGGTGGTCACCGGAGGCTCCTAATTTGCTTATCTCATCAAATACCACATTCCAAGCAGTTTGGGGCTCAATGCACCCGTCTAACTTCGTTTAGAGTTGTCATGTGACTCCGTACAGTATTTTTGTCGATTTTACACTCCCATTCCGTTTACCCTGGCTCGGTGGCCACGGAAGGCTCCTAATTTGCTCGTCTCATCAAATACCCCATTCTGAGGGGTTTGGGGTTCAACGCACTCGTGTAATTTCATTTAGAGTTATCGTGTGGCTCCGTGCAGCACTTTTGCCAATTTTGCTTCTGATGCTCATGTATTGGTGGACCCAAGAGCCACCCATTCTTTTATTTCACGGGAGTTCATAGATAGAGTCAGGATAGAGTTGAGACCGACTGAGTGTAGTATGGTAGTGTCACTTCCCACGGGTGATTCACTTATTACGGATAGAGTTTACATGGGAAGTAAAGTGATTATAGCAGGTCATGAGTTCGAGGTTGATCTGATAGTGCTCGATATCCATGACTTCGATATTATTTTGGGCATGGACTGGCTATCCAAGCATCGCACCACCATAGATTGCTACTGGAAAGAAGTTCAGTTCAACAAGCCTAGGGAACCAGATGTGATCTTTTGTGGAGAGAGGAAAATACTCTTTACAAGTTTGGTGAGTGTGATTCAAGCCAATAAAATGCTCCGTAGAGCATGCCAAGGGTACTTAGTTTATGCAATAGAAGCTGGCAGCAGTAAGTTGCATTTGGCAGAAGTTCCTGTGATTAATGAGTTCCTAGATGTCTTCCCCGAATATCCACCAGGGTTGCCACCGGATAGGGAGATTAAGTTAGAAATTGAGCTAGCACCTGGTACAGAGCCCATTTCGATAGCGCCATATTGGATGGCACCAGCAGAGCTAAAGGAGTTGAAGGTGCAGATGGAGGAATTGTTGAGCAAAGGCTTCGTTAAGACGAGTACATCACCATGGGGAGCTCCGATGTTGTTTGTTAAAAAGAAAGACGGAAGTCTCCATTTGTGCATCGACTATAGGTAACTCAATAAAGTCACCATTCGGAATCAGTATCTGTTCGACTAGCTGCAATGAGCAAAGGTCTTCTCGAAGATAGATCTAAGGTCGGGGTATCATTAGTTGAGAGTACATAGGGAAGATGTTCCTAAGACGGCTTTCAGGACTCGTTATGGCCATTATGAGTTTCTGGTGATACTGTTTGGGTTCACGAATGCCCCAGCAGCCTTTATGGATTAAATGAATAGGGTCTTCAGACCTTATCTAGACAAGTTTGTGATAGTCTTCATCAATGATATCCTCGTGTATTCAAGTAGTCGAGAGGAACATGCAGAGCACTTGAGGATTGTATTGCAGACTTTGAGAGAGCATCGGCTCTATGCGAAATTCAGCAAGTGCCAATTTTGGCTTGATCGAGTAGCATTTTTGAGACATGTGATATCCGCAGAGAGTATTTCAGTAGATCCCCAGAAGATAGAGGCCATTGTAGATTGGAAGCCACCCATGAATGTAACAGAAGTTAGAAGTTTCTTGGGCTTAGCTAGATATTAACGAAAGTTTGTGGAAGGATTCTCAAAAATTACTTCTCTGCTGACCAAGTTAACAAGAAAAGAAGAGAAATTCATCTGGTCAGAGGCATATCAGAGCAGTTTTGATGAGTTGAAGCAGAGGTTGACTACTACACCAGTGCTTACACTTCCCTCAGGAAGTGAGGGATTTACAGTGTATTGTGATGCCTCTAGGTAAGGTTTAGGTTGTGTATTGATGTAGCACGACAGGGTGATAGCTTATGCTTTGAGACAGTTAAAGAAGCATGAAGTAAACTATCCAACACACGACTTGGAGTTAGCGGCTGTAGTGTTCGCTTTGAGGATTTGGAGGCACTACCTGACAGGACCCAGACCAGACCTTCTATAGGCTCTTGTATGGAGGATCTTGCCGGGCACTCCTACGGACTTCCTGAACCCGACTCGTCGGATTGAAGAAATCCGAGGAGCGAACCCCTATACTTTCTTAGCCGATTTACTTGTTTAAACTTAAAACTTTGATATTATTTAAAATAGTTGGAAGTGATAAAATTTTTCGTGATTTCATTTTATAATAATTTTATAAAAATTTCGGCAGCATGACGGCTGCATTTTGATAAATCCAAAATTTAACCTGCGAATAAACAAACACTTCGACTAAAATTTAGATTTCCTCCCAACTTCTTTATCCACAATCATGCAATATCACCACAAATTTCAAAAACAATAAGTAGAGAATTATAATGCAATGTATAAGTATATATCTATATGAAAATCCATAACTAATCATCAAAATATTTACAACTATACAATCCCAAAATGTAAGTATTCTTCCAAGTTAATGTCTTCAATCCATTACATAATTTACACAAACACAATTTTGTTGTAACTCATCCCACCTATATATATATATATATATATATATATATATGCGAGATAAAAATGTCGTCACCCCATCCGTCGATCGCACCCAAAAGATATATAGCTACACAGTCAACAAACGAGTTAGTATAACAAAGTCAAATAATATAACATAACCCAATATGCTAAGCTAAAATCTTATTCATTTTCTACACTTTCAAAATCTTAATATATATATTTTTTAAATTCCCATGTATATGTATAACCTTGGAGTACTTTATCCATCATGGGCGATTTTAACTAGCGCCAACGTGAGGCTACTGCAACATCTCAGCCACTACGATACGGAATTTACTGCATCGCACGTAGGGTGAGAATTCTCATAATTGAGCAACTACAATGCAGAATTTTCTACATCGCAAGTGTAGTGCTAAAACTCTAGGCGACTACGAGCGAAATTTTCTGCATCGCTACGTAGTGCTTACTATAAAATAACCAACTACGTGCGGAATTATCTACATCGCAACGTAGCGCTATACTTTCTAGGAAAATTGAGCAACTACGGACGAAATTTTTTGCGTCGTCACGTAACGCTAAATCTCATATAATCTTAAGGCATACACATGGGTTTTTAAGCTAACTCATTAAGTGCAAAAGTACAAAACCAAATATTTTTGGAACTTTTAAAAACTATATTGATTCAACTCTTTTTAGAACAACTTAGTATTTCTTTTAAATCACTTTATCGATTCCATGAGAACCCATATTCTCAAAGCTTAAACTTTGATATTGAAAAGTCAATTTTGTTCTACTTAACACTTATATTCAATAATTAACACAAAGAAATAGAATTAACATAAGTGATAGTACACTTACCTCTAAGTTGCACAAATCCGAATCAAGCGTCTCGACGAGTCTCTCGAACTTCGCTTGCGCGCTCGTCACCTATATGATAATTTCTTATTATCACTAGTGACAATCTCATGACTCAACTTTAAATTAATATTCTCAAATAAAGACTCTTTTACACTATAGCCTCCTAACTTGTTTTTAACTTAACCGAGACTCTCTAATTCCGATTTTTTCGTAAAATTTTCAGTTTTGGACCCCTAGGGATACCCCAACGCAGTCCGTATGATTTTTAGAAACCCGAAACGCAAAATCGAAATTTTAAGCTTCATTAACAGCCTATAACAGAATGCAGCACAACACCCTTCTCGGGGTTCCGTTTTCCTTTGTTCTTTTTCCTACGGTTCACTTATCTCACATTCTAGTCACACGTCAAATTTCGTCGAAAATTTCGTCGAAAAATTCTATCATTTGCTATGTCAAATATAAGGAAAATACTCTTTTTCGGGCACTTTTGCGCACTTTTTGGCGTCGGACGAGCGACATTGATTTTTCTTTCATATCTAAGCTTCTTTAAACTATTTATGGTCAACTAAATTCATTCCATGCAATAAAAATTGTATTTACATAGTTATTTCACTTCTCGACTCTCTAACGACATTATTTTGCGTATAACTTGCGCAATTTTTATCGGAATCGATCTGTTCCAAAACCTATGGTTTTCTATAATTCCTAGGCATCATTTGAGGTGTAAAACATCCCCATATATGTCAGTTTTGCACAGGTTGTCCCTAGCCCATGGTTTGAGCTCGGGATGATCAATTTGCTCAAAACTACCTTTATTGAACTTCTATCAATTTTCTAAGCTTTTCTAGCCCTTTTCATACTTAATTTTGAGTTCAAAACCATCTAATCTCAGGGGTTTTCTACTGGTCTTCACAGCTATAACACACACACAAACACTACTTTGTCATTTAAACACTCATAACTCACTCACAATTTTTGTCAAATAGATAGAGTTCATGAAAACTGATTTTATTTCCACTTGTATCAAGTGTATGGTAGCCCTTATTTACAACCATAATCTACCATTCTCATACAACAACATGTCATTTAAAACTCCACATTATCTAGTTAGGGTTCTACACTTGTTTGAAGTGTAGAATACCCAACACAACATAGAAAAATTTCTGCACAACTCTCTACAGCTCAACTACTTCAAATTTTCAGCAAGTAAGAAGAAAAGGAAAGATGATATCTCACTTAGACTCTTGTTCAGAGGGTTTAGATGGGCTTGGGGAGACCTCAAGGTTGTGGTATGAAGCTTGGAAGATGGCTTGGATGGTCCTTCTTCTCCTTTCTCTTCTTGCCGTCCAAGCTTTTGCTCTTCCTTCACGTTTCTGCTTCTTTCACAGCTATTCTGTTTTGCTTCTTGTTGTGCATGGCTGATTTGCTTCTTTTGGTCTCAAAAATCTGCTAAGTGTCATATATATATATATATACTTAACCTTTCAATAATTGCATTCCTTGACTTCATCTCTTCCAAATTCACATAACTTCCTCTCTTGTTTACTTAATTCACTACTGCACTCTTCCTTTTTTATTTCTTTGATAATTTTGCTTCTAATTGATTGGTTTATATATCTCATTAACATTTTATGGAATATCAAGCTTGCCCCTTTGATTTGTTTTGACTATCATCCACCTCTTTAACTAAATTTAAATTAGTGATTAGTCATTTATTCTAAATAACAAATCCTAAAATTTTCAATTGTGTACCCCCTCATATTGTTTTCTTTAATTTGTCTATGATTTGCGGATGACTTATTTTACTCTACATTGATATTTTTCTTTACTAAATTAATTATAGTGATATTCTCGAACGAGCGTTCGTTCTTTGATAACTCGGTTTAATTTAGTATTTACTAGATTTCTTATTTAAACTTCCTAATTACATTTCTAACACTAGGAGGTTAAAGAAATCAAGACTAGGGGTTTACACTACCTCTATGGAATACCCTGCAGGATCTTTACAGATCATAAAAGCCTGCAGTATTTGTTCTCGCAGAAAGAGTTGAACATGAGACAAAGAAGATGGGTGGAACTCATCAAAGACTATGACTGCACCATTGAATACCACCCGGGCAAAACAAACGTGGTGGCAGATGCATTAAGTAGAAAGCCCACTAGTTCCTTAGCTCGGTTAAAAGTCGAGTATTCACCGATGT
The DNA here is from genome assembly GCA_019925255.1 of Litchi chinensis. Taxonomy (NCBI): domain Eukaryota; kingdom Viridiplantae; phylum Streptophyta; class Magnoliopsida; order Sapindales; family Sapindaceae; genus Litchi; species Litchi chinensis. The sequence goes on along the minus strand of CM034470.1, from coordinate 18,696,600 downwards.
TAATAGAGTTGAGATCTATAGGGGTCAGTTTAGAGACGGCAGAGTCAAGTGCTCTACTAGCAGCTTTTCATGTTTGTCTAGTGTTGGTGGACCGAGTCAGAGAGCTGCAAGCTCAGGATCCGTATTTGATAAAGTTGAGAAACAAGATAGAGGTTGGGCAGCAAAACAGCTTCACCCTGCGAAGTGACGGAACACTAGTCCTGGAACAGAGATTATATGTGCCAGATATAGCTGAATTAAAGAAAGAAATTATGGACGAAGCCCATTCCTCTGCTTATGTGATGCATCCAGAGAGTATAAAGATGTATCAGACTCTGAAAGATCACTACTGGTGGAGAGGCATGAAGAGGGAGATAGCAGAGTTCGTGTCTAAGTGCTTATTTCATCTATTCTCTTTAATTCATCACAACCTCTCACTTTGTAGATCTAGGCATTATAAAACTTGTGCTTCTCACAATTTCTTTTTTTCTTTTTTTCTTTTTTCTATTTTCACTTTTTTTTTTTAATTCACGATGTTATTTAAAAACACACTTCTTTTAATGCATATGCCCATGTACATATCATATAAATATTAACACTTCAATTCCCTTCTTCTCTTTCACCACATAGCATGATCCCAAGCTTCATAAGGTATGATTAAATTTAAAGGCTCAATGGAGTCATTTAATAAGGGTAAACAAAGAAAAAAGTTTAAAGTGTTTGGCTTCAAAGGCTTTATAATATATCTTAATTCAAAGTAGGAAAATAGGCTTTCATGGTATAAAAATTGCCTATATCACTTCTAAGAAGTTGGTCCAATTTTCAAATAAAAGCAACTTATGTTATCTACAATGATGATTTATTCTTTAGTATTCAATGCAAAACCTATAGAGATCATCTATTAAAAACAAAGTGAAGAGTGTTTAAGAGTAGAAACAAATAAATCTCTAAAAGAGAAACGCTTAAAAAGCTCAAATCCTCACCAAGGGTAATCTCCACTAATAGTCCACAATTCACGTAAACATGATATTTATCCACTCAATTAACTAAGCTCATGGCATTCAAAAGTCTCAAATCATGCAAAGATGTTCATGGTTATTCCTTAGTAAAGACATCCAACCAAAAACATGTATTAAAATTCCATTAACAAACACAAAGTAATTAATCAACTTGTTAGGGCATAATTTAAAAACAAGAAGAAAAATAAATAAATAAATAATGCAAAATTTTGAAAATTTTTTACAAAAACATCTTGCACCACCCCCAAACCTATTTTAGACATTATTCTTAATGTTTCCCAATCTAGTATCCAATAATGCTCAAACAAGTATCCAAAGATATAAGGAAATAAAGAGAAACAATATAAAATAGTAAGGGAGAGATCACACCTTATTGGCTCCATCATGTAATCTAACACAAGAATATAAATCAAGAACTCACATTAGAATACCATTAATACTTGAAAGAAAAAGAAAGAAAAAAGAAAAGAAAAGAAAAAACTAAACTAAAATTAACATGAATCACACAAACGAAAACAAACACTATAAAAAAATAAAATTAAAATAAAATAACAACCCTATAAAAAAAAGAAAAAAATAAAAATAAAATTAAGCCTAGACTCAAAAGAAGGTCAATCCTGATAAATAGGATCTTCCAACAATGTTTCCTCTACTTCTGGAATTCTTAACTCCAAGAAAGGTTTCAATCTTTGACCATTGACTTTAAACACCTCACCATTCTTAGGATTCTCAATTTCAATAGCACCATGAGGAAAAACAATGCGTACAATGAAAAGACCTGACCATCTAGAACGCAACTTGCCAGGAAATAGATGCAAACGAGAATTATATAACAAGACTTTTTGACCAAATGAAAAGGATTTCCTTAGAATATTCTTATCATGAAAAACCTTCATTCGATCCTTGTAATGTTTAGCACAATCGTAAGCATCATTCCTCATCTCTTCTAGCTCATTGAGTTGTAGTCTTCTGCGATTACCTGCATTATCAAGATCAAAATTCAATTTTTTAATAGCCCAATAAGCTCTATGTTCCAACTCCACCGGTAAGTGACATGTCTTACCATAAACAAGTCGATACGGAGATATTCCAATAGGGGTTTTAAAAGCAGTACAGTAAGCCCATAATGCATCGCAAAGTTTCAAAGACCAATCTTTTCTAGTTGGGTTAACTATTTTTTCAAGAATATTTTAATCTCCCTATTATAAATCTCAACTTGTCCACTTGTTTGTGGATGATACAGTGTCGCAACTTTATGTGTAATACCATATTTTTCATTAATTGCTCAAAAGGTCTATTACAAAAATGCTTTCCCTCATCACTAATGAATGCACGAGGTGTACCAAATCGAGAAAATATGTTTTCTTTCAAAAATTTAACCACTACCTTGTGATCATTAGTTTTACAAGAAATTGCCTCCACCCATTTAGAAACATAATCCACAGCAATAAGAATATAAAAATTGCCAAAAGAATTAGGAAATGGACCCATAAAATCAATGCCCCAAACATCAAATAATTCAACAACAAGAATAGGATGTAAAGGCATCATATTTCTACGAGTAATACTTCCTAACTTCTGACACCTCTCGCATGAACTACAATATTCATGAGTATCCTTAAACAAATTTGGCCAATAAAAGCCACATTGTAAGATTTTTGCAGCAGTTTTCTTAAAACTAAAATGACCTCCACAAGCATGATCATGACAAAAAGAAATAACTTCTAATTGTTCACTCTCAGGCACACATCTCTTAATGATTTGATCTGGACAATACTTAAACAAATATGGATCATCCCAAAAATAGTGTTTAACCTTGGCTAAAAATTTCACACGATCTTGTTTAGTCTAATATGTAGGCATTTAACCAATAACAAGATAGTTAACAATGTCAGCATACCAAGGAAATTGGGACACAAGTATGAGTTGCTCATCAGGAAAGGACTCTCTAATAGGCACATGCTTATCTATAGACTCAACTAATAACCTTGACAAGTGGTCAGCTACAACATTCTCTAAACCTTTCTTATCCCTAATCTCAAGATCAAATTCCTGTAACAACAAGATCCATCTAATTAGAGGAGGTTTAGCATCTTTCTTGGACAAAAGATATTTCAATGCAGCATGATCTGAATAGACTATTACCTTAGACCCAACCAAATAAGACCTAAAATTTTCTACTGCTAACAACTCTTTTTCTGTGGTGGAGTAATTGAGTTGTGCATCATTAAGAGTCTTACTGGCATAATAGATCACATGAGGTAGTCTTTCAATATGTTGTCCTAAAACAGCCCCTATGGCATAATCGGAGGCATCACACATAATCTCAAAAGGAACACTCCAATCTGGTGGCCTAATGATATGTGCAGTTGTCAAAAAGGTCTTAAGCTTCTCAAAAGCTCTCAAACAATCGTCATCAAAGTTAAAATGGGTGTCTTTAGCAAGCAAGTTACACAAAGGCCTAGAAATCTTACTAAAATCCTTTATGAACCTACGATAGAACCTTGCATGACCTAGAAATGACCTAACCTCTTTAACTGTCTTAGGAGGTGGAAGACTAGAAATCAAGTCTACTTTAGCCTTGTCTACTTGATACAAACCACGCCAAGAACTGACTAAAACCCGTGAATCAAGTAAGGATCCAAGATCGTCTAGAATTAGATTTGTATGGAAAACCTCAACCCGTTGCTTATATGGAAGCAAGAACCTTGGTATGGTGAAGACGCCACAATCAATGATGAAAGAATTGATTGATAAGTCTATGACGAACGCCATAGAAAAATCCTGATAAGTTTGAAAAGTTCTATGAAGAACCAAAGAGAATACTCTCACAAATAGTGTTAATCATCAACTGAATTCCCCTTTAGGGTTACATTTGTTTATATAGCTCAAAATACTAAGTAGCATAAAAGGAAATAAATGATTAGGCAATTAAGCCCTTACAATCAGCAAAATAAATTACTAAAATTGAATATTAATTGTCTTGAAAAAAAATGGCAAGAAATCAACTCATATTGGAAAGTCTTAATGACCAAGAATCAACCCATATTGGAAAGTCTTGATGACCAAAAATCAACCCATATTGGAAAGTTTTTTTATGGCCAAGAATCATCTTCATATTGCAAAGTCTTCATGGGCAAGAAATTAGCTAGAATCAGGCTCATTAATTGCTTTAATTAAATTGATTAAACCTTGATCTTCTTTTGAGCCCATCTTGAAATCCACCATTTTAAAATCAGCCCAAATCACTTGAACCAATCCATTAAGTGCTTCTTTAAATCTCTTAACTCTTGCTCTTGTAATTGGTCCAACTGGAACATGCAATGGATCATTTGGTGATGCTTCTTTATTCTCATCATTCCCTCTCTCTTGAAAAGGATTTGTCCTCAAATCTTTACCTACATTAAAAGGAGTTAAATTAGTAACATTGAAAGTGGCACTAACATTGTACTCACCTAGCAAATCCAACTTGTATACATTGTCGTTGATGCGTTCAAGGACTTGAAAAGTTCTATCTCCTCTCGGAAGCAACTTAGACCGCCTTTGAGCTGAAAATCTTTCTTTTCTCATGTGCAACCAAACCTAATCTCCAGGTTCAAAAATCAACTTGTGCCGCCCTTTGTCAGCTTGTTTTGCATATTACTCCGTTCTTCTCTCAATAATGAGTCTTGCTTTCTGATGTATCTGCTTAACAAATTCAGCCTTTTTTCTTTCCATCTAAGTTAACATATTTAGACATAGGTAATGATGTTAAATCCAATGGAGTCAAAGGATTAAAACCATAAACAATTTCAAATTGTGAAAACTTAGTTGCGGAATGAACAGTACGATTATAAGCAAACTCAACATGTGGTAAACACTCTTCCCACATTTTGATGTTCTTTTTTATAATAACCCTCAACAAAGTAGACAAAGTCCTATTTACTACTTCGGTTTGACCATCAGTTTGAGGGTGACAAGTAGTAGAAAACAATAACTTAGTTCATAACTTGCCCTACAAGGTCTTCCAAAAGTAACTCAAGAACTTAGCATCTCTATCCGAAACAATTGTCCTAGGCATACCATGCAATCTCATAATCTCTCTAAAGAACAATTCAGCAACATGTAAAACATCATTAGTTTTGTGAATGGAATAACATGTGCTATCTTAGAAAATCTATCCACAACCACAAAAATTGAATCTTTACCACCTTTAGACCTAGGCAAACCTAACACAAAGTCCATCAAGATATCAATCCAAAGTTCACTAGAAATGGGCAATGGTGTGTATAAACCATGGGCTTGCACTCGCTATTTTGTTTGCCTACATGTAACACATCTACCACAAATCCTCGCAACATCCCTTTTCATATGTGACCAATAAAAGTGTTCTTGCAAAACAGCTAAGGTCTTAGCAACTCCAAAGTATCACATTAACCCTCCACCATGTAATTCCCTCACTAACAAATCTCGCAATGAGCAATTAGGCACACACAACTTATTTTCCCGAAACAAATAATCATCATGCCTAAAGAACTTCCCAAACACAGATTTCTCACAAGATTGATACACATCACTAAAATCATGGTCTAATGAATATAGTTCTTTGATGTGTTCAAAACCAAACAACTTAGCATCAAGAGTGGAAAGTAATACATACCTGCGGGAGAGTGCATCTACCACAACGTTTTCCTTACCTTGTTTGTACCGAATCACGTATGGAAACGACTCAATCAATTCCACCCAACGTGCATGCCTTTTGTTCAACTTGTGTTGTCTTTTCAAATGCTTTAAGGACTCATGATCAGTGTGAATCACGAATTCCTTAGGCCATAAGTAGTGTTACCATGTCTCTAAAGCTCGAACTAATGCATACAGTTCCTTATCATAAGTAGGGTAGTTTAGGGTTACCCCGCTTAGTTTCTCACTAAAATATGCAATTGGCCTTCCTTCTTGCATAAGGACTGCACCTATACCAATACCTGAAGCATCATATTCAATTTCAAACGTTTTAGTAAAATCAGGCAAAACAAGTAAAGAAGCATGAGTTAATTTTTCCTTGATCAATTGGAATGTCTTCTCTTCCTCGTCACCCCATTTGAATCCATCGTTCTTCTTGATGACTTCGGTAAGCGGTGCGGTGATGCTACTAAAGTTTTTCACGAACCTTCTATAAAAACTAGCAAGTCCATGAAAACTACGAACACTACCTACACTTGTGGGACTCGACCATTCTTGGATTGCACGTACCTTCTCCTCATCAACCTGTATACCTTGTGCACTCACAACAAATCCAAGAAACACAAGCTTATCCGTGCAAAATGCACACTTCTTAAGGTTAGCAAATAATTTTTCTTTCCTTAAAACATCTAAAACAAGTTTTAAATGTTCAACATGATCATCCAAGTTTTTGCTATAAATCAGAATATCATCAAAATAAACCATAACAAATCTGCCTATGAAAGCACGCAAAACATGGTTCATTAATCTCATGAAGGTACTTAGTGCATTAGTTAATCCAAAAGGCATAACTAACCATTTATATAAACCATATTTTGTTTTAAATGCAGTTTTCCATTCGTCTCCTTCTCTCATTTTGATATGATGATATCCACTTTTAAGATCAATTTTTGTAAAAACATAAGATCCATGCAATTCATCAAGCATATCATCTAATCTAGGAATAGGATGTCGATACTTTACCGTTATGTTGTTGATGGCTTGACAATCAACACACATCCTCCATGTCTCATCCTTCTTAGGAACTAGCAACACTAGAACTGCACAAGGACTCATGCTTTCTCTCACGTACCCTTTTTCCATCAATTTGTTAACCTGCCTTTGTAGCTTCTTTGTCTCCTCGGGGTTACTCCTATAGGCTGGTCGGTTTGGAATGGTTGCACCGGGTACAAAATCAATTTGATGTTCTATCCCTCGAATTGGTGGTAAACCATGTGGTGTTTCCTCGGGAAAGACATCATCATAAGCCTGCAAAAGAGAAACAATAGAACTAGGCAAAGCGGGGTCAAGTTCGTTAGTGTTTAAAAATGCCTCTTTGTACAAAAGCACAATCATTAGTTGATTTGAAAATAACGCTCTTTTTATATCACTCGCTCTTGTATAGAAATTCTTTTGTGTTCTTTCTAATTTTCTCTCAATGGCCGAATCTTTCTTTTCTTTTTCTCTCTCATTTTTCTTGGCCTCCCTGTGATTTTTATACTCTTTTTGCAACCTCACTTGGTCTTCATAAACCTGTTTTGATGTCATTAGAATAAGAGTGATTGGTCTTTGATTGAGTACAAAAGAGTATTTGTTAGAGAATCCATCATGTTTTACACACCTATCAAATTGTCATGGTCGTCCTAACAACAAGTGTCCAGCTTGCATCGGTACAACATCACACAACACCTCATCTTCATATTTACCGATCCGAAAAGAAACTAACACTTGTTTGTTTACCTTCACTTTGCCACTATCATTCAACCATTGTAACTTGTATGGCCGTGGATGCTTCAGTGTTAGCAACTCCAATTTCTCCACCAAAGTAGTGCTTGAAACATTAGTACAACTACCACCATCAATAATCATACTACATACCTTGTTTTGAACATGACACCTAGTATGAAATATGTTTTCCAGCTGCACCTCATCATCTTCTTTGACTTGCACACTTAGAGCTCTCATTGCAACCAACAATTCGCCTTGGACAATATATTTCTCATCATTCACGTCCTTTAATGGTGGTATAGACTCGGTGTCATCTTCATCATCTGATTCAATCTCGTCATCTTCTCGCAATACCATAACTCTTTTGTTTGGACATTGGCTTGCTATGTGACCTCTGCCTTGGCATTTAAAACACTTAATGTCACGATTTCGAGTGGTAGTAGAATCTATTTTACCTTGATTTCTATGGCTAGTCGTTTCTTACTTTTGCTCAGTTTTGGGCTTGGTCGTAACTTGCTTCTCCTATTTTCTCACAAAATTCGGCCTCCATGATGAACTCGAGCTAGGATTTTGTCGTGTATTGCCACCTCTCTTCTTGAGTTGGTTTTCAATCTTGATAGTCATGTGTATCATATCTTCCAACTCTACATAATGCTGCAATTTTACCACATTAGCAATTTCTCGGTTCAAACCAACCAAGAACCTAGCCATAGTAGCCTCTCGATCCTCCTCTACATTCGCACGGATCATAGCGAGTTCCATCTCTTTATAATACTCCTCCACACTCCGATTACCTTGTGTAAGTCTTTGCAATTTTTGGTATAACTCCCGATAATAATGGCTTGGAACAAACCGTCTCCTCATCACTGTTTTCATTTCTTCCCACGTCTCTATTGGACGCTCTCTATTTCTCCTTCTATTTAATACTAATTGATCCCACCAAACAATCGCATACTCAAAAAATTCAATTCCTGTAAGTTTTACCTTTTTAAGCTCGGAATAATGGTGATAATCAAACAGTAATTCCATTTTTTTCTCTCATTCAAGGTAAGCTTCGAGATCGTTTTTGCCTTGAAACGATGGAATTTTCATCTTAATACTATCCAAGTTATTATCCTTCCAATTCTTAGCTTCTCTAAACCGCCCACCATATCTCCTGTTGCTAACAATTGAGTTCTAGTCATCTTCTTCATCAAACCCGTCCCCATAATACTTTTATCTTCAATTCTCACTTCCTTAGGTTGAACCCTCTCTCTCCCATGCACATTAGGAATGTTTTGTGGCTGTTCCATACGTGCATTCTCTACCCGATCTAATCGTTCATGAACCTGCTCCATCTCCGCTCTCAACATTCTCCTCATCTCACTCATTAAGGCTTCCATTAGTAACTTCGGATCAACCTCTCCTGACACGCTTTCGTAAGTATTTTTGTCCTTATTGTTTAACATGTTTGCTGCAAAACAAAGTTAGAAAAGAAAAAAATAATAAAAGAAACCTCGTACACTCCCTCACGTGTTTCACTCAAATAAAGATGCACTCAACTTTCACTCGTGTTTTCACACACAATTATATTAGCTTTTACCCTCTAATGCGCCCACTCGTAGTAATCCTCTATAGGTTCTTATCAAACTAATCAAACAAATATCACAATTTCCAATAACAGTTCACCACAAACTCACCAAGAAAATTCAGATTCAAAGACTAGGAAATTAGAAAAATACAAGGTTATGTGACGAAATTTTATGAGTTTAATGGTAACAAAAAATTCTGCTCAAAACTCAATAAAGGCAAACAAAGATGTAAAATTGAAATAAGATTGCAACAATTAAATCTCAATATCACACTTTTTTTCTCTTTTTTTTTTTCTTTGGTATTTTTTTTTTCAGGATTTTTTTTTTGGATTTTTTTTTGCTTTTTTTTCTGGTTTTTTTTTTAATTTTTCTTTTCTTTTTTTTTTAAGAATAAAATAAAAAGGATAGGCAAATCTAAGACTAAACCGTGCTCTGATACCAAATGATATGAACCACGCCAAGAACTGACGAAACCCGTGAATCAAGTAAGGATCCAAGATCATCTAGAATCAGATTTATATGGAAAACCTCGACCCGTTGCTTATATGGAAGCAAGAACCTTGGTATGGTGAAGACGCCACAATCAATAATGGAAGAATTGATTGATAAGTCTATGACGAACGCCACAGGAAAATCCTGATAAGTTCAAAAAGTTCTATGAAGAACCAAAAAGAATACTCTCACCAATATTATTAATCATCAACTAAATTCCCCTTTAGGGTTACATTTGTTTATATAGCTCAAAATACTAAGTAGCATAAAAGGAAATAAATGATTAGGTAATTAAGCCCTTACAATTAGCAAAATAAATTACTAAAAATTGAATATTAATTGTCTAGAAAAAAATGGCAAGAAATCAACTCATATTGGAAAGTCTTGATGACCAAGAATTAGCCCATATTGGAAAGTCTTGATGACCAAGAATCAGCCTTATTGGAAAGTTTTTGATGGCCAAGAATCATCTTCATATTGGAAAGTCTTCATGGGCAAGAAATTAGCTAGAATCAGACTCATTAATTGCTTTAATTAAATTGATTAAGCCTTGATCTTATTTTGAGCCCATCTTGAAATCCACTATTTTAAAGTCAGCCCAAATCAATTGAACCAATCCATTAAGTGCTTCTTTAAACCTCTTAACTCTTACTCTTGTAATTGGCCCAACTGGAACATGCAATGGATCCTTTGGTGATGCTTCTTTATTCTCATCACTACTTCAATTCCATTATTGGAAATAACATGCCCAAGAACTATCCCTTTCCTAACCATAAAGTGACACTTTTCCTAATTAAACACCAAGTTCTTTTCCTTACACCTAACTAACACTAAGGTCAAGTGGTGGAGGCACTCATTAAAACTAGATCCAAACACTGAAAATTCATCCATGAACACCTCTAAGAACCACTCTACCATGTCAGAGAAAATACTCATCATACAGCTCTGAAAAGTAGCAGGAGCATTGCACAACCCAAATGGCATACGACGGTAAGCAAAAGTGCCAAAAGGACATGTAAAAGTGGTTTTCTCTTGATCCTCCGGAGCTATAGGAATTTGGTTATAACCGGAATAACCATCAAGGAAACAATAAAATGCATGGTCGGCTAACCTTTCTAACATTTGATCAATAAAAGGAAGAGGAAAATGGTCTTTCCTAGTGGTAGCATTAAGCTTACGGTAGTGACAGGACCCTTCCCAGACCTTATCTAAGCTCTTGTCTAGAGGATCCTGCCGGGCACTTCAACGGATTCCTCGAAACCGACTCGTCGGATCGAAGACCTCCGGGAAGTGAACCCTATCTTTCTGTATCCGGTTTACTCGTTAAAACTTAGTGATTTGATTTTATTTATACTGGTTGGGAGTGTTAAACACTTTCTTTGATTATATTTCAAGGTTATTTTATAAAAATTTCAGCAGCATAACGGCTGCTTTTTTGATAAACCAAAATTTCACCTGTAAATAAAATAACACTTCGACTATTTCTGAAAACCTCCCAACTTCTTTATCCACAATAATGCAATATTCATCACATTTCCATAAGCATAAACAATGCATTTGGATTCAAATATGCATATATGAATCATATATAGAATGCAAAAATATTTACAACTTTACAAATTCAACATCATTCAAATTCAAAATATACATGATTAAATACATATACGTAAATGTTTCTAATCATCTTGTGCGATCTCCCACCTATATATATATATATATATAGCAAAAATCTTGATCTCGTCCGGCGGCACGCAATAAAACAAATGAGCTACAAAATAAACAATAGGTTAGCGCAACAAGGATATATATAATATCTCATACGCTAACATAAGAATTCGTTATTAATTCAAGTTTCACAATTTCTTTAAATTCTTCCATGTGTATCCTTGACTCGTTCTAACCATCACGAGCGATTATAACTAACGCCAACATGAAGCTTACTAATGTATCTCAACCGCTACGTTACGGAATTTACTGCATCGTACGTAGGGCGCTAAACTCATCACTGAACAACTACAATACGGGATTTTCTGCATCGCAATGTAGCGCTAATTCTCTAGGCGACTACGAGCGGAATTTACTGCATCGCTTCGTAGCGCTAACTATCAACTCACCAACTACGTGTGGAATTGTCTGCATCGCAACGTAGCGCTATACTTTTCTATAAACTGAGCGATTACGGACGGAATTCTCTGCGTCGTCACGTAACGCTAAATCTCATTAACTTATAAGGTATACACATAGTTTTCATACTAAATTTCTTTAAGTGCAAAAGCACAAATGACACTAATTTGAAAATCCTGAAAACTTTCTTATTTCATTTTCTTTACATGCAACTCATTATCGCTTTCTAGTAACATATGGATTCCATAGGAATCCATACGCTTAAACTTTAACTACAACACTAAGCATCATTTTCAATTTCCTTCATTACTTAACTATCACATTTATTCAATATAATCAAGAATTTATTAACACTTTGAGAAAGCTCTTAAGTGGCGAATCACTTACCTCAAGGCCACGTCAAGCATCTCGACGAGGCTCCTGGACGCGGCTCACGCGCTTGTCACCTACACAACATGATCTCATCATTACTATTAACAAAAACCTTCATTTCTCAACTATAAGGTCAAGAATCTCAACTAAGACCATTTTTCTCTATATATCCTCCTAACTTGTTTCTACTCAACTGAGACTCTCTAATCCCGATTTTTGTATACAAGTTTTAGTTTTGGACCCCTAGGGATATCCCCACACGGTCCGTTTACTTGTCGGAGGCTTAAAACGAAAAATCACAATTTTATTTAAAATGGACAGCCCTTGACAGAACAGGCGATAACCTGCTGCTCGGGGCTCCGTTTTCCTTCGTTCTTTTTCCTATGGCTCACTTATATCACATTCTAGTCACACGAAAAATTTCATTAAGAAATATTATCGTTTGCTAAGTCAAATCTAATGAAAACGTCCGTTTTGGACACTTTCGGGCGTAATTTAATGCACGTTTTGCAAACTCTTGGTTTCGGGTTAGCGACGCTAGATTTTCTTCCATAGCTAAGCTTCATTTAACTAATAATGACTAACCAAACTCATTTCAAGCCATAAAAATTGCATTAAGCTAGCCGTTTCACTTCTCAGAGCTCTAACGGCACTATATTGTGCATAACTTGCACAATTTTTATCGGATTCGATCCGTTCCAAAACCTATGATTTTCTATGATTCCTAGGCATCATTTGAGATGTAGAACACCCCCAAATAAGCCAAATATGGTCAGGTCTCCTCTAGCTCAAATTTGAGCTCGGGAATCCCCTTTTTTGTCTATAACAATACCTTTGCAATTCTAAACACTTCTCTAACTTTTCTAACCTCTTTGAGACTTAAAATTGGTTTCAAAACCATTAATTTTCAAGGTCTAGCTACTGCCCTACAAGTTTCTAATACATACATAAATCTAACTTGGTCATTAGAGTGCTCAAAATTCACTCAAAACTTTTCTCAATCACTTGGTGTGCATAAAACACCATTTTCGGTTCTATTTTTGATGGTGGGTATAACAGCCCTTATACATCATTTTAAGGCATCAATTACACACAACAATCATCTCTCATGATTCCATAACACTCACATGAGTTTCTAACAAGATTTAAAGAGCATTTATCAACAAAATCGACAAGAATTACAACTAAGAAACTGTCAACACTGCTGTTCTGTTTCAGCAGAAAAATAAAAAGAGAAATGGTTGTAATCCCGCTTAGGGCTGGTTTGGGAGAGTTTAGATGACTTACTAGGGACCCAAAGAAGTGGATTGAGGGGATGGAAGGCTGGTTGGGAGGTTCTTTCTTCGCTGGCCGACCAGCTCGCTGCACCCCGTCGCTGCTCTGTTCTAGCTCACGTCTGGTGCCGTTTTGCTTGCTGTTTTGCGTGCGTTTTGCACGATCAGACCTGCACCCCTCCCTCTTCTGCTCGTCCTCTTCCTTTGCTGCCCAGATACTACAGCTTTACTACCTTGGATCCCCCTCACGCGAGCTGTCCTGCTCGAACTCGCGTCAGTTCCTCGCGCGACTGGTTCTGCTCGTGACCAACTCGCGATCTGCTGCCGTCCTGCTCTCTCCTTTGCTGTTCTGGACGGTTTTCGCTGCTCAAGACTCCTTCTTCTTCTTCTTGGCTTCTTCCTTTCTGGTTCACGGTAGCAACTATTCTCTCTTTCTCGAAGTCTCTCGGTTTCTCTCGATGGTGGCTGTTGGTGATTGAATGGGCTGAAATTTTCTGCTGAAAAATCAGCCCAAGTCTTGTTATTTATATTGACCAACTTATCTTAATCACATCTTGCCCCATTAACTCATTAATTTCATTTCACCCATCATCTTCTTGGTGCTCTTTCATGATTACCCCTCATTATTTGTAAACTCCTAGCTCCGACTTCTAAAGTCTCAACGTTAGAAATTCAGTTAGAAAGATAATATATAACTCTCTATGTTTAATTGATTTAATTTCATAGCCTCCGAAATTTATTCATTTAAAATAAGAAGAAATTCGTCGTATTAGAAAGTTTAGTAACGTCCCAATGAAAATCTAAGTTAGGAGATCCAAGATTTTAGTAAAAGAATAATCGAATTAAAATTTGATTAAAAAGAGAGAATCAAGATTAATAAAATAAGCTTAGCATTTTAAAAATAAATTCTAGCGAGATGAGATTTAAAATCAAACGAGAAACGAATTAAACACGGGAGACCAAGAGGGGTGTTACCGTGAGAGAGCTTCAAGAAAAGGAGATGAGAATGAAATTAAAGAGAGTTGGAGCAAGATGTAAATAACAATAGTTGATGAGTATATAAGCCAACACTTAGTTGATTTTTCAACAGAAATTTCAGCCCTTCCAGCCGAGTGAACGAGAGACTTCGAGAAAGAGAGAATAGTTGCTGCCGTGACCAAGGAAGAGAGAACCAGAAGAAAGAAGAAGAAGTCAAGTGAAGAACGAAGTGATCAGCAGCAAAAACAGTCTAGACCAAGCAAAGAAGTCAAGCAAGAAGCAGACCCAGCGCGCCAACAGCTCGCGCGAAGGACAGCTCGCGAGTTGGAGCAGAACAACTCGTGTGAGGGGGATCCAAGGCAAAAAAACTGCAGGTTCTGGGCAGCAAAGGAAGAGGACGAGTAGAAGAGGAGAGGTGTTGGTCTGGTCGAGCAGAAACAGAGCAGAAACGAACGAAAACAACAAGCGAAACAGACCCAGACGCGAGCTGGAGCAAAATCGCGATGGGGTGCAGCGAGCTGGTCGGCCAGGGAAGAAATAACCTCCCAACAAGCCTTCCATCCCCTCAATCCACCTCTTAGGGTCCCTAGTAAGTCATTTAAACTCTCCAAGCAAGCTCTAAGTGAGATTACCATCTATTCTCTTCAATTTGCTACTGAAACAGAACAGAAACTGTGACAGCTTTTGTTGTTGTGGTTATGTTGTTGATTTGGTTGATTAGATTGCTTTAAATCTTGTTAGAACCTTATGAGATTGTTATATAATCATTAAGGATGAGTTTTGAGTGTAATAACTGCCTTAAATTGATGTAAATGGGCTGTTACACCCTCTCTCAAAATAAAAACCGAGATTAGTGTTTTATGAACACCAAGTGATTGAGAAAAGTCTTGAGTGAATTTTGAGCACTCTAATGACCAAGTTAGACCTATGTATGTATTAGAGACTTGTAGGGCAGTAGTTAGACCTTAAAATTTGATAGTTTTGAAACCAATTTAAAGCCTCAAAGAGGTTAGAAAAATTTAGAGAAGTGTTTAGAAATTTCAAAGGCATTATTGTAGCCAAAAAAGTGGATTCCCGAGCTCAAATTTGAGCTAGAGAAGACCTGACCATATTTGGCTTATTTGGGGGTTTTCTATACCTCAAATGATGCCTAGGAACCATAAAAAACCATAGGTTTTGGAATGGATTGAATCCGATAAAAATTGTGCAAGTTACAAAATAGTGCCGTTAGAGCTCTGAGAAGTGAAACGGTTAGCTTAATGCAATTTTTATAGCACGAAATGAGTTTGGTTAGTCATTATTAGTTAAATGAAGTTTAGTTATGGAAGAAAATCTAGTGTCGCTAACCCGAAACCAAGAGTTTGCAAAATGTGCATTAAATTACGCCCGAAAGTGTCCAAAACGGGCGTTTTCATTAGATTTGACTTAGCAAACGATAATATTTCTCAATGAAATTTGTCGTGTGACTAGAATGTGATATAAGTGAGCCATAGGAAAAAGAACGAAGGAAAACGGAGCCCCGAGCAGCATGTTACCATCTGTTCTATCAAGGGCTATCCATTTTAATTAAAAATTGTGATTTTTCGTTTTAAGCCTCCGACAAGTAAACGGACTATGTGGGGACATCCCTAAGGGTCCAAAACTAAAAATTTTCCACAAAAATCTGGATTTGAGAGTCTCGGTTGAATTAGAATCGAGTGAAAAGCTATATAGAGAAAATTGGGCATAGTTGGGAATTTTAGCGTATAGTTGAGAAATGGAGGTTTTTGTTAATAGTAATAAAGAGAACTTGTTGTGTAGGTGACGAGCACGTGAGCGGCGTCCAGGAGCCTTATCGAGACGTTTGACGCGGCCTTGAGGTAAGTGGTTCACCACTTAATAGCTTTTAAATTGACATGCAAATTCTTGATGATGTTAAATGACTATAGTAACTATATAATAAAGGAAATCGGAAATAATATATAATGATATAGTTAAAAGTTAAGCATATGGATTCCTATGTAATCCATATGTTTCTAGAAAATGATTATGAGTTGTATGTAGAGAAAATGAACTAAGAAAGCTTTCAAGATTTTCAAACTAAAGTCATTTGTGCTTTTGCACTTAAAGAAATTGATTATGAAAACCCATGTGTATACCTTATAAGTTTATGAAATTTAGCGTTACGTGACGATGCAGAGAATTTCGTCCGTAATCGCTCAGTTTATAGAAGAGTATAGCGCTACGTTGCGATGCAGGCAATTCCGCACGTAGTTGGTTAGTTGACAGTTAGCGCTACGACGCGATGCAGTAAATTCCGCTCATAGTCGTCTAGAGATCTAGCACTACATTTGCGATGCAGAGAATTCCGCATTGTAGTTGTTCAGTAAATAGTTTAGCGCCCTACGTACGATGCAGTGAATTCCGTAACGTAGTGGTCGAGACACTTTAGTAGGTTCACGATCGGCGTTAGTTATAATCGCCCGTGATGGTTAGAATGAGTCAAGGATACACATGGAAGAATTTTTAAAGAAGTTGTAAAACTCGAGTCAATAATGAATTCTTATGTTGGTGTATGTGATATTATATATCCTTATTGCACTAACCTCTGATTTATTTTGTAGCTCATTTGTTTTTATTGCGTGCCGCCGTCGGACGAGATCGAGACCTTTTGCTTGCATATACATTGATAGGTGGGCGATAGCGCAAGACGTGTATATACATTTTTGTATTATGTATTTAATCATGTATATTTTGAATTTCAATGATGTTGAGATTGAAAAATGTAAATTTATTCATGCATACTATATATGATTCATATATGTATACTTGGCATTAAAGCTTATTGTTATGCTTATGAAAGTGTGATGAATGATACATGATTGAGAATTAAAGAAGTTGAGAGGTGTATTGAAATAGTCGAAGTGTTATTTTTCTTACAGGTCAAATTTTTGGTTTATCAAAAATGCAACCGTTATGCTGCCGAAATTTTTATAAAATGAATTTGAAAAAGAATCAAAGAAAATGTTTACCACTCCCAACCAGTGACGATAAAAATTCAAATCACTAAGTTTTAACGAGTAAACCGGATATAGAAAGATAGGGTTCGCTTCCCGGATGTCTTCGATCCGACGAGTTGGTTTCGAGAAATCCGTTGAAGTGCCCGGCAGGATTCTCCAGACAAGAGCTTAGATAAGGTCTGGGAAGGGTCCTGTCATTATTTTTCCTTGTCTATTTCGCTTCCATTCGATAAATTTTCGTCTCGCTAGAATTTTTATTTTAAAAACGCTAAGCTTATTTTATTAATCTTGACTCTCTCTTTTTAATCGAATTTTAATTCGATTATCATTCACTAACATCTTGGATTTCTTGACTTGGATTTTCATTGGGGCGTTACTAAACTTTTTTAATACGACGAATTTGTCGTATTCTAAATGAATAAATTTCGAAGGCTATGAAATTAAATCAATTAAACGTAGAGAGTTATATATTATCTCTCTAACTTAATTTCTAACGTTGGGACTTTAGAAGTCGGAGCTAGAAGTTTACAGGTAGTCAATACAAACACGCCACCCATTTTGTATTCAGGTAGGAACTAACTCATCATGATCATTCTTAACTACCGTGATGCTAGACTTCTTAGGTACTACCTGTACAGGACTTACCCATGAACTATCAAAGATAGGATAAATGACACTTGCATCTAAAAGTTTAATGGCTTCAGTTCTCACAACCTCTTTCATGTTAGGGTTTAGTCTCCTTTGGGGCTCACGAGTAGGTTTGACATTGTCTTCTAGATGAATCCTATGCATGCACACAGATGGACTAATACCCTTAATGTCTGTAATTGTCCAACCTATTGCTTCTCTATGCTCCCTAAGTACACTAATGAGCTTATCCTCCTGTTCTTTTTCTAAATCAGATGCAATGATAACAGACAATGTCTCATAATGTCCTAAAAACACATATTTTAATGACTCAGGAAGAGGTTTCAATTCTAACTTAGGTGGTTTCTCCACAAATGGAAGAGGTGCAGACTCAGAAAGTGGAAGAGGTTCTATTTTGGCTTTCCATTTGGTAGTATCTAGTAATGGGGCGGATTCTAATAAAGCATTCACCTCACTAACAATACTATCCTCATCTAAATTCATGCCAAAATGAGCTAAGCATCTCTCTAATGGATCCTCACAAGACAAGTGCCTAAAGGAATCATCGACTACACTTTCAATAAAACTAACCTCACATAAGTTATCATGATCCTGAGGTTTTTAACTCACATCAAACACATTGAGCTCTACAGTTGTAAACCCCTAATCTCGATCTATAACCTCCTAATGTTAAAAGATAGATTAGAGAGTAAAATAAATCTCGAACATTAAATTAATTGAACCTCATGCCATTAGAGATTTATTAATTTAATATTGAAGACGAAATTCATCAACTATAAAAGTAGCCAAGAGTAAAATTATATGTTTACAAATAAGAGATATAGATAATTGACAATATGGACAAATCCGAGAGTTAGAACTTTATTACATAATTATCCATAAGTGATAAAGTATTAGTAAGTGATTAAATAAATGTTAGTAATAGTTCAACCAATCAATTAAAAGCAAAGAGGAAATAAAAGAGGAAGGGTGTAATGGAGAATTAAGAAAACAAGAGAGGGAGTTTTGTGAAATGGGAAGAGATGGATGCAACAAATACAATTCTTGAAAGGTGGAATCTATAAATACCACCCCTAGCTGATATTTTTCAGCAAACAAGAGCCCCGTCAGTCGAGGAAACCAGAAGGTTCGCGAGAGGCAAAACTAAAACGACTGCTGACAGTGAGAAGAAGAAAGAAGACAGCCCAGCCGTGGAAGGAAGAAGACCAGAAGTGAACGACCAGCAAAAGAGAAGGAGAAGGCGAAGAAGAAGAAGCCACTAGCAGCTGCTGGTCATGGGAGATGCGAGCATATCAGACGTTACAGCAGAATCGTGACTGAACTGTAGGGGCTGGTCGGCCAGAAGAGAGGGGAGAAGAAAGGACCTCCCAGGCAGCTTTCCATCCTTTAAACCCTCATTCTAAGGCATCTTGCAAGCCATCCAAACTCTCTAAATAAGCATTGAGTAAGACCACAACTCATCTTCTTTTAATTTCTTGCTGAAACTGAAATGAAGGTTGTGACAGCTTGTTGTTGTTGAGTTGTGATGCACGATTGCTCTTCAAAATTTGATAGAACTTTATGTAATTGAAATAGACAATTGAATGTTGAGTTGTTGGCTGTAAATGACGCTTGAGAATGGTAAATATGGGCTGTTATACTCTCAATCAAAATAAAAACAGAAAATTTGTTTCCTCACCCTCCAACTAGTTGATAAAAGTTTTGAGTGAACTTTGAGTATTTGAATGACTAAGCTATGTTTATGTATGTGTTAAAGACTTAAAGAATAGTAGATAAGCTTTGAGATTAGATGATTTAGAGCCCAAGTTTGAGCATAAAAAGAGCTAGGAAAGTTTAGGAAATGGTTAGAGTTTCAAAGACATAGTTTGAAGCAAATTTGTGAAACTCGAGCTCAAATTTTGAGCTAGAGGAGACCTGACCAAAATTAACTTATATGGGGGTGTTCTACACCTCAAATGATGTCTAGGAGTCATAGAAAACCATAGGTTTTGAAACGGATCGAATCCGATAAAAATTGCGCAAGTTACGCGTAAAATAGTACCGTTAGAGCTCTGAGAAGTGAAACAGCTATCTTAATGCAATTTTTATTGCATGAAATGAGTTTGGTTGATCATTATTAGTTAAATGAAGTTTAGCTATGGAAGAAAAATTAGCGTCGCTAATCCGAAACGAAAAGTATACAAAACACGCACTAAAAGTGCCCGGAAGTGCCCGAAAACGAGCGTTTTCCTTAGATTTCACCTAGCAAACAATAATATTTTTCAACGAAATTTGACGTGTGACTAGAATGGGAAATAAGTGAACCATAGGAAAAAGAACGAAGGAAAACGGAGCCCCGGGCAATGCGCAGCAATGCGTTCTGTTGTGGGCTGTCATTTTCGCTTAAAAATGTAATTTTTCGTTTTGAGCCTCTAACAAGTATACGGACCTCGTGAGGGTATCCCTAGGGGTCCAAAAATAAAAATTTTATGAAGAAATCAAAGTTAGAGAGTCTCGGTTAAGTTAGAAACAAGTTAGGAGGTTATATAGAGAAAAAGTGCCTTAGTTGAGAATTATTAGTTTAAAGTTGAGAATTGAGATTTGTCACTAGTAATGATGAGAAAATGTTGTGTAGGTGAAGAGCGAGACACCGAGGTCCCTGCGATTTGTCGAGGCGCTTGATGCGGCTCCGAGGTAAGTGGTTTGCCACTTATGAGTACTTAAATTCTATGTCAATTCATAATTGTTTATAATAAATATGGTATGTAAGAAATAAATGAGATTGAATATGATTGTCAATATTAAGGTTAATGTTGAGTGTATAGGTTCCTATGAAACCTATACAGTAATTGAAATTGATACTAAGTTGCCTTAGAAAGAGTGAAATGAGAAGAGTTTTTAGAAGTTTTAAAATTAGAAAGTTTTGTGCCTTTGCACTTGAAGAGTTGAATATAAAACCCATGTATATGCCTTAAAAGTTTATGAAATTTAACGTTACGTGACGACGCAGAGAATTCCGTCTGTAGTCGCTTAGATTTTAGAAAAGTATAGCGCTATGTTGCGATGCAGACAATTCCACACGTAGTTGGTTAGTTGATAATTAGCGCTATGAAGCGATGTAGTAAATTTTACTCGTAGTCGCCTAGAGTTTTAGCACTACACTTGCGATGCAGAAAGTCCCGTATTGTAGTCGCTTAGTGATAAGATTTAACGCCCTACGTACGATGCAGTAAATTTCGTAACGTAGTTGTTGAGATACCTCAGTAAGCTTCATATTGACGTTAGTTATAATCGTCCGTGATGGTTAGAAGGTTTAAAGGATATACATGAGATTTTTGAAAGAAATAGTAAAACTTGAATAAATGGTGAATTGCTATGTTAGTATATGTGATATTACATTTCTCAGTTGCACTAACATGTTTGTTAATTGTGTAGCATATATATATATATATATCTTGAGTGCCACCGTGGGACGGGACGACGCTCTTTTATTTTGCATATATATATAGGTGGGCACATTGTGCTGGACATTTGTGTATATGTATTGAATATATTATATTTCAAAACTCGTTCAAGATTGTAAATTGTAAATAGTTGGATAACTTATTATATTTTCGAATTGATATGTAGTTATGAATTACATTATGAATTGCTTATATTTGTGGAAATTGTGATGAGAATGTTTGTTTGTGGATACAGAAGTTGGGAGGATATTGAGAATATAGTCGAAGTGTTTGTTTACTTACAGGTAAATTTTGGATTTATAAAAAATGCAGCCGTTATGCTGTCGAAAATTTTATAAAAAATACATTGCAAAGAATAAAGAAAAATGTTATCACTCTCAACCAGTTAAAGAAAAACCAAAGCACCAAGTTTGAAACGAGTAAACCGGTGTAACAAAGTCAGGGTTTGCTTCTCGGATTTTCTTCGATCTGACGAGGTGGGTTCGATGAGTTCGTTGAAGTGCTCGACAAAACCCTCCAAACAAGAACCTAGATAAGGTCTGGGAAGGGTCCTGTCAACAGTCATGTTTCCAAAGGAAAGTTTCATGACTCTATTACGACAGTTAATTATCACGTTGGAGGTGACTAAGAAAGGTCATCCTAAAATCACAAGAATCTGAGCACTTAATGTTTTCAATAGGCTGAGTATCTATGACAATAAAATCTACTGGAAAGTAAAACTTATCAACCTGGATCAAGACATCTTCTATGATAATGTAAACCCCTAGTCTCGACTTATAAATTCCTAGTGTTAGAAGCTAAATTAGGGAGATAATATAAATCCCTACATTTAATTAATTGAACTTCATGGCCTCAAAGATTTATTAATTTAAGAATACGACGAAATTCGTCGATTATAAAAAGTTAAGTATCATTTCAATAAAAATCCAAGTTAAGAAATTGAAAAAAAACTTGGTCAATGATAATCAAATTAAAATTTAATTAAAGAAAGAGTCAATGGGTTAATAAGACAAGCTTGACGATTTAAAACAATTATTAGCAAGATGAAAATCAAATCAAATAGAAGCGAAATAGACACGGAAGAACAACGAGGGGTATTGCAGTGAGAGAGCATCAAGAAAAGGGGTGTGACATGAAATTGAAAAGAGATGGAGCATGGATACAATTTAAGGAAATGTTATTAGTATAAATACATGACTTAGCTGAAAAAGTTTTCAGCAAACAAAGAGAGATCAGTCGAGAAACTTGTGGAAGCCGTGAGAAGCAAATAGAAGCTGACAGCTCAGCCGTGAACTGTGAGAGAAGAGACCAGAAGTGAAGGGCTAGAAGAAGAGAAGAAGAGGCCATGAAAAGAAGAAGCAACCAGTAGCTGGTCGCGCACAAGAGGGAGCAACCAGCAGCAGCAGCTGAAACAGAATCGAAGCAGATTTCAGCGTGAAGAACAGATTCCAACACGCCCAAAACCAGAGCAGAACAGCAAGGGGATGAGAAGAAGAGGACGTGAGAAGGAGAAACGACCAGTAGCTGAACAAGAAGCAAAACCGAACAGGGCTGGACGTGAAAGAAGAGCAGAAATGAAAACAAACCAGGCGTGACAGCAGAAACGGGAAAGAAGTGCAGAGGCTGGCCGACCAGAAGAGATGAGAGAAGAAAGACCACCCAGCTGCCTTCCAACCTCTAAACCTTCCTTCTAAGACCCTTCTCAAGCTCCTTTTACTTCTTAGAACCATAAACCAAGTAAGAAATCAGCTCACTCATTCTTTTCTTTGCTGAAAACTGCATGAAGTTGCTGAAAATTGTGAGTAGAATTTTGATGTTTGTGTTGAATGATTTCTCTTGAAACTTTGATAGAACTTTATGTGATTGAAATAGACATTTAAATATTGAGTTGTTGGGTGTAAATGATGTCTTAGAAGTGTAAATATGGGCTGTTATACCTTAAACAAAGTAGAAACAGAAAGTTAGTTTTTCTCACCCTCCAACTAGTTGATGAAAGTCTTGAGTGAATTTTTAGTGTTCAAATGAACAAGTAATGTTTATGTGAGTGTTAAAGACTTGAAGAATAGCAGATAGCCTTGAGTTTAAATGATTTTGAACTCAAGATTTCGCATGAAAAAGGATTAGAAAGCATGTAGGAAGGATAGAAGCTCAATAGAGCTAGTTTGGCAATTTTTATAATCCCGAGCTCAAAATTTGAGCTAGAGAAAACCTTACCAAGTCTGACTTATATGGGGGTGTTCTACACCTCAAATGATGCCTAGGAGTCATAGAAAACCATAGGTTTTGGAACGGATCGAATCCGATAAAAATTGCACAAGTTATGCGCAAAATAGTGCCGTTAGAGCTCTGAGAAGTGAAATAGTTATGTAAATGCAATTTTTATTGCATTGTTTGAGTTTAGTTGGTCATAATTAGTTAAATGAAGCTTAGCTATGGAAGAAAAACTAGCGTCGCTAAACCGAAACGAAAAAGTGCACAAAACGCGCACTAAAAGTGCCCCGAAAACAGGCGTTTTCCTTAGATTTGACCTAGCAAATGATAATATTTTTCAACGAAATTTGACGTGTGACCAAAATGGGAGATAAGTGAACCGTAGGAAAAAGAACGAAAGAAAACGGAGCCCCGAGCAATGCGCAGCAGTGCGTTCTGTTATGGGCTATCATTTTCGCTTAAAAATATAATTTTTCGTTCTGAGCCTCTAACAAGTATACGGACCGCATGGGGGTATCCCTAGAGGTCTAAAACTGAAAATTTTGCATAGAAATCAGAGTTAGAGAGTCTCAGTTGAGTTAGAAACAAGTTAGGAGGTTTTATAAAGAAAAAGAGGTCATAGTTGAGATTCTTGACTTAAGATTGAGAATTGAGATTTGTTACTAGTAATGATGAGAAAATGTTATGTAGGTGACGAGCGCATGAGCGACGTCCAAGAGCCTCGTCGAGACGCTTGACGCGGAGTGGCATGGCTCTAAGGTAAGTGGTTCGCCACTTATGATTGCTTAAATTCTATGTCAATACTTGATTGTTGTAATAAGCATGATATCTAAGTAATAAATGAGAATGAGAATGATTTCCAATATTGAGGTTAAAGTTTGAGTGTATAGATTTCTATGGAATCTAAATAGTAATTGAAATTAATACTAAGTTGCAGTTAAAAAGAGTTGAAATGAGAAAGTTTTCAAAGTTCCAAAACTAGTGAGTTAGTGCTTTTGGCACTAAATAAGTTTAGTGGAAAAACCCATGTGTATGCCTTAAAAGTTTATGAGATTTAGCGTTACGTGACGACGCAGAAAATTTCGTCCGTAGTCGCTCAGATTATAGAAAAGTATAGCGCTACGTTGCGATGCAGACAATTCTGCACGTAGTTGGTTAATTGATAGTTAGCGCTACGTAGCGATGTAGTAAATTCCGCTCGTAGTCGCTTAGAGTTTTAACACTACACTTGCGATGCAGAAAATCCCGCATTGTAGTTGCTCAATGATAAGACTTAGCGCCCTACGTGCGATGTAGTAAATTCCGTAACGTAGTGGTTGAGATACCTCAGTAAGCTTCACATTGGCGTTAGTTATAATCGCCCGTGATGGTTAGAATATTTCAAGGATATACATGGGAGTTTTGAAAGAAATCGTAAAACTTGAACAAATGGAAAATTGCTATGTTAGTGTATGTAATATTATATCTTTGTTGCACTAACTTGTTTGTTTATTTTGTAGCTTATTTACTTTCATTGTGTGCCACCGTCAGACGAGACGACGACCCTTTTGCTTTGTATATATATAGGTGGGCGCGTGGTGCAAAATACTTGTGTACATTATGTATATGGATTGAATATATCGCCTTTTGAGATACATTCGTAATTGAAATTGTATGTTGTAAATGTTTGATGATTTATTATATCTTCATATGATATATAATTATACATTGCATTATAAATTGCTTATGCTTGTGGAAATGGTGATGATAATGTTTGTTTGAGAAGAAAGAAGTTGGGAGAAAATTGAGATGATAGTCGAAGTGTTTGATTCCTTACAGGTAAATTTTGGTTTTATCAAAAATGCAGTCGTTATGCTGCCGAATTTTCATGAAAGTATTGGAAACAAAAATCACGAAAAGTTTTATCACTCCCAACTAATTAAAAAAAAAAACCAAATCACTAAGTTTTAAACGAGTAAACCGGTGTAACAAAGTTAGGGTTTGCTTCTAGGATTTCTTCGATCCGACGAGTCGAGTTCGATGAGTCCGTTGAAGTGCCCAACAGGATCCTCCAGACAAGAGTCTAGATAAGGTCTGGGAAGGATCCTATCAGATAACCCTTGGAATTTTAACAGACCTATCAGCTAATTGAAAGGTCACAGGAGTAGGTTTTAATTCTTCTAATCCTAATTGCACATACACAGAATATGACAATAAATTAACACTCGCACCTAGATCAAGTAAGGCTCTATTAATAACATGCTCACCTATAACACAAGAAATAGTAGGACATGCAGGATCCTTATACTTGATAGGAGTTTCCATTTGGATTATGGAACTAATTTGCTCAGTCAGACATGCAGTTTTAGGAACATTTGTTTTTCTTTTCACAGTGCAAAGATCTTTTAAGAATTTAGCATAGGCAAGCACTTGTTGAATAGCATAATGATGAGAAGGTGAGAGATAAGTCATGGTTTGATCGCCATAAGCTAAAGCTTGATAAGATCACATGTTCAACAATGAACAAAAGATAATTCACTTTCTCAATAAAATATAATTGACTGTATTTTTTTATTCTTGCAAATCAATAAATAGATGTGAAAATAAAAAATAGCAAGGCAAAGCAGATTGTTTATGCGGCTACAACAAGAATGAACAGACTTGAAAACAAGCATGAAATCTGTATGTTCGAACAGACTTGGAAAACAATGCAACAGACCAACGGAAACAAACTGACAGCAAGACACAAAAGAAAACAAAAAAAGAATAATAATAATAATAATGATGATGAACAATGTTAACACAAAAGAAAACTAATACAATATAGCAAGCTGGAACACACTGGCAACATGATGATGAAACGACACTAGAAGACAAAAAAAAAGTTAAAATATTATAATGAAAACAAAGCAAAAACAGACCTGTGATAGTTTGCAGACTGCGAGAACCAAAAAGCAAATATATATATGTCTAAAGGCTTGATGATGGATCAGACCAGGAAACAAAAATAAGATGCTCGTGTGACATTTAAGAAACAAGAATAGAAAATAAATAATTATGAAGGACTGGTGCTATTGACACAGACAAGAATAAGATTAATGAGCAGAATAAAGTAACGAACGGAAAAAAAAAAAAAAAAAAACCCTAGAAAAGAAAATTTGATGATATCCGGCTGAAAGAAAAAAATAAAACAGAAACAAAACAAAAAAATAAAATAAAATAGATAAATCAAACTTGAATTAATACCCAAAGCTTTGATAGCAACAACCCATTATATAATTGATATCAATTGTTTGCATATCACCATCCACTCACAAAAAGAATGTTTGTGATTTTAGCTGGATATCATCAATTTTTATTTTTTTACTGATGCGAACCCCGTATATAACGATACGACACCCACAATCAAATTGAAACAAAACCCCAAGAAAGATTAAGACAGGTTTATAAAAAAAAAAAAAAATTTGCAAAAAGGGCAACAAAGGAGAACTCAAGAATTACGTGGTGGTGACGATGAGTATGAGGATGACTTTGGGGTGTTCCATGGAGATGAATTAGAATTTGAAAATAATGCCTTCAATGCCCATGGGGACCGCTTTAGAGGTGGTAGAGGTGGACATGGAGGTAGAGGTATTGGTGATAGGGATAATATGAACTATGTGATTAGGAATAAGAGAGGAAGATGTAATGATAGACAGGATAGGGATCTTGGTAGCATAAAGATAAAAATACTCTCTTTCCAAACGAAGATGGATCCCGATGTGTACCTTGAATGGGAGAAACGGGTGGAGTTGGTTTTTGAGTGCTATAACTTTGCCGAGGAGAAAAAAGTGAAGCTAGCTGCAGTCGAGTTTGTAGATTATGCTGTAGTTTGGTGGGATCAATTAGTGTTAAATAGAAGGAGAAATCGAGAACGTCTTATAAACACTTGGGAAGACATGAAAGCCGTTATGAGGAGTTTAGAGTTATCGTGTGGCTCCGTGCAGTCGTTTTACCGATTTTGCACTCATATTCCGTTTACAGTGGCTAGGTTGCCACGGGAGGCTCCTAATTTGCTTGCCTCATCAAATACCCCATTCCGAGTGGTTTAGGGCTCAACACACCCATCTAATTTCGTTTAGAAGTCGTGTGGCTCCGTGCATCACTTTTACCGATTTTGCACTCATATTCCGTTTACTATGGCTAGGTGGCCACGAGAGGCTCCTAATTTGCTCGTCTCATCAAATACACCATTCCGAAGGGTTTGCGGCCCAACGCACCCATCTAATTTCGTTTAGAGTTGCAATGTGGCTCCGTGCAGCAGTTTTGCTGATTTTGTACTCATATTCCATTTACGGTGGCTAGATGGCCACGAGAAGCTCCTAATTTGCTTGTCTCATCAAATACCCTATTTTGAGCGGTTTGGGGCTCAACGCACCTATCTAATTTCATTTAGAGTTGCTGTGTGACTCCGTGTAGCAGTTTTGTCGATTTTGCGCTCATATTCTGTTTACGGTTGCTAAGTGGCCACGGGAGGCTCCTAATTTGATTGTCTCATCAAATACCCCATTTAGAGCGGTTTGGGGCTCAACGCACCCGTCTAATTATGTTTAGAGTTGCCTTGTGGCTCCGGGCAGCAATTTTACCGATTTTGCACTCATATACCGTTTACGGTGGCCAGGTGGCCACGGGAGACTCCTAATTTACTTGTCTCATCAAATACCACATTCCGAGTGGTTTGGGGCTCAACACACTGATCTTATTTTATTTAGAGTTGTCGTGTGGCTCCATGAAGCACTTTTACCGACTTTGCACTCCTATTCGGATTACCGTGGCTAGGTGGCCACGAGAGGATCCTAATTTTCTCGTCTCATCAAATACACCATTCTGAGGGGTTTGTGGCCCAATGCATCAGTCTAATTTCGTTTAGAGTTGTCGTCTGACTTCGTGCAGTAGTTTTACCGATTTTGCACTCATATTCCATTTACGGTGGCTAGGTGGCCACGAGAGGGTCCTAATTTACTTATCTCATCAAATACCCAATTCCAAGTTGTTTAAGGCTTAACACACTCGTCTAATTTCGTTTAGAGTTAGTGTATGACTCCGCGCGATACTTTTACCGATTTTCCACTCAAATTTCGTTTATTGTGGCTAGGTGGTTAGGGGAGGCTCCTAATTTGCTCGTCTCATCAAATATACTATTTCAAGGGATTTGGGGCCCAACGCACCCGTTTAATTTCGTTTTGAGTTGCCATGCGGTTTCGTGCAGCACTTTTACCAATTTTGCATTCATATTCCGTTTACTGTGGCTAGGTGGATATGAGGGACTCCTAATTTGCTCGTCTCATAAAATACACCATCCCGAGAGGTTTGGGGCCCAACGCACTAGTCTAATTTTGTTTAGAGTGGGCGTGTTGCGCCGTACAGCAGTTTTACCAATTTTGCACTCATGTTTCGTTTATGGTGGCTAAGTGGCCACGGGAGGCTCCTAATTTACTTATCATCAATTGCACCAATCCAAGGGGTTTAGGGCCCAACGCACTAGTCTAATTTCGTTTAGAGTTGTCGTGTGGCTCCGTGCATCAGTTTTGCCAATTTTGCACTTATATTTCATTTACGGTGGCTAGGTTGCCATAGGAGGCTCCTAGTTGCTCGTCTCATTAAATACACCATTCCGAGCTGTTTGAGGGCCAACGCACCCATCTAATTTCGTTTAGAGTTTTCGCATGCCTCTGTGCATCAGTTTTGTCGATTTTGCACTCATATTATGTTTACGGTTGCTAAGTGGCGACGAGAGGCTCCTAACTTGTTGGTCTCCTCAAATACCCCATTCCGGGCAGTTTGGGGCTTAACGCACCTGTCTAATATCGTTTAGAGTTGCCATGTGGCTCCGTGTAGTAGTTTTACCGATTTTACACTAATATTCCGTTTACGGTGGCCAGGTGGCCACGGGAGGCTCTAATTTACTTGTCTCATCAAATATCCCATTCTGAGCTGTTTGGGGCTCAACGCACCAGTCTAATTTCGTTTAGAGTTGCCGTGTGGCTCCGTGAAACACTTTTACCAATTTTCCACTCATATTCCGTTTACTGTGGCTAGGTGGCTAAGGGAGGCTCCTAATTTACTCATCTCATCAAATACACCATTCCAAGGGATTTGGGGTCCAACGCATCCGTTTAATTTTGTTTAGAGTTACCGTGTGACTTCGTGTAGCACTTTTACCTATTTTGCATTCATATTCCGTTTACTCTGGCTAGGTGGCCCCAGGACGCTCCTAATTTGCTTGTCTCATCAAATACACCATTTCGAGGGGTTTGGGGTCCAACGCACCTGTGTAATTTCATTTAGAGTTGCCGAGTGGCTCCGTGTAGCTGTTTTGCCGATTTTGCATTCATATTCCGTTTACGGTGGCTAGGTGGCTACGAGAGGCTCCTACTTTGCTTGTCTCATCAAATACCCCATTCCGAGGGGTTTGGGGCTCAACGCACCCGTCTAATTATGTTTAGAGTTGTTGTGTGACTCCATGCAGCACTTTTATCGATTTTACACTCATAGTCCGTTCTGTAAACTCCTAGCTCCGACTTCTAAAGTCCCAACGTTAGAAATTCAGTTAGAGAGATAATATATAACTCTCTACGTTTAATTGATTTAATTTCATAGCCTCTGAAATTTATTCATTTAGAATACGACGAAATTCATCGTATTAAAAAGTTTAGTAACGTCCCAATGAAAATCTAAGTCAAGAAATCCAAGATGTTAGTAAATGATAATCGAATTAAAATTCGATTAAAAAGAGAGAGTCAAGTGATCAAGAGAAAAACTTGACATCCCATAAGATGTTTATGAGATATATAAACCAATCAATTAAAAGTAAAAACTATCAAAGAAAATAAAATTAGATAAGAGGAAAGTTAGATTTCCACAAATAAGAAATATATATATATATATATATATATAATTGACAAGTAGACAAGTTCTAAAGTTAGAACTTCATTACATAAATAAATATAAGTAATAAAGTGTTATTAAGTGATTGAATAAGTTTAAGTGATAGCACAACAAATTAAATAGAAGCAAAACCTTCAAAACCATAAAGGATGAAGGGTGTAGTAGCAATTAAGTAAAACAAGAGAAGGATTTTTGTGAATAGAAAAAGATGAATGCAAGAAATGCAATTCTTGAAAGGTGAAGTCTATAAATACAAGACTTAGCTGATATTTTTCAGAAAACACAGCCCATTCAGTCGTGAAACACACAGAAATCGTGAGAGCAGAACAAGGCAGCAGCTGTTGGCGTGAGGAGCTTCCAGAAACGAGCAGAACCAAGGGAGATTAAGAGCAGAAGTGAAAGGCCATAAGAAGAGAAGAAGAAGGCACGAAGAGAAGAGGAAGATCAGCTGCTGGTCGTGCTCAAGAGGAAGCAACCAGCAGCAGCAGCAAGAGCAGAACCGAACCAGAAAAGTGAAGACAGCTCTGCAGGGGTCTGGACGCCAGACCAGAAAAGTGGGAGAAGAAACAACCATCCAGCCCATTCAAGCCTTGAATCCTCTTCTCTAAGACCTCTCCCAAGTCTCTCTCAACTCTATAAACTAAGAACCAAGTAAGAATCACTTCATCTCTGCTAGTTCTTGCTGAAAGTTTGAAGTAGGTAGCTGCTGAAATTTTCTGCAGAAAATTGTTTTGTGTTGGGTTGGTGTTCTACACTTCAATCAAGTGTGGAACCCTAACTAGGTGATGATGAGCTTTAATTAACATATTGTTGTGTGTAAATGATGACTTAGAGTTGGATGTATGGGCTGCCACACACTTGAATTTAGTGAAAACAAAAACAGCTCTCACACCCTCCAATTAGTTGATAAAATGTGTGAGTGAGTTTGAGAGCTTTGGATGACAAAGTTATGGGTATGTGAGTGTTAAGGGCTTGAAGAGCAGTAAATAAGCTCTGAAAATAAGTGGTTTTGAACCCAAAATTTGGCACAAAAAGGATTAGAAAATCATAGGGAAGCATGTAGAGTTGCAAAGGCATAGTTGTGGTCAAAAATGTCAATCCCGAGCTGAATTTTGAGCTAGAGAAGACCTGACCAAAACTAACCTACATGGGGGTGTTCTACACCTCAAATGATGCCTAGGAACCATAGAAAACCATAGGTTTTGGAACGGATCGAATCCGATAAAAATTGTGCAAGTTATGCACAAAATAGTGCCGTTAGAACTCTGAGAAGTGAAACGGTTAGTTTAATGCAATTTTTATGGCACGAAATGAGTTTAGTTAGTCATTATAAGTTAAATGAAGCTTAGTTATGGAATAAAATCTAGCGTCGCTAATCCGAAACCAAGAGTTTACAAAACGTGCATTAAATTGCACCCGAAAGTGTCCAAAACGGACGTTTTCATTAGATTTGACTTAGCAAACGATAATATTTCTCAATGAAATTTGTCGTGTGACTAGAATGTGATATAAGTGAGCCATAGGAAAAAGAACGAAGGAAAACGGAGCCCCGAGCAGCAGGTTATCGCCTATTCTGTCAAGGGCTGTCCACTTGAATTAAAATTGTGATTTTTCGTTTTAAGCCTTCGACAAGTAAACGGACCGTGTGGGGATATCTCTAAGGGTCCAAAACTAAAAATTTTCCACAAAAATCGGGATTTGAGAGTCTCGGTTGAATTAGAAACAAGTTAGGAGCTATATAGAGAGAATTGGGCATAGTTGAGAATTTTAACATATAGTTGAGAAATAGAGGTTTTTGTTAATAGTAATAATAAAATCATGTTGTGTAGGTGACGAACGCGTGAGCGGCGTCCAGGAGCCTCGTCGAGACGCTTGACGTGGCCTTGAGGTAAGTGGTTCGCCACTTTAGAGCTCTTAAAAATTTTTATGCCAATTATTGACTTTATTGAATAAATGTGATAGCTAAGTAATGAAGCAATTTGAAAATAAAATATAATGATATAGTTAAAGTTAAGCGTATGGATTTCTATGTAATCCATATGTTTCTAGAAAATGATTATGAGTTGCATGTAAAGAAAATGAACTAAGAAAGCTTTCAAGATTTTCAAATTAGTGAATTTGTGCTTTTGGCACTCAAAGAAAAGTAATATGAAAACCCATGTGTACACCTTAAAAGCTATGAGATTTAGCGTTACGTGACGATGCAGAGAATTCCGTCCGTAATCGCTCAGTTTATAGAAAAGTATAGCGCTACGTTGCGATGCAGACAATTCCGCACGTAGTTGGTTAGTTGACAGTTAGCGCTACGACGCGATGCAGTAAATTCCGCTCGTAGTCGTTTAGAGATTTAGCACTACATTTGCGATGCAGAGAATTCCGCATTGTAGTTGCTCAGTGAATAGTTTAGCGCCCTACGTACGATGCAGTAAATTCCGTAACGTAGTGGTTGAGATGCATTAGTAAGCTTCACGTTGGCATTAGTTAAAATCGCCCGTGATGGTCAGAACGAGTCGAGGGTGTACATGGAGAATTTTAAAGAAAATTTTAAGACTTGTAAATTGTATGCTAGTATGTGTGATATGATATCCTATGATGTTATCGCACTAACTTATGGTTCGTTTTGTAGCTTGTTTGTTTTCATTTCGTGCCACCGCCGGACGAGACCGACTTTTGCTTTGTATATATACATCTATAGGTGGGCAATCGCGCAAGACGCTGAGATATATTTTGTATATGTAATTAATTGTGGATATTTTGAATTTAAATGATGTGGGAATTGTAAAGGTAATAACCATTCTTGCATTTATATATATATGGTGCACTTATGAATCTTATGAATTGTTTATGCTTATGAAATTGTGATGGATAATGCATGATTGAGAATTAAAGAAGTTGGGAGGTGTTCAAAAATAGTCGAAGTGTTGTTTTCCTTACAGGTGAAATTTTTGGTTTATCAAAAATGCAGCCGTTATGCTGCCGAAATTTTTATAAAACGAATTTGAAATGGAATCAAAGAAAATGTTTAATACTCCCAGCCAGTGATGATAAAAATTCAAATCACTAAGTTTTAACGAGTAAACCGGATACAGAAAGATAGGGTTCGCTTCCCGGATGTCTTCAATCCGACGAGTCGGTTTCGAGGAATCCGTTGAAGTGCCCGACAGGATCCTCCAGACGAGAGCTTAGATAAGGTCTGGGAAGGGTCCTGTCACGTTCACTATGGCTAGGTGGCCACGAGAGGCTCCTAATTTGCTCATCTCATCAAATACACCATTCTGTGGGGTTTAGGGCCTAACGCACCCGTATAATTTCATTTAGAATTGCCATGTGGCTTCGTACAACACTTTTACCTATTTTGCACTCATATTCCGTTTATTATGGCTAGGTGGCCCTAAGGGGTTCCTAATTTGCTCGTCTTATCAAAGACACCATTTGGAGGGGTTGGGGCGCAATGCACCCGTCTAATTTCGTTTAGAGTTTCCGTGTGGCTCCGCGCAGCAGTTTTACCGATTTTGCACTCATATTCCGTTTACGGTGGCTAGGTTGCCACTGTGTGCTCCTAATTTGTTTGTCTCATTAAATAACCCATTCCAAGGGGTTTGGGGCCCAACACAGCCGTCTAATTATATTTAAAGTTGTCGTGTGGCTCCGTGCAACACTTTTATCGACTTTGCACTCATATTCTATTTATTGTGGCTAGGTGGCCACGAGAGGCTACCAAATTGCTAGTCCCATCAAATGCACCATTCCGAGGGGTTTAAGGCCTAACACACCCGTCTAAATTCATTTAGAGTTGTCGTGTGGCTTCGTGCAGTACTTTTACTTCGTTTATACTCATATTCCGTTTACGGTGGCTAGGTGGTCCGAGGAGACTTCGAATTTGCTGGTCTCATCAAAGACACCATTCCGAGGGGTTGGGGCCCAACGCACCAGTCTAATTTCGTTTAGAGTTATCGTGTGGCTCGTGCAGCAGTTTTGCCGATTTTGCACTGATATTCCATTTACGGCGGCTAGGTTGCCACGGGAGGCTCCTAATTTACTTGCCTCATCAAATACCCCATTCTGAGCAGTTTGGGGCTTAATGAACTCGTCTAATTTCGTTTAGAGTTGCCATATGACTCTGTGCAGTACTTTTACCAATTTTGCACTCACATTCCGTTTACTGTGGCTAAGCGATCACGGGAGGCTCCTAGTTTGCTCGTCTCATCTAATACACCATTCTGAGGGGTTTGAGGCATAATGTACCCGTCTAATTTCGTTTAGAGTTTTCGTGTGGCTCCGTGTAGTAGCTTTATCGATTTTGCACTCATATTCTGTTTACGGTTGCTAAGTGGCCACGGGAGCCTCCTAATTTGCTTGTCTCATCAAATACCTCATTTCGAGCGGTTTAGGGCTCAACGCACCCGTCTAATTTCGTTTGGAGTTGCCTTGTGGCTCCGTGAAGCACTTTTACCGATTTTGCACTCCTATTCAATTTACTGTGGCTAGGTGGCCACGAGAGTTTCCTAATTTGCTCGTCTTATCAAATACACAATTCTGAGGGGTTAGGGGCTCAACGCACCAGTCTAATTTCATTTTGAGTTACCGTGTGGCTCCATGCAATACTTTTACCGATTTGGCATTCATATTCCATTTACAGTGGCTAGGTGGTCATGGGAGGCTCCTAGTTTGCTCGTCTCATCTAACACACCATTTTGAGGGTTTGAGGCCCAACACACCCGTCTAATTTCGTTTAGAGTTTCCATGTGGCTCCGTGTAGCAGTTTCATAGATTTTGCACTCATATTCTGTTTATGATTGCTAAGTGGCCACGGGAGGCTCCTAATTTGCTTGTCTCATCAAATGCCCCATTTCAAGTGGTTTGGGGGTCAACGCACTCCTCTAATATCCGTTTAGGGTTACCGTGTGGCTCCGTGCAGTAGTTTTACCGATTTTGCACTCATATTTCGTTTAGGGTGGTCAAGTGGCGACAGGAGGCTCTTAATTTGCTAGTCTCATCAAATACCCCATTTTGAGTGGTTTGGGGCTCAACGCACCCGTCTAATTTCGTTTAGAGTTCCCATGTGGCTCTATAAAGCACTTTTGTTGATTTTGCACTCCTATTCGATTTACCATGGCAAGGTGGTCACGAAAGTTTCCTAATTTGCTCGTCTTATCAAATACACAATTCAGAGTGGTTAGGGGCCCAACGCACCAGTCTAATTTCGTTTAGCATTGTCGTGTGGCTCCGTGTAACACTTTTACCGATTTTGCACTTATATTCCGTTTCCTATAGCTAGGTGGTCATGAGAGGCTCCTAGTTTGCTCGTCTCATCTAATACACCATTCCGAGGGGTTTGAGGCCCAACGATGCGTCTAATTTTGTTTAGAGTTTCCGTGTAGCTTCGTGCAATAGTTTTGTCGATTTTGCACTCATATTCTATTTATGGTTGCTAAGTGGCCATGAGAGGCTCCTAATTTGCTTGTCTCATCAAATATCCCATTTCGAGCGGTTTGGGGCTCAATGCACTCGTCTAATATCGTTTAGAGTTACCATATGGCTCCGTGCAGTAGTTTTGCTGATTTTGCACTCGTATTCCGTAAAGATTTTGCTCTCGTATTCCGTTTACAATGGCCAAGTGGCCACGGGAGGCTCCTAATTTGCTTGTCTCATCAAATACCCCATTTCGAGCGGTTTAGGGGCGCAACACACCCGTCTAATTTCTTTTAAAGTTGCTGTGTGGCTCCATGAAGCACTTTTGCCGATTTTGTACTCCTATTTGATTTACCGTGGCTAGGTGGCCACAAGAGTTTCCTAATTTACACGTCTCATCAAATACACAATTCCGAGGGGTTTGAAGCCCAACGCACCAGTCTAATTTCATTTAGAGTTACCGTGTAGCTTCGTGCAGCAATTTATCGATTTTGCACTCATATTCCGTTTATGGTGGCTAGGTGGCCACGGGAGGGTCCTAATTTGCTTGTCTCATTAAATACCCAATTTCGAGGTGTTAAGGGCTCAACGCACTCGTCTAATTTTGTTTAGAGTTGTCGTGTGGCTCCATGCAGTACTTTTACCGATTTTGTACTCATATTCCGTTTACTATGGCTAGGTGGCCCTAGGAGGCTCCCAATTTGTTCGTTTCATCAAATACACCATTTCGAGGGGTTTGGGGCTCAACGCACCTGTGTAATTTTGCTGATTTTGCACTCATATTCCGTTTATGGTGGCTAGGTGGCCATGGGAGGCTCCTATTTTGCTAGTCTCATCAAATACCCCATTCTGAGGGGTTTGGGGCTCAACGCACCAGTCTAATTATGTTTAGAGTTGCTGTGTGGCTCCATGCAGCACTTTTACCGATTTTGCACTCATAGTCCATTCACTATGGCTAGGTGGCCACGGGATCTTCATAATTTGGTTGTCTCATTAAATACACCATTCCAAGGGGTTTGGGGCCCAAAGCACCCATATAATTTCATTTAGAGTTACCGTGTAGCTTCGTGCTGCACTTTTACCTATTTTGCACTCATATTCTGTTTATTATTGGTAGTTGGCCCTATGGGGCTCCTAATTTGCTCGTCTCATTAAAGACACCATTATGAGGGGTTAGGGCGCAGTGCGCCCGTCTAATTTTATTTAGAGTTTCCATGTGGCTCCGTGCAGCAGTTTTGTCGATTTTGCACTTATATTCCGTTTACGGTGGCTAGGTTGCCACTATAGGCGCCTAATTTGCTTGTCTAATCAAATAACCCATTTCGAAGGGTTTGGCGCTTAACGCACCAGTCTAATTACATTTAGAGTTGCTGTGTGGCTTTGTGCAGCACTTTTACCGACTTTGCACTCATATTCCATTTACTGTGGCTAGGTGGCCACGAGAGGTTCTCAACTTGCTCGTCTCATCAAACGCACCATTCCGAGGGGTTTGGGGCCCAACGCACCCGACTAAATTCATTTAGAGTTGTCGTGTGGCTTCGTGCAATTCTTTTACCTCGTTGACACTCATATTCCGTTTAGGATGGCTAGGTGGTCCCAGGAGACTCCGAATTTGCTCATCTCATCATACACACCATTCCGAGAGATTGGGGCCCAGCGCACCTGTCTAATTTCATTTAGAGTTGTCGTGTAGCTCGTGTAGCTGTTTTGCTGATTTTGCACTGATATTCCATTTACGTCGGCTAGGTTGTCACGGGAGGCTCCTAATTTACTTGTCTCATCAAATACCCCATTTCGAGCGGTTTGGGGCTCAACGAACCCGTCTAATTTCGTTTAGAGTTGCCATACGACTCAGTGCATGACTTTTACCGATTTTGCACTCATATTTCGTTTACTGTGGCTAAGTGGTCACGAGAGGCTCCTAGTTTGCTCGTCTCATCTAATACACCATTCTGAGGGGTTTAAGGCACAATGCACCCGTCTAATTTCGTTTAGAGTTTCCGTGTGGCTCCATGCAGCAGTTTTTTCGATTTTGCACTTATATTCTTTTTACGGTTGCTAAGTGGCCACGGGAGCCTCCTAATTTGCTTGTCTCATCAAATACCCTATTTCGAGCTGTTTGGGGCTCAACGCACTCCTCTAATATCGTTTAGAGTTGCTGTGTGGCTCCGTACAGCAATTTTGTCGATTTTGCACTCATATTCCATTTACGGTGGCCAGATGACGATGAGAGGCTCCTAATTTGCTTGTCTCATCAAATACCCCATTCTGAGTAGTTTGGGGCTCAACGCATCCGTCTAACATCGTTTAGAGTTGCTGTGTGGCTCCGTGAAGCACTTTTGCCTATTTTACACTCCTATTCAATTGACCGTGGCTAGGTGGCCACAAGAGTTTCCTAACTTGCTTGTCTCATCAAAAGCACAATTCCGAGGGGTTAGGGGCCCAATGAACTAGTCTAATTTTGTTTAGAGTTGCCATGTGGCTCTGTGTTGTACTTTTGTCGATTTTGCACTCATATTCCATTTACAGTGGCCAGGTGGTCACGGGAGGCTCCTAGTTTGCTAGTCTCATCTAATACACCATTTCGAGGGGTTTAAGGCCTAACACACCCGTCTAATTTCGTTTAGAGTTTCCGTGTGGCTCCGTGTAACAGTTTTATCGATTTTACACTTATATTCTATTTACGGTTGCTAAATGGCCACAGGAGGCTCCTAATTTGTTTGTCACATCAAATACCCCATTTCGAGCGATTTGGGGCTCAACGCACTCGTCTAATATCGTTTAGGGTTACCGTGTGGCTCTGTGAGCAGTTTTGCCGATTTTGCACTCATATTCTGTTTATGGTGGCCAGGTGGCGACGGAAAGCTCCTAATTTGCTTGTCTCATCAAATACCCCATTCCAAGCGGTTTGGGGCTCAATGCACTATCTAATTTCTTTTAGAGTTGCCGTGAGGCTTCGTAAAGCAGTTTTGTCGATTTTGCACTCCCATTCGATTTACCGTGGCTAGGTGGCCACGAGAGTTTACTAGTTCGCTCGTCTCATGGAATACAAAATTCCGAGTGGTTAGGGGCCTAACACACCAGTCTAATTTCATTTAGAGTTGTCGTGTGGCTCATGCAATACTTTTGCCGATTTTGTACTCATATTCCGTTTACTGTGGCTAGGTGGTCACGGGAGGCTCCTAGTTTGCTCGTCTCATATAATACATCATTCTGAGGGGTTTGAGGCCCAACAATACGTCTAATTTCGTTTAGAGTTTCCGTGTAGTTCCGCGCAGTAGTTTTGTCAATTTTGCACTCATATTCTATTTACGATTGCTAAGTGGACACGGGAGGCTCCTAATTTGTTTGTCTCATCAAATATCCCATTTCGAGCGATGGGCTCAACGCACTCGTCTAATATCGTTTAGAGTTTCCGTGTGACTCCGTGCAGCAGTTTTGCCGATTTTGCACTCATATTCCATTTACGGTGGCCAGGTGGTCATGGAAGGCTCCTAATTTGTTTGTCTCATCAAATACCTCATTCCCAGCAGTTTGGGGCTCGACACACTCTTCTAATTTCGTTTAGAGTTGCTGTGTGGCTCCGTTAAACGCTTTTACCGATTTTGCACTCCTATTCGATTTACCGTGGCTAGGTGGCCATGAGAGCTTCCTAATTTGCTCGTCTCATCAAATACACAATTCCAAAGGGTTTGGGGCCCAACGCACCAATCTAATTTCGTTTAGAGTTATTATGTGGCTTCGTGCAGTAATTTTGCCGATTTTGCACTCACATTCCGTTTATGGTGGCTAGATGGCCATGGGAGGGTCCTAATTTGCTTGTCTCATAAAATACCCATTTCGAAGTGTTTGGGACTCAACCTACTCGTCTAATTTCGTTTAGAGTTGCCGTGTGGCTCCGTGTAGTACTTTTATCAATTTTGCACTCATTTTCCGTTTACTATGGTTAGGTGGTGACAGGAGGCTCCTAGTTCGCTTGTCTCATCTAATACACCATTAAGAGGGGTTTGAGGCCCAATACACCCGTCTAATTTCTTTTAGAGTTTTTGTGTGGCTCCATGCAGCAGTTTTGTCGATTTTGCACTCATATTCTGTTTACGGTTGCTAAGTGGCCACGAGAGGCTCTTAATTTGCTTCTCTCAACAAATACCCCATTCTGAGCGGTTTGGGGCTCAACGCACCCGTCTAATATCGTTTAAAGTTGCCATGTGGCTCCGTGCAGCAGTTTTGTCGATTTTGCGCTCATAATCTATTTAC
Source organism: Litchi chinensis (assembly GCA_019925255.1). Taxonomy (NCBI): domain Eukaryota; kingdom Viridiplantae; phylum Streptophyta; class Magnoliopsida; order Sapindales; family Sapindaceae; genus Litchi; species Litchi chinensis. Next base: position 18,656,489 of record CM034470.1, on the reverse strand, counting down.
GGTTGCTAAGTTGTCACGGGAGCCTCCTAATTTGTTTGTCTCATCAAATACCCCATTTTGAGCTTTTTGGGGCTCAACCCACTCCTCTAATATCGTTTAGAGTTGCTGTATAGCTCTGTGCAGTAGTTTTTTCGATTTTGCACTTATATTCCGTTTACAGTGTCCAGGTGGCGACGGGAGGCTCCTTATTTGCTTGTCTCATCAAATACCTCATTCCGAGAGGTTTATAGCTCAACGCATCCGTCTAACTTCATTTAGAGTTGCCGTGTGGCTCTGTGAAGCACTTTTGCCGATTTTGCACTCTTATTCAATATACCGTGGCTAGGTGGCCACGAGAGTTTCCTAATTTGCTCGTCTCATCAAATGCACAATTCCAAGGGGTTAGGAGCCCAAGGCACTAGTCTAATTTCGTTTAGAGTTGCCGTGTGGCTCCAAGCAGTACTTTTACCGATTTTGCACTCATATTCCGTTTACAGTGGCTAAGTGGTCACGAGAGGCTCCTAGTTTACTCGTCTCATCTAATACACCATTTCGAGGGGTTTGAGGCCCAATGCACCCCTCTAATTTTGTTTATAGTTTCTGTGTGGCTCCATGTAATAGTTTTATCGATTTTGCACTCATTTTCTGTTTACAGTTGCTGAGTGGCCACAAGAGGCTCCTAATTTGTTTGTCTCATTAAATACCCCATTTCGAGCGGTTTGGGGCTCAACGCACTCGTCTAATATTGTTTAGGGTTACCGTGTGGCTCCGTTCAACAGTTTTGCCGATTTTGTACTCATATTCCGTTTACGGTGGCCAGGTGGCGACAAGAGGCTTCAACTTTGTTTGTCTCATCAAATACCCCATTCCGAGCGGTTTGGGGCTCAACACACTCGCTAATTTCGTTTAGAGTTTCCGTGTGGCTTCGTAAAGCACTTTTACCGATTTTGCACTCCCATTCGATTTACCATGGCTAGGTGACCACGAGAGTTTCCTAGTTTGCTCGTCTCATGAAATACACAATTCCGAGTGGTTAGGGGCCCAACGCACTGGTCTAATTTCGTTTAGAGTTATTGTGTGGCTCCATGCAGTACTTTTACCGATTTTGCACTCATATTCCGTTTACTAAGGCTAGGTGGTCACGGGAGGCTCCTAGTTTGCTCATCTCATCTAATACACCATTCTGAGGGGTTTGAGGTCCAATGGTGCGTCTAATTTTGTTTAGAGTTTCCGTGTGGCTCCGTGCAGCAGTTTTGTTGATTTTGCACTCATATTCTATTTACGGTTGCTAAGTGGCCACGGATGGCTCCAATTTGCTTGTCTCATCAAATATCCCATTTCGAGCGGTTTAGGGCTCAACGCACTTGTCTAATATCGTTTAGAGTTGTCGTGTGGCTCCGTGCAGTAGTTTTGTCGATTTTGCACTCATATTCTGTTTACGGTGGCCAGGTGGTCATAAGAGGCTCCTAATTTGCTTGTCTCATCAAATACCCCATTCCGAGCGATTTAGGGCTCAACACACTCGTTTAATTTTGTTTAGAGTTGCCATGTGGCTTCATGAAGCACTTTTACCGATTTTGCACTCCTATTCAATTTACCGTAGCTAGTTGGCCACGAGAGTTTACTAATTTTCTTGTCTCATCAAATACACAATTCCGAAGGGTTTGGGGCCCAACGCACCAGTCTAATTTTGTTTAGAGTTGCCGTATGGCTTCCTACAGCAGTTTTGCCGATTTTGCACTTATATTCCGTTGAGGGTCTCTAGGTGGCCACAGGAGGGTCCTAATTTGCTTGTCTAATCAAATACCCAATTCTGAGGTGTTTAGGGCTCAACGGACCCGTCTAATTTCGTTTAGAGTTGTCGTGTGACTCCGCACAGTACTTTTACCGATTTTCCACTAATATTCCGTTTACTGTGGCTATGTGGCTAGGGGAGGCCTCTAATTTGTTCGTCTCATCAAATACACCATTCCGAGGGATTTGGGGCCCAACGCACCTGTTTAATTTCATTTAGAGTTACCGTGTGGCTTCGTGTAGTACTTTTACCTGTTTTGCATTCATATTCCGTTTACTATAGCTAGGTGGCCACGGGAGGCTCCTACTTTGTTTGTATCATCAAATACCCCATTCCGAGGGGTTTGGGGTTCAACGCCCCTATCTAATTATGTTTAGAGTTGCTGTGTGACTCCATGCAACAGTTTTGTCGATTTTGCACTGGTAGTCCGTTTACTGTGGCTAGGTGGCCACGATAGACTCCTAATTAGCTCGTCTCATCAAATACACCATTCCGAAGGGTTTGGGGCCCAACGCACCTATCTAATTTTGTTTAGAGTTGCCGTGTCGCTTAGTGCTACACTTTTACCTATTTTGCACTCATATTCTGTTTATTGTAGCTAAGTGGCTTCAGGGGGCTCATATTCAGTTTATCGTGGCTAGGTGGCCACGGGAGACTCCCCATCTGCTAGTCTCATCAAATAGCTCATTGCGAGCGGTTCGGGCTCAACGTACCTATCTAATTTCGTTTAGGGTTGCGTTGTGGCTCCGCGCAAGACTTTGGCCGATTTTGCACTCATATTCCGTTTACAGTGGCTAGATGGCCACGGGAGGCTTCTAATTTGTTCGTCTGATCAAATACACCATTCCGAGGAGTTTATGGTCCAACATACCTGTAAACTCCTAGCTCCGACTTCTAAAGTCCCAACGTTAGAAATTCAGTTGGAGAGATAATATATAATTCTCTACGTTTAATTGATTTAATTTCATAGCCTCCGAAACTTATTCATTTAGAATACGACGAAATTCGTCATATTAAAAAGTTTAGTAATGTCCCAATGAAAATCTAAGTTAGGAGATCCAAGATTTTAGTAAAGAATAATCGAATTAAAATTCGATTAAAAAGAGAGAATCAAGATTAATAAAATAAGCTTAGTTTTTTAAAAAAATAATTCAAGCTTGACGATCGAAGGAAAATGTTAACGAAACGAGAATTTAAAACAAGTATAGATAGGCTAATATGAGAATCAAAGAAAAGAAATGAGAGTTAGATGAAATTAAAGAGAGTTGGGACAAGATGTAATTAAGAAGAGTTGATGACTATATAATCAAACATTAGTTGAAATTGTTTCAGCAAAAACAATGGGCAGCCGTGAGAGAGAACGAGAGAGTTCGAGAAGGAGAGGGAAGCTACTGCCATGAACCAGAAGAGAAGGCCAGAAGAGAGAAGAGAAGCAACCAGCAAGCAAGAAGGAAGTAAGTGGCTACTGGTCGAGCAAGGAGGCAGCAGCAGCAGCCGTGGACGCGAGCAGAACCTCTCGCGCTACAGTGATGGTCGCGAGTTCGCGCAAGAACAGCTCGAGTGAGGGGGTTTCTGAGGCCGTGAACTGCAATATCTAGGCAGAGCAGCAAGTGAACGAGCTGAAGAAAGGGAGGTGAAGGTCTGGTCGTGCAAAACGCACGCAAGACAGCAAGCAAGACAGAACCGCGCGCAAGCAGAAGACAGGTGGGACAGTAGAAATCGCGAGGAAGCTGGTCGGCCAGGAAAGAAGGGAGAAGAATCACCACCCAAGTTGCCTTCCAAGCCCTCAAACATCCTTCTTAGACTCCTCTCAACTCCCTAAGCTAAGAATCAAGTAAGATTTCAGCTTGATTGTTTTTAATTTTCTGCTGAAACAGAACTAGAATGTGTTGACAGCTTGTTTGTGAAGTTGTTGTTGATTCATGTTGGAATATTGCTTTTATATCTTGTTAGAACCTCATGTGAGGGTTATGAAACCATAAGAGATGATTGTTGTGTGTAATTGATGCCATAAAAGATGTAAATGGGCTGTCATACCCTCCCTCAAAATAGAAACCGAAAATGGTGTTTTATGCACACCAAGTGATTGAGAAAAGTCTTGAGTGAATTTTGAGCACTTTAATGATCAAGTTAGACCTATGTATGTATTAGAGACTTGAAGGGCAGTAGTTAGACATTGAAAGTAGATGGTTTTGAAACCAATTTCAAGCCTTAAAGAGGTTAGAAAAGTTATAAAAGTGTTTAGAATTGCAAAGGCATTGTTATAGAAAAAAAAGGGGATTCCCGAGCTCAAATTTGAGCTAGAGGAGACCTGACCATATTTGGCTTATTTGGGGGTGTTCTACACCTCAAATGATGCCTAGGAACCATAGAAAACCATAGGTTTTGGAACGGATCGAATCCGATAAAAATTGTGCAAGTTATGCACAATATAGTGCCATTAGAGCTCTGAGAAGTGAAATGGTTAGCTTAATGCAATTTTTATGGCACGAAATGAGTTTAGTTAGTCATTATAAGTTAAATGAAGCTTAGTTATGGAATAAAATCTAGCGTCGCTAATCCGAAACCAAGAGTTTACAAAACGTGCATTAAATTGCACCCGAAAGTGTCCAAAACGGATGTTTTCATTAGATTTGACATAGCAAACGATAATATTTCTCAATGAAATTTGTCGTGTGACTAGAATGTGATATAAGTGAGCCATAGGAAAAAGAACGAAGGAAAACGGAGCCCCGAGCA